>CALSCE010010956.1:816998-855362 GCA_943593645.1 Bovichtus variegatus
ATAAATAAATAAATATATATATATATATATATATATATTCATTCATAAACCATAAACCATTCATGTTCATCATGTTCTACAAAAGCAAGAGATTTTTACGTGCAACCCTAAGGATATATTCAATATACTTGTTTTACAGAGTGTTTACAGAAAGAAAATACAGTATACTGAAGGTCAATACAACCTTTCAACAGCAGACATTTTGACTTGTATGAGGAAAAATACAGGCGTTACTAATAATATTACAAAGGCTATTCTTCTGTCCTATTACAGTGTCTCAGTAAGCCTTGAAAGTGTGACAGTGATGAAGAATACCAGGAACCTGAAACCGAAGCGGCCATCCTTCTTCTATAATTTACTCCTATGCTTTTCCTATTGTGACATGACAAAATGTCATGACAAAAAAGCTCTATTACTTCAAATAAACAAAATGGCATTTTAAACGTCAATATTACTGTCAATCATGTTCATTTAATTGTGGGGAGCCAAAACTGCTTAATGACCACCCTCCAGTCCGCCCCGACCCCCCCCCCAGGTTAACACTGTTAGCACTTTTTTCCCCATTGTTTGCACTGTTTTGCACTGTTAGCACCGTTAGCTGCTAGTCGCAGGCTCAGCCATCGCCATGTTGAGAGGCAACACCTCACCCATAGATCTGCACTGAACTGGGTATAGAGAACTTTTTTCCAAAACATTTTAAAATACCAAACATTTTGGCTGACCTCTAAAAATGTCAGCCGATCTGGGCTGGTCAGGCTGAAACATAGGATGCAGAGCTAACACCACAGCAGTGTAATGTATGTCTAACACTATACGAATGAAAGTGATGCTATCAAATTACCACACAGCGGCAAACCTACAGCACATGGAAGGATACAGAAGAAAATGATGTGTTAAATGATTATGTTAATTAATTAAATGAGTCATTAAGTACATCAATGATGTATGAGACTATAAAAGTAATAAAAGCTATAGAGACTTTTAGAGAATGAAGCAATGAATAAAGAAACTGGGGGACTGGCAAACAGAAATAGAAAGACAAATAAATGGACCTATAAATGCAGGAGGGAGACAGACTATTTGTGATCACAGACTCACTGTTGTGTTTGAAGACTCTGATGGTGGACCCGGAGAGTCTGGCTCCCAGGACCAGAGAGGCATGGTTCAGTTCATCGCTCAGAATCAGACAGCCCTGCAGGACACCAGACAAACATCAAGATGTATGAATGATTCATATGTCAGTTTTGCTTTTATCCATCCGAGGTAGCAGATAATGTTACACAAGCATACAATTACATTGAGAATGCTGCTTTATTTGCTATTTGAGGGAAGCCACTGAGCGACACTGTGATAATCTGAAAATCTACACCTTTTCACCAGCGCGTTTGCATCATTTCACAAAATCAAAGAAATGTTGGTTTCCTCTTACCAGTGGAAACCAGCTATATGGTGCGGGGTCTGCCTGCCACACAACACGCAGTCGAGCCACCAATTGTGTATGCTAACAGGAAGTGTTTCCTCCTGATATGAGGCCAGAGGGTGGTTTTGTGTCTGTGTATTGTGCTACTGGTGAATCTGTGATAGTGAGATGGTTTTGTTCAAACTAAAATGTACTCAAGCTAAAAAGGTGGCTGGTAGAAATCAACGGCAAATATACACGAGTGCATACACACTACAAAACGAATATTCACATAATGTAGAGAGAGTGATCGTGAGACTGTGGACAGACAGAGAGAGGAAAAAGAGGAACGAAAAGTGCTGTGACAACATAAAGGAAATCTGACAAAAGAAAACAAAAAGCAAGCAAAGAGTGGAGACAAGAAATGGAGGGCAAAGTGTGCTGCAAGAATAATCTACCACCTGTGGACTTGCCTTGCCAACCAGTGCTGGTATGTTCATGGAGTTGGTTGCAAACCCCATCCCAAAGGCCATGGCTGACTCCACACCGAGGAACTTAGCCACCAGCTTCTCCATCTCCTCATGTCTGTCCAGGTTACCTGAGGTGCAGACACACAGGAGATCACCATACACACACATCAATAGCAACCTCAAAGATCTATGCTCACACACAGTAAGCAAACAAACAACACGTTATGTCTATAGCACATTTCATTCCAGGTAGAAGTACAATGTGAACATGCAAAATATTAGATATAAGTAAACACGAAATTAAAAAACAGACACAAAAATTACACACGAGAGTTAAAAACAAGAATAAATAAGACATGTGAAGGAAAACAAATAATTAAAACAAACAGTTGATCAAGAAAATTAAAAAAAATGACAATTTAGATAATAATCAAGACCAACAACCAGACTACTGAAAGGCACAGCTAAAGAGGAATGTTTCGTGCAGTGACTTCCTGGGGTGTTCATCAGGACTCGTTTTCACACTTCAATTTTTGTATGGATTAAACAAATGAGATATAACGTCTTAAAATGTCATCTTGAGCCGTGCTAGTTGGTGGATCCTCTTTACAGAGTGAGCCATGCTAGCTGTTTCCACTTGCTTCCAGTCTTTGTGCTAAGCTAAGCTAACCGGCTGCTTCTATAGTTAAAAAGAAAACAAAAAACATAATCTTTCAAAGCACTTAAATCCTCAAACTTAACAGAATCCAGCACTGAGAGACAGATTGACTATATGTGTGTAGCTCATGCAGTCAAACAGTCTCCCGGTGCTAGATTATGTGTCATCTACTGTACAGTATATGCATCTATCAATTTGTAAGATTTAAAACAGACATCTGTTGCGGAGCATACTGGACTCTTTATCAAATTGAGTGCTGGCCTTCTCCCTATGTGTCAGGAGAGAGGCGTCATTGCTTCTACTCTATTGCTAAAAATCTGCTAACCATATGACTGGTTTCACTTCCTCCAGGGCGGTCTGGATCCTACTCACTCTGCAGACTGACTTAAACTGCAGACTTCTGAAGTACATACTTGGACATCAAGATGCATCTATACCTTCTACTGCACCACTAAACAAAACTGCTTAATTGTGCTTTCTTTATCCCTGTACATTCCTGCTCTTCAGTTCCAGTGCTAGTAAAGGTCGTGGTGGGTGCGTCTGTGTTTTTGCCGCGTGCTCGTACCAATCTCCTGCCTGGTGCTGGCAACTCCGACGCCGTACTTCATGGTGACCTTGGCTGCCGAGTCAGCACACGGACCTGTGTTCTCAGCGAAGCCGAGGTAATTATAGGAGCCCAAGTTAATCACATCCTGCAGTACCCGACCTGTGTAACTGGAATAGAGAGAGAGAGAGAGAGAGAGAGAGAGAGAGAGAGAGAGAGAGAGAAGATCAGACAGAGGAAACTATCAATGAGAGGAAGCTGATTTTTTTTTTTCACACCTATTGGTAGACTTGATAATGACTGGTAAAGGTACTTAAAAACTAGATTGAGGTAGGCTGGACAGCAGGAAAGTCCTCATTATTAGTTTCACCTTCGTAGCCTTGATTTGCTACTCAGGTTTTAGAGCTACAATCCCTGGCCTCATGTTACTTTACATACAAAATATTAAAATGAATTCCACACAGTGAGTATACAGATTTTAAATCTGGGGCACAGCGAACACTGGTATTGGCGTGGTACTACAGTGGATCAGTATTGGAAAGAGTATACCTTAATTACTCGCTAACGGAAATTAGAGTTGAAACGATGAGTCATCCGAGTAATTTGGTGCACAAGACATAATTAAAAACTCTCTCCAAATTGAGATTCACAAAGATTTGCTCGTCTTCTCTGACAATAAACTTTTCAGATACTGGACTGTTGACCGAAAAAAAAAAAAACTAAAAACTTTTGGAGGACATCGACCCGAGCTCTGGAAAACTGCGATAGACTGACTATTTTCTGACATTTTAAAAGGACCTAATATTACAATCGATTTAATTTGAGAAAATACAATATTTAATAAAGAAATTAATCGTAAGTGGCAGCTTTAGTTGACTTTTGCTCATTTGAATTTCTAACTTATCACGGAGATAATAGACACAGAAATAACAATTCCCTTCAGTGAGTGCAGGCACCACTATATTACACGTTCAAAGCTCAAAACACACTTTCACTTAGTGCCAGTTTCCTCTTTCATACAACTTTACAACATGAAATTATAACGTGTCAGATCTGACCAGCTTGCAGCTGCATAACCCTGCTCTGTGTTATCGTAGACTCGTAAACTTTTATTTTAATTTTTTTTAACAATTGTGTCACTTTTCGTGGTATTTTGGTCAGTACTAACCATGCAGCACACTTCCTGTCATGCCTCCTACCCTGCCACATGTGTCTGAATGCCTTGTGGTTGACTTATAGATAACAGAGTTTACAGTTTTTCGAACGAATGGCATGTCTTTCTCACTCAAAAGTCCAGTTGTAGTCGCGGGTGTCTCGTTCCAACAGGTCCATTTTGGCCCCCGGGACGCTGCATACGGGCCTGTTCCAGTTGTCTCTTATACGCATGTAGACATTTCTGGTGTAAAAGTTCTCAAAATCCTGGTAGAGGGCCACAAAGTCCTACATATGGAAGAATAAAGAAGAGGAGTAGAGAGGGGTACGTTAGCTGAGCGGAAGCATGGCAAGCCGTTTTTAACATTTTTGTTTGAATATCCGGAATTAACATTACAGATATAAACAACGCAATTCTGACTAGTTGTAATTACATCGCGTTATCTAAAACGTCATTCTGACAGCCTACACTGTGACTATTCCTAATTCCAGTTTGAGATATATAAAACCTAATTCTGACTTGTTAAAACCTCATTTCAAATATATTTAAAAAAAGAAAAAAAATGTAGATAGCTTGAACTGAAGGAATAAATGAAAGAAATACTGATTATGACTAGTCAAAATGTTATTGTAGATATCAGAAACTGGAATTACAACCAATGACAATTCACAAATTGTAGATATGTATAATAAAAAACCCTATACACATGAATGGCAAAAGTACTTTGAATCTTACTGGTCAAAATATAATTACAGATCTTGAATTAGAGCTTTGATTAGTAAAAGTACAATTACCGATATCTAAAATTACAAGTTTTGACAAGTGAAAATATAATTACAATGAAAAGATAATTACAGATATCTTGAATTAGAGCTTTGACTAGGCAAAAAGACGCTGCAGATATCAGTAATAAATATCCAGTCTAGCTAATAAATGTTAAAACGCCTTGTCCTACAGCAGAGAATGTAGGAATGTCACTCTTGTTTTATAAAAACAACAACAGGCTACTTCTAAGAACGACATGCCATTCATAGTTTTGGAAAGCCTAGCCTGAAGGAATACAATCTTGAACAGTCAAAAACATGACTAAAGAGTTAATTTTCCTTGGTTCACATCCGTGGGTTGATTTAATGACTTCCCCACGTGTATCTCACGGACTTCCTTTTCTCAACTTAAACCAAATGCTTAAAAAACAATGGGCTTCACCATCAAAAGTTACATAACAGGTTAAAAACAATCTCAGAGGTCAAGGACATGTTCCAAATGTGCTGATAACGCCACCATTAGCTGTGTGTTGACAAAAAGGCAGCCTTAGTTCCACTGATTTGTGAAGAAATGCAACTTTTGCGGGAATATGTTAATGTTATATTAGACTCAGTGAATGTGCATTTGATAAACGAGGCACACTAAATTCTGTCTGAACTGCTAAGTGTTTCAGTTTTTTTTGTTTTTTTATAGCCATCTAATTCTTGTTTGGATTTAATTGTGGTTGACAAGATCACATTAAATGATCCGGAGGTTTTTTTTTTCTTTCCTCTCCAAACACCGAGCTTGTTTGAAATATGAGTCTTTTTTTGGTGTGCAAATATCACTTCTGTTCGGTCTGGTGAACAAAACTGCAAATGGATGGAGTCGATTTTTCGCATTTGTTATCACCAGTGTTGGAAAACGTCCAGTCACCAGGCAACAAAACCACTTCCATCCAACACCTGGCCTTCTTTTCCTCAACAACAATTTTGCTCGCAGCATTGTCACTATGCAACCAAAACATTCATAACATTCCAGTCATTATAGTATAGCCAAAGTGTGCCGACTGCACAATGCATGCGCCCGCGGTTGGAAATCCGAACGACATGTTGCTCATCCGTCGTTGTTAGAGGGGAACTGTTCCCAGTCAGGTATGTTGATTGACAGCGCAACTTCATATTATGCCTGTGGCTTCTCTTACCTTCTGTTCCTCCTTCTCCCAGGCGATGTGGCACCTTTCGATCTTCCAGAAGCGGAGGAAGTCGCGGAGGTAGCCGAAGATGGTCAGGATGCCGTAGCTCATGTAGGTGAGCACCGCCACCAGCATGGGCGTCTCCTCGAAAGACTCAATGAAGGGCCGGCTGTACAGGCCGCCATGCTGTGATGCCGCATTGACCTGGGCAACATGGAAACCAGAAATTGTAAGTAAATGGGGGCGAAAAGCCTTTGGCAACGTAGGCATGGTCAGTTTTCATCAAACTTTCTCAAACGTACTAGTATATTTCAGTGCGTATTACTATTTCTTTATATCTGGGCTATAACAATGTACTTTATGTGTTAAAACATGTGGACTGTGCATATGAAATGTTGAAAACCCAAACGTTCTGGCAGGAATATGCCGATTTTAGAGAAGAAAGCATAAAAAATAAAAAAAGACAGAATCTTTAAAGTTTTCATTGAAAGAAATGACAATTTTAAAAGATTAATAGTTAATTATTTGATCATTTAAAAAAAGTATAACTTTGAGCTTATATGATATTTTCTGGTATGGAAGCACAACATTCTGTTTGCTGTCGGGTTCTGTAAATAGTGCAAGGGCAGTTTCATGTCGACCTAGTTCAGTGGTGGAAAGTAACTTAGTACATTCACTCAAGTGATACAAGGGTATAGTTTTGAGGGTGGAGTACTTTACTCGGGCATTTTCATTTCCTGCTACTTTATACTTCTAGGCAATTACTGTGCTTTTTACTTCACTTCATATATTTGATAACTTTAGTTACTTTACAGATACAGATTAATAATACAATATATAAAATCAACAAATTACTTATGTATTATTATAGGTTAAACTTTATTGATCCATTCGTGAAATTCACAAGCTACCCAGAAGCACACATAGTAAAAAATAAAAAAGAGCTCCATATTTACCAGCTACATTAAAGTGATTAACACATTGATGCAACAATAATATGATATTTATTATTTTGCACAATTAATACATTTACTTTTAGTATTTTAAGCAGATTTTGATGATAATAATTTTGTACTTTTACTTGAATGCAGGACTCTTGAAACAGAGCATTTCTTCACTGGCATTACTTGCTGCCGAAGTAAAATATCTTACTACTTAGAGTACTTCCACTGACCGAGTCAAAAGGAGCAAAAATACAGAGCCATTGTTAAACACAGCCGGAAAAATACAAAATACAGTTAGCACTGTCTCCATGTATGCAGGTCTAGCCTGTAAAAAGTTAGAACTTATCTTCCTTTGCAAACACAATGACTTATGCCTTAGCCTTAACCTTTCATGTTCGGAATACCCTTTATGTAAATGTACGGTCTGACTTCCTGTGACTTTCTCCTTTTGTTCCAATGAGAAAAAAACAAAAAAAAAAACAGTTTGTGTTTTGTTATAGTTGGCTGAGGTTTCTGCAACTCACTTAAAGGTGACTTATGTGCAGTCAAATTGTAAGTGTGTGTGTGGGGGGGGGAGATAAGATAGTATTAGTACTGGTGCAGCACGAGCTATACAGGAAAGAAAACATTGTGCGACAAATGCCAGGGTGGGAAGCTTTGACTGCCAAATAAGGAAAGATCTGGTTGTGTTGATGTTAATATGTGCACTTGCAGCAGAGTTACCTTCAATGCATTAATAAACTTTACATGTATCGGAAGAAAAGGCAACTTCACATGTCTATTTTTTCAGTTTGATGGACAGAAACTCACTACTCACAGACTTTATGCAATTAGCCTTCCCATCATGCGCGTCTCTGTGCTCATGGCTATTAGGCACTGCATGTGACCGGTCATGCCTCTCTCTCAAATACCTTACAGAGTAGCAACGCTGACATCTGCACGAACAGTAATCAGCTGAGGTTCAGTCACCAGGCGCTCAGTTTTTCAGCCCAGCAGCCCCGTTTATTGAAACATCAGCAGAAGGAAATGGATGTTTCTCCAGCACCACAATGTCTGGTGATGAGAATAACCCGTCGACCTTTATTCCCCTTCAAAATCTCAAAGCGGCTTTGGTTTTGAAGAATTTGCTTTAACTCACCGAGTCAGTTATTAGCATCTTCCTATGACTGGCAGTTTCCGGAAAGGTCTTTCTCAAACACGCACACATGCACGCACACTCTGAGGGGACCTGTTAATAGTTACAGAGGGTGCACCCAAGGGTGGAAATTTCATTAGCCTCTTAGGAAAAAGTTGTTTCACAGCAGTCTCAATGGACCACACGTGCACTGGTTCAGTGTCTTGCTAATCACGAACACATCAGTTTCTCTTTTATTTATATAAAAAGGGAGTTGCCCACTAAGACACTAAACTTTTATAGCCAAATATTTGCCTCTTGGAAGTCTGCAGGCAATATACACACCGAAATAAGACAAAAAAAAATTTTAGAGTTCAATTTGAGACTGAAAGGAGTAGCCAACCAATGCAAAGTATACACTACATACAAAAAACATTCCACTTTGGTTGCTATCATCCAGGCAGAAAAATGTGAACAGCACCAGGTTTTTTGACTGGCTCTACGTGCATCATGAGAGCCTTTATTATTAGAATTTAAGAAATCGTAAGGGGTTGTACCATCCCTAGTTCATTTGTGTAACCAAATTCATAAAGTGGGACTGCAGCTAGACCTCGTCTTAAATTCGTCATACATATTTTGCAATAAATAGTATTAGAATTCAGTGCAATGTCAACTTTCGTAGTTGTCACGCCCGCCTTTTTTAAAACAACCTCCCTCCTATAAACCATCTGAGGGGGCGGTGGAACGCAGTATGAGACCATACATAAAGTTAATATTTTTATATATTCAGATGTTGCTTGGTTCAATTATGATTTTGCCGAATTATACAGAGTCCCGTAACGATTCAGATATAGCTTTTAATTCATGTTTTGATTGAGTATATCAATTTAAGAATGAGCGAAAACGCATTAAACTAGAGTATTTTTTATGGAATTTGGCCCATGGTCTGTACTCGACATAATCTGAGCTCAATGACAACAAACTGTCAGATAATCAGCAGCAGGACTCGGTCAATACACAAAAGCTGGTAATTGTGATATCCTAATGACGTCCGGGTGTTTCCGGGTCCACACAGTAGTTGTCTCCCTAGCTTCACCCGACTCCCCTCCCCGTCCCATCCCGGGCCTCACCTCCTCCTCCTCGGGGTGGCAGTGGTGCTTGGGCTGCCTCTCATGGCAGCGGTAGAGGCTCTTCACGAAGCCGTTTCTCTCCAGCTTCAGTCCGTTCTTCACACGCTGGCACACATCCCCGTTGGCTGGCTTGGTCGCGGGGCTTTCGGTCATTGCTGGCCAACGATCGTGGAGCCGCGACGGTAACTTGCATGTAGGAACACGGCGCCAGCCTGCGGTGCAAGGCGGTGACAGTATCCGAGCTGGGAACGTTTACAACCGCACTACAAACTCTCTCACTCTCTCACACACAGTCAACACACTCTACACACTCAACACTCGCACACACATACTGCACACACATAGCTCACACTCTGTGGAAACTGAAAATTCAGACGCTGAATACCGGAAATCAACGCCCATAAATAATATTGTAGGGGCGGGGCCACGTGTGGGTTTCACATGTACAGAGGGGCGCGGCTTGTCGACATGAACTTGATTGACACATGAATCGTTTTATAATGTTTATGGAAATATATGGAATTTATAATGTAAAAAGACAATGAAGCGTCTCCTAAATAGTACCTTTAAAAAAAAAAAATCTAATCAAACATCCATCCATCCATCCATCCATCCATCAACAAACTAATACAAAAAGAAAACATTAACAGGGCATCACATACTGTGTAAAGGTCTATAAATTATCAATATTTCAGAATACTTCACATTTTCATACTATATCAGAAATATTATATCCTTGCTAAAATTCTTAGATGTGTTATTTGCTTAAAATACAACTGAAATGTAAATACATTTTCTTAAGACATCGTTAAACACAGCGATACAAACTTGCATGAATATTTTTATATCTACTAATATTTAGCATGACAATATATATCCAAAGGACAAAACGTTGCTGGATATAAAATACTTTTAAAGTAATATTGAAAACAAATTAAAAAAAAGATTTAGATTAAGTTTCTCCTAGCTGAAACATTATACATAATGTTATACAGTATATATATGTATATATATATATATATATATATTGTATATAAGCAGGACTTTAAAGCAAAATCCACTAAAACTCTCACGCTGTTTAAACAAGAGGTAACATCATATAATAAATACAATTACTTATGTTATTGAGGTCCTTAATTAAGCTTATTTGTTAATTAATTGATTTGCAAAGATATTTGTATATATATATATATATATATATATATATACATACATATATTAACAAATTGTAACTAGTGGTTTACAAAAAGTTTTTTTGTCAATAGTGTGATATTTTAAGCTCAAAAGTATAGCCAGATCAACTTTTATATTTGGAAAATGTAAGTAAATGCAAGGTATGTCTCTCATAATCACACAGGGAAAGTTTCTTTCGACTCACCTCTTTGCACTGCCAGACGAGACAAATTTACAGCAAGTAAAACAAAGAAAACTCTTTCCTTGTCATGATTTTGACTTTATATTACTATATTAGTGGAAGTCTTCATTTCTTGTGCAAATCACAGTTTAGATACTCCCGCTAGTGGTTTGAGATTCTACTGCACCAAAATGTGTCTAAAATCTTTATCGAAACTATAAACTACAGGACCCTCAGATAGCCTGGAAACTAAAAATGTGTTTTTATTATCTGAAATGTTTAGCATTATCACTACACTGTTACTGCACAACTATTTTCTGAAAGGATATGCGACACTAACATCAAGTAGTTATATTGTAGCCACCATTTAAAGATACTTTGTATTGAACAATGTTTGTCAAGTAATAACTTCTGAAATATAACCAGTTTCAAGCCATTTCTCTCTGCCACTGATCTTGAAAAAGTCATCCACGCCTTTCTATCCTCCATGGACTACAGCAACTCCCTGTATACTGGGATCAGTCAGTCATTCCCGTCCCGCCTGCAACTGGTCCAGAACGCCGCAGCCAGGCTCCTGCAGGTACCTGGTAGAGAGACCATATTACCTGTATTCTGGCCTCTCTCCACTGGCTGCCAGTGCGGTTCAGAATCGATTTTAAGCTATTGCTGTTTGTGTATAAAGCTCTAAATGGGCAGGGCCCCTCCTATAGTGCAGGCCTTCTAACCCCCTATTCTACCTCCAGGCCCCTCAGGTTGGCTGACTTGGGGCTCCTGGCTCTAAACGTAAACTCAGAGGTGACCGTGCCTCCTCTGTTGCAGCCCCTAGACTGTGGAACAGCACACACTCCCTCCCTAACAGATCGTCCCCCCTACATTGACTCTGATTGTGACTATGCCAGTGTGTTGTTTATTTGTGCCTATGAGCTGTGTGCATTGATGTTTATGTGAATGTTTATTTTATTTGTGTGACATGTGTTCGCACCCTGCTCTGGCCTGTACAGCACTTTGGTCAACGTGGGTTGTTTTTAAATGTGCTTTTTAGTGACTTGACTTGACTTAACACTCGGCCTACTCCCTGCAATAAGGCCTTTGCCTTATGCTCAGGGTATGATGAAGAAGTAATAAAAACAGTGACAAAAATCAATGTTGTCAAACGTCATAGTGAAAGCTTCCCACAGTAACTGCAGTATGTTGAGAAGAGGGCTGGAATATGCTGCATATAGTTCCGATTGTGAGTACTTTTCAACATTTGTAAACAGTTAACTACTGATGAACTTCCTAATAACTGCTGATGCATGTGTTTACTTGTTGATTCCGCTACAGGGGTGACAATGGATGCATTAAAAAGGGGGGGGGGGGGGTTGTGCTGAAAGGCAGCTGCACCAGAAATGAAAACGATGAGAGACAGGAGCTTTTCAAATAAATAATAATAACAATAATAATAATAAAGTTCTAGTCGTATATGCCTTTGGGTTTGGATGATTTATTATTTTTCGATTTATGATCATCATGTGTGCAGAGAGACACGTGCGTTTAAACGCGCAGCGCTTTGGAAACATGCAGCTGTCGACTGAATGCAAATAGGCAAATGTATAGTCCCTTTATAAAAATATTTTAATCTGTTTAAAAATGATTGAGGAATTTCCCTGCTCTGATCCTTTTTGTAGTTTTGTAGTCTGGCAACGCACATTTTCCAGGTTAAGTTTGCAGTCCAAACTATTTATAAGTACGGACCTGGCACACGATTATCTTTCACTATATTCTAGTAGACTATATTAAGTACATTATGATTACCTGCATGTTAAACACGTTCAAATCAGTCAATAAACAGCGGATGGGGGGCAGTAAAACTAGCTTGCATATGGAGCTGGGCTCACATTAAAACAAAAGAAAAACACTTCTCAATCCCGAGCTGTTCTGCAGACGTTCTTAAAAGAAGCCGGGATAGTTCGGTGACCGTCACTGTGGATACAGAATAAGAGAATCGACAAGGGAGCCGAGCAAAGGACAACAAATACGGTGATTTATGCACCGTTTCCTTCTCAGAAGACGAGGTCAACAACAGGTAAGGAATAAACGACAAAGACAAAATGAGACGGAGACACTGAGTCGCTACTGTTGTCCTGAGTGTATATATCTGCCAACACAGCTTCAAAAGTGAAGAGAAATCTGCTCTAACCTGGTGTGTGTTTCCCGACTTACTGTACTGTAGCCTTACATAGGACATGGTGAGACCTCCTGTGGTGCTCTGTTGTTTCCTCCTCATCATGAGTGAAGGCCTTGCAGTCAGCAACAAACCCCGCAGCAGTGTTTCCTTCCAAGGTAAAGGCATGTAATGTTGTGCATTTGGACTACAGATGGCACTTAGAAGGGAGCAATGAGACTTGTTTCACAAACAGACAACGTGCTGTACATATCACTACATATAGAATGTATATTGTGCACGTACGCAAACAGACTGCCACACACATTGCCTATATGACAACACAATTGGTAAATAATGCAAATTACACCATGCAGTTGCAGCAGCAAAGAATACTCAGATAATAATAAAAAGTAATGAAACAGGCTATAAAGTATGAGGAAAACCCCACATTAAACATAAATGGATTTGAAAACCTTTAGCTCCTTGTCCTTTTGTCTGGTTTAGATATGAACTTGAAACAGTTCAGAGAGTCTGGCTTCGGCAGTTTGAGCTCTCTGATGATAAGAGACGACATCGGCCAGCTTGTCGTCGGGGCCAGAGGGAAAGTGCTCACTCTCAGCTTGGAGGACATCACCAAAAAAAACAGTGAGGTAAAACTTTTTCCTGAGTGGGCTGCTGTACCCACACCGGGGGAAAAAAAGGAGCTTTCCTGGCAGCTGAATCAAAATCAGTCTTATAATGAATGTGCAGGAATTAGGTCTTGAGTTTTCACATACTCAAACACAGTTAACAACCTTTAAAATATAATCAAAAAATAATAGTCTTTTTTATAGCTGTCAGAACAATTTAACTATTGGCGGTCGGAATTGTTTTCCTTTATATTTCCACTTACAGTATGAACACAAGATTTTCTTGGTCATCCCGTATTCTTTTTTTCTTCCAGGCCAGCTGGACAGTCAGTTCCGCAGACAAAGCCGTCTGTCAAATGAAAGGCAAGGACACGAAGGTATGGCGTCATCAGCTATAAGTGCAATCTTTTTTTTTTCATACCACCAAACAGAGCTTACACAGCAAGTGTCATTTTAAATCACATTTGTTCCTTCAACAGGAATGTGATAACTTCATCCGGACTCTACACACAATGGAGGACGGTAAAATGCTAGTGTGTGGGACGAACGCTTTCAACCCTGCATGTTACTACATGGTGAGTCACTTATTCTTCCTGAGGCACCAAATGATGTACTTTTGGAGACAGCTGCTGTGTTGTGTGCTGTATCTGTTTCCACAAGTAGGGATGGTGGAATAGGGGGATATCTCTTAACTTTCCTTTAAAAGCAATTGTTATTGGAATGGGCCAATATTTCTGCGGGTCCGGTGTAGCCAGCGTTTATCCGGGCCAAGACTTCCTTTTTTATGTGCGGTCAGTTGAGACGCGAGAATGGAGTTGGAGATGAGACACGACGTTTAGGACTGAATTGTTTCATCAGTAGCCAATGTATTCACCTTCTTTTGCCACACGGACTGTTTACTTGCATTCCACCAAAGCCCGCTCAAGTGTAATTGGTCAAGTGGCTACTCGGACTACAAACTGACAGACCAAAATCCTGTCCTGTGGCCTCCAGATTCTGCAATCATATGCATAATCTGTATATAAAGATTAAACCGAGTGAAGCCGAACATCGTTGATTTGCATATACCACCCACAGTGCAACGGTACAAAGCCGGTTGAAGAGCGGCAAGTTTCCCTTTAAGCTGAGCTAAATGGAAAAGTTTAACATGTCGTGAACCATACTTATTTGCTTGCTCATACTTAGACATGAGAGGGGTATCAATACTATTATCTGTTTGTTAAATATGTAGCCACCTGGAAACAACATTTACACTTGAGGATTAAACACGCAAGAAAACACATGTTAATCAGTCAGCTTTAGAGGTGCAGGGAGGTGGATTTGTTACATTTGTTCTATTCCCCCCTGTCTTTGTGCTAAGCTAAGTTAACAATCCACTGGCTCTAGCGTCATATTCAACCTACAGACGTGAGAGCGGAATCAATCTTTTTATGTAACCCGTCGGCAAGAAAATGAAAAACCTTTTTTTTTTTTACTAAATGTTTTATTAAAGAAATAGAACTGATGGATGACTTGAGCCCCACCTACATTAACGTCTCTTTTAACAGACTTTCACAAATGGAAAAGTGTCCCTGGAGGGAAAGAAGCAGGTGGGTAGGGGGAAAGTTCCTTTTGACCCATCCCAACGTTTTGCTTCCCTTATGACTGGTGAGTACACAGCTGTTTACAGTTTTCTTAACGTTTTATTTCTGCTTTGTCATGACTGCTCTCTCCTCAGATTAATATCTGGCTGGAAAAAGTTGAGGGTCAGTAAAAATTAAAGCTCTGTTTGTAGTTTTGACAACGATAATGGCGCACCACTGTTCCCTTTCCACTTGACAGGAAACACTTTGTACTCGGCCGCTTCGTCCAACTTTCTGGGCACAGAACTGGTGTTTCAGAGACATGGACTGAACCCTCTCAAGACTGAAACAAAACGTTCCTGGTTCAACGGTGAGCTGCTCTTACATGGGTACTCAACAGAATGATCTGCTATAAAGGTGCAGTGAACTGTGTCATGAGACAGATCGATGCATTCTGAAAAGTAAATTGTTTTCTTCTGTTCATAATCGTGTACACTTAAGTTACTTTGTTTTCAGACCTTGAAAATATACCCTCTGATTGACATCTGATGACATCTTCCTGATGGTTTGGTTTCAGAGCCGACCATGATTTCCATAAGCCTCGTTGAAGCGAGCAAAAACATTGAGGACGGTGAAGACGACAATGTAATCTTGTTCTTCACTGAGAGCGCTGTTGAGGAACGTCGTGACAACATCCAGGTGTCGAGGATTGCCCGTGTGTGTAAGGTTTGTCTCCAAACTCGTCCAATACAGAAGCTTAAAACACCTGCGTAGCTTAACAAAGCCATAAGTGCAAAGTAAAATGTGTTGTTTTAGAGTGACTTGGGGGGCAAAAGGACCCTGCAGAGAAAGTGGACTTCTTTCTTAAAGGCCCGTTTGGACTGTCCAATCGGCAATGCTGGCTCACAATCCCTGGTCCAGGATGCTTTCCTTCTCAAAGACCAAAATAACTTGAGTGATAGCATCTTCTACACCACGTTTACCATCAACTCGTAAGTTGCACGTGTCCACAGTACATTGCTTTGATTGTATATAGCCGATGAGTATTATAACAAAAGATGTAAAGTAACAGTAAAATCCTTACTACATCCGCCACAGGGAGTTGTCAGGTGCTTGCAGCCAGTCTGCTGTCTGTGCATACAAGCTGTCAGACATCAGCCAGGTGTTCAGCGGGAGGTTTATGACTGAGAGAGATACTGGGAGCTGGGACACATACACAGGAGAGGAGCCATCCCCTCACCCTGGTTCAGCAAGTATCAAACCAAGAAGAATTTAAAGAACCCATAATTAATAGGACTCATTATATAGAGTTGCATTTAGAAGTGCGTTTAGATTATACTCTTATCCAATATTGAAATATGTTTCTGTTCTCACAGTGCATTAACAATAAACTGCGGGCCGAAGGTGTGACGACGTCTCTCGACGTCTCAGACAAAACCCTACTCTTTGTGAAGAACCACCCTCTGATGGAGGGGGTGGTCACGCCAATAGCTGGCAAGCCTCTGCTGGTCCGCACAGGGACAAGATTCTCCAAAATTGTCGTGGACCAAGTCACGTCGCTGGATGGACGATGGCATCAGATTATGTTTATTGGCACGGGTGTGTGCAGATGTTTATTTAAAACAATAGCACAAATCACATGGGGTGCATTGACAGATTGAATCCATTTTGGATACATTTTCTCTCCCTCAGACTCTGGTTGGTTGCAGAAGGCAGTGAGGTTTGATGGTGAGGACGGCCGTGTCATCGAGGAGCTGCAGCTGTTTCAAGCTCCTCAGCCTGTAAACTTTCTCCAGCTCTCCTCCAAAACAGTAAGGTGCAAGTCAGTTGGGTTGCTTTCCAAATTCAAATCCAATGTAGTGAAATACCCTGAGCCCTTGAGACTTGACTTTTATTTCTTACTCAATCTTGACAAACCTGGTGGGAGGCCACTCTAAACTCTGTTTTGAACTTCTGTTTCCGTAGGGCCAGCTGTACAGTGGCGCCAATAACGTTGCTGTTCAAGTTAATGTAAGGGACTGCAGCCGCTACATATCATGCGATGACTGCCTTCTTGCCAGAGACCCGTACTGCGGCTGGGACAAGATAGGAGGCCAGTGTGCGTCCGTTGTTGGCTCATTACTTGGGTCTATGTAAGTCAAAGCTCTTACAATATTTTACTTTCAATAATCTGTTTTTATTATACACTGTATCTAAGAAGTTCATGTAGTCACCGTGAGGTCACCCATTGGTTTGTGGACTACGGTTTGGAAGCTTTAAGATTGTCATTTTGGTCGTCGCTATTCTTGTTTTTTTGCCGTCACTACTTAAATTTTTTTCAAATCAGCTGTGACACCCGAACGCTGAAAAAGACGTTTTTAGGCAACCCAAAATATTACAACTAACGCAAACGTCAACAACACCCAGACCAGACAAGGCCGTGATAGCGACTTGACAATCACAAGGTAACCACACCATAAAGCATACCCTGCTTTATCGTCTATTTTACTCAAAATGAAACCATCATTTACAAAATGAACATCATGCTGTATTGAAGAAGACTTTAAACTAGCGATTGAGACCTTAAACTCGTTAGGAAAATGTTTACTGATGTAATAAATCAAATGCGTAGTAGGATAATTTTCACATAGACTTCTATACAACTGGATTTATTCAACCAGTGGAGTCGCCCCCTGCTGGCCATTAGAAAGAAAGCAGGCTTAGGCCACTACCACATTGGCTTCACTTTTCAGAACCGGAGGTTGCCGCCTGGTTTTTAGAAAAGTAGTTCTGTGTTGTGAGATTCAAAGAGGTATTTTGCTTCTTGCAGGATTCAGAGATTAACTGATGGAGACATCCGGATGTGCCCGATCTCTGATCGTAAGTTAAACATTCACATATGCTCATGCAGTACACATGATGTGTTTGAAATTTGGGTTTAAAGCTGACAACAGATTATTCATATGCCCTATCTCCAGACATAAAAATGAAATCTCTGTTATACTGCGTAGGAAATAGTAAGAGATGAATATTGAAATTTAGAAATTCAGTAAATTTGAACGTGTGCTTGCTTGTTTTTCTTCCTCAGTGAAAAAGAAACCTGCCATTGTCCACCTGACCACTGGGATAGCACAGTTCCTCCCATGTTCCCCTGAGACAAACCTCGCGATCAGCTGGCGCCTCTCGGACAGCATGCTCCTTCCCGGTCCCCGACACACTGTACTCAGCCTGGGTCTCATCATCAAACCTTCCTATTCTGATTCTGGCATTTACACCTGTGAGACGGTGGAAACGGTAAAGGGTAAAGTGCACCGTAAGACCGTGGTCCAATACTTTGTCCAGGTTCAGGACACTAGCAATCTTGTAAGGACAATGAGAGTGGCTGTGATCATCTTGGCTGCCTTCACCTGCTTGCTGATATTGATCATATGCAGCACCCTCGTGACCAGACACCTAAAGGCAAAACATCTAAATCACATTGGTTGTGACAATGAAAACAACAACAACAATAATCAAGTGATCCCTGTCAGGCCTTTCTGTCTCTATCACCACATGACGGATCGACGCATGGAAGAAGGGCTGGTTCACTTGGACCAGGCAGGGGAGCAGAGTGTGGAGGCTGGGAGTGGTATAGCTATACTCATTCTCCCAGAATGCACTGTGGCAAAAGCTGCTGAGGAGGAGGTAGAGGCAGACCACTCGTGCCTGCACAGTTATTGAGACGTCAGGATGATCCCTCTCCTCCTACACTTTGTTTCATTGCATTGTATCGCATGTACGTCCCAATAAACGCAACAAAAAACAAAAAAACAATCATTGGGAAAGTTTAAATGGGCAGGACACTTGGAAAAGAAACACTGAAGTGATACAAAAGACTCACAACCAACAATACAAAATTAAAAAAAAAACACAATTTTAAACGAAACAACCGATTTTTTTGTTTGTCTTGCTAATGATATAAGCTGCTATGCTATTATAAGACGAGTGTAGTTAGTTTGCTAGCAACGTTGGAGAGGAGATGAGGACTTCACCTTCATGAAGGAAAGAAGAATGGGCCTCAACATCATAAAAGTGAGTCAGATAAACCCTCCGTCTGCAACGTTATCTGTCTGTCTCTTTGCTCCTGCTGTTGGCTGTCTGTGTGTGTCTAACTCACAGATGTTCTGTAGGAATAGTTGAACTCAACTGCTGTGTTGTTGTTGATGTTATGTATGTCACATTGTGTTCTGTGTTCTTATTAGCCGGCTTTGAATATGTTGCTGCAGGGACAAAGCTGCAGGCCTTGGAATAATTTAGAATTTCTCCAGTTTTGCATTTGGATGATTTGTGAACGAGTCCGTGCAGAAGGTCTTCAAGTTGCTTTGTAATGGTTTGGTACTGTGTCGGTGTAATGAGTCATTAGTTATCGGCCCCAGATAACCAGATAACGCTAGGCCTCAGGCTATAGGCTTATTTGTTTTGTACAAAATAAGCCTATTGTTAAAAAAATCTGCACATAATGACGTGTACATGGTCTTGAGAAGTCTCTAAGTAATTTTTTTGTGGCAAAGATTTTGTACAGCAATTTAAGTGGAAATCTATAGTTGTTTCATATCTCATTTAGTTTATTTATAACCTAAGGCGGAGGTTTGTCAAAATAACTTCCCTTTCATTCTGGTGTTTTATATGGCCTTTCCAACATACAGTATATTTATTATTCAGAGCCAAAAGACACGTCTTATTTGTTTCATTCTTTTTACTTTGGTTACAATTTTTTATATATGCTCTGCAAACTATGGACTCTCAATATTGGATTTTTGCCGACATCCAGTCTCTCCTGTGGTGGAATTAACACATTATTATGCCTACTGTTATAGTGATGGCCCACTTGCAGATGCAGACATACAATGCTTTTCAACTTGATAAATAAGAAAAATACTTAAATGGTAAACAGGCCATATTTATTTTTATGTAACATATTGACCTGTCATATCGAAGGAAATGCTCATTTCATTTAATTTTGAAGCCTTTATCTGCCGATACTGAAGACGTGCTGATGTCATCGCTACTGCAAACTATTAGTTATTTTGACAACTTAGGCCTAGCACATTCCCTTTTCCCTTTTTGTGGAAAGGCGGAGGGATGTGGAATGTACTGTGGTACTGAAGGGACCTGTCCATACATGTCGATCCGCTGTCTGTATGACATTCACTTACCGTCTTTTGTAACGTTTCCGAAAACAATTTAGCTGTAAGAAGCCAAGTGGACTGTCTTTTAAACAAGTGTTGACATGTCAGAATATTTCATTTTACATCAAATAAAATAGTCAGTGTTCTTGACGTTTGACAAAAGGTTATTTGAACCACACTCCACTGTTTAGAGTGGTGCTTAGTCTCAGAGTTACTTAAACTGGCTCCACTTGGGGCCCCTGTGGTTTGAATTGGCTTAGACCAAAAGGCTTAAATACAGGCAAAAATATTGTCAGGTATGTAGGAATTCAGGACATATGACGCCCAGGTCCAGAACACAATTAGGGTCAATAGGGAAACAGCTGGGGAGGCAAACAAGAGGCAATCAGCAACAGGTGTGCAGAGCCCGAGAAGCACACTGAGGGCACATGGTGAAACAATGGTGAAAAAAAAAAAAAAAAGACAGAATTTGTTCAAAGCTCACTATGGCAGTCTGCTGAACTATGGATTCTTGCAACTTTTAAAGCCAAGTGGGAACTACAGTACATGTCCCGCCAGGATCGAAGACTCCATTTTCGACAGGTGTGGCCTCTGTTCAATAACTAAAGCTACAGTAAAGAATTATGGGACCTGTAGTTCTTGTTAAAACTTGACCAGCACAGTAGTAGACACCCACGTCACATCAAAACACAGGCATTGTGCGATATTCTTCAACGCATGCACATACATATTTGAAGACGTGCCAACGATGACCGATCGCACCATTTCCATGAATGCTGAATTCAAGTCTACAAGCCTTAAAAATCAATGCTCCGCACTAGACGGCAGCATGGGGTGTACGGGGAGAAGTGGTGTGTGCTCTGTCTGCAGTTGAAGAGAAAGTGCAAAGTCAGAGACAAGAGGGTAAGGGAAAGGGGAGCATGTGATAATGTGTGAATTCGGGGGAACATGTTGAAATCTGAAGAAGAGAGGCAAAAAGAAAAGGAAATTAAAGGCACAACACACGATTCTTGACAATTAGAAGGAAAAAAAAATGCATGCAGTTAATTGACAGTGAACACACACATGTGAGATCACATACTGCCCAGCTTACACCTGTTAAAAAAAAATATTAGGAGTGAACCAACCAGTATAGTATTGATTAGATATTAATTATGTATAGCCATTAATCATTAGTGAAAGAAGACAAGGGGGGGATACACCATCACATGTTCAAATAAAAGTTGGTACAAAATCAACTGTCGAATTCATCAAACTCACTAACCTTTTAATTTTTCACTGATACAGTCAAAGTCAACAAGATCACAGTCTGCGTCATTTATCAGCAGTGTTTTGACTTTTTTTTTTTTTCCCGTGTTTGACACTGAAAAGAGCAAGAATTCCAGTTAATTTACAGATCTTGGTAACGTATCTAAATACATTCAGTGTTTTTAAGGATGATATCAATGTCTACCACAAGGTGGCAGTCATGTATAACTAATAATTAACAGTGAAAGCCAAGCTGATTAAACAGTTAGTGAGCCCGTTTCTCCACAAAAGGTGGAAAAGTCTTATTACTACTTTCTTGTTTTACACTGGATTACATTACAGGTCATTTAGCAGATGCTCTTATCCAGAGCGACTTACAGTAACTAACTACAGGGACAGTCCCAAGAAGGAACACCAGTGTCAGGCAGTCTGCAGCGAAGCACCAAGTACAGAAGTTCTTCTTCTACTCTTATAGTATTCCTGACCACATTCCTGAGTCAAGACACTTTCTACAGTAGAGATCAAAGAGATCGAAGTGATTGAAAGAAAACATGATTGAAGCCAGAACTCCATTTGGTCAGAGTTCCTGTTTGTAAATAATGTCAGAGGTGTAAAGCCATAAAACAGAGGAGATGAGTTTAGTGTAGGAGCCCCCCCCTGGGGATGGGCAGTATGTCCTTCACAGTGACCCCCATACAGTTGCTGTCCTGGTTACATCAAAGGACATGCAAATAATTTGAAGCTTAATACAAACAGTTAAGTTACTACAGTATGATGACATTTTCCATTACACTCCCCCCTTTTGATCATATTACATATTGATCAGAATAAATCCTTTGTAGATAATTTCACACAAAATACATACTTCATCAGTTTAAGACATTCCTCAGAATATAAACTACTACATTATTTATAAGATGAAATGAGTCATATTAGCTATGTCGCATTTTTAGAACACACATAGCAGTTTGAATGATTCTGTGCGGGCGCACTGAAATTGGCATATCTCCATCCTAGATTATGTGCATAAGCGTGTGGTGCATCACCCGCTTGTTCTAACCATAAGTGTTGCAAGGGTTTTACTGAACCTGCTCTACGTTTCTTACGTGTATGATTCATGTGTGTGTTTTTAGCAATATGGTCAGTCATATTTGTTCCATTTGTTTTCGCTGGTAGGGTAGGTGGAGTCAACAATATCAACAGAAGTACAATAGTACAACTAACTACAAATATAAAACACATTGTTTATTTTAACCCATAATATGTGAGTCTCCTACACCTCAATAGATTGTTTCTCTGGCCGATGATCTGATCTGAAAATGATAAAATATATTGCAGAGCTGTGGTGGTATGAGATGGGGTCGACATTGACTGTCCGACATCTGTTGTTTATAAGAGCCTCACCTAAAATGCATCACAAGCTTGACTGCTTCTCTCCTAATATTTAACTGGCAAAAAGAGAGAGAAGAAATATCTTCAGGACATTGTTTCCGTCCAACCAAGCCAAATGGAAAAACATTTACGATGCCACAGACTCGTATAAACATTTTCCATTCATCAGGCCACTTGTCCAATTGTCAAGAATATAAAAGTAAAAAGTCATCCAAATTGACATTTTCAGTCAAACCAGCTTTTACTGGCTCTTGAAATTCCCGTCAAAGCATCAAAAAGAAAGTGAAAAAAAGTATTTCATGACACATCATAATTTAATAAAAAGCCGTCTGAAAACTTGACAGCAAGGAAGTTATTCCGAGAGTTAACTGTCAAGTGACAAACACATGCAGACACAGGCAAACACACATCTGGTTCACAGTTTTTTTAATTACTATTTTAATTTCTTTCATTTTGTTAATGACTGCATTTCTTATCAGCTCTATTTATAAGCATGAGTGTTGCTATGCTATGCTTGTTACATACAGTACGTCCCTATAGTTTCTCCTCTATAATTACCATCTCTTTACATTTGCAACAACTTGATTTCATTCATGGCCTCGCTGATAGATAGTGTTTGTGTGTCAGAGAGCGAGAGCAAAAAAAAAAGAGAGATGTACTTCCAGAAAAATGAACATGGAAATGACGTCAGTGGGCATCTTCCTGTCTCCTTCCATCATGTCATTTTTCTTTTTCCCATTTTTCTTTTCATCCTTTCACCTTTCTCCCCCTTTCTCCTTCATCCCTCCACCCCCTGTTGTGTTATGTTCAATAGAGCCTAGCAATACGAAGCGTCTCAAGTCAGTTTCACTCTTCCCTCAATGAGACTGTAGAACACACACACACACACACTTTATAATTGCATTCCATCTATGTGACTTTTTCCACGATTACCTTTGTACGACATGTTTGTCTCATTGTCGGGATCATAAACACGTGCGTGTTCTCTGACAGCCCGATGAATGTGTGTGTGCCGTGTGTTTGCATGTGCGCAGTAGCGTGATGTAATGACATTGACACAAGGACACGACAAGTGGATGATTTGTCAGACGCCTTATTCTTCTGCTTCAATGTTCATTTCACGGTTAATTTTCCTCGCAAATCAGAAAACCATGAAATGAAATGAACTAGGATCACAAAGCGTCCCAATGAAGCAAAAAAAAAAAAAAAGCACACAACTGTGGCAGTGGAGTGTGTTCATGGCGCCGCCTGCTGGGGAGAGTCAGGAGTTGCTCATCTGGGGATCAGACAGCTGGACGGAATCAGGTAATCAGCCACAACACAAGCGTGTCAGCCGGAGTCTCGTGCCGTCGAAAAGACGTTCGTGTTTCAATGCTTTCGTGAACTGTATGTCAGCTGTTTCAGCCGGAAGGCTACTGGACATTAAAACTGTTTGTTTTCTCTTCACCAGCGATACTTCTGTCATTTTAACTGCGTGAGTGCAGGATATGCTCACAGTGGCGCCTGAACAGGGACTCATGACAGAAGTATCGCCGGTGAAGTGAAAACAAACAGTTTTAATGTCCAGTAGCCTTCCGGCTGAAACAGCTGACATACAGTTCACGAAAGCATTCAAACACAAACGTCTTCCCAGCCTACTGCAAGACAGTGAAGCAGGTCACCAGCCTGCTTGTATCGTGTGGCTGATTACCTGATTCTTTCTGCTCCCCAGCTGAGACACTCCCAACTCTCCCCAGCAGGCGGCGCCGTGACCACACTCCACAATAACGTTGATTGTTTTGCATGTTTTACTTGGTAGCCTAAGAATAAGTAACATAAAAATGAATGGCACAAAACACACTAATATTAATATAATATGCAACAAGTTATCTGATCACAAGTCACATATAACCGTATTATATAATAATTTTTGTATCTTGAAAAAAGTGCTCTCTGTAATATGTTACTGTCTCTTTTGCATCACCATAACTTATAAGTGGCTGTTTGCAAATGGTACTGATCACTGCCCATCACTCATGGCTTTGTAAACAGGGTTCCTCAACTAAAAGGCAGAAGCATTTTAAACATTTGGCAAACATTTACATGCAATTTTTCCAACTATGGTGTTGAATCCAAAATGCTTCCCCACATAACCTCTCGGTCAGGATTACCTGGTTCAGCATGGCTTGCTACTTCTGTCCATTTTATATTGACAAAAACAACAACACTGATAGGGCAACAGGGCACTATACACTGGGACATTTGAATTCCAACATATCATTACAGATTGAACACAAATGTTCCCCAGATTCAACCTCGACTTTTCGAATTTTGAAAAGTGACAGTCCTGTCTGCTAATAGCATACACCTGAGAGAATAATGGTTCCCTCGTTTCCCAGTTTACTGCCGGAGTAGGAAGGCCATTAAGATCACACTCTCCCTCCGTCCCAACAGTCATGTTACAGCGACGTGCCTGGTTGGGGATCTGTCTATATGAAGACATATGAGGTTTCTCTCCTGGGACTTTAAGTGGTTGTTTCTGCATCAGGACATGGATGATAGATCATCTTTGCTCCGGCTCTTTGTGACAAGGCCAGTCCACGGTGCGCTGTGGTGAAGAGTGTCGGTGTGATTGTGATGCTGCACTGCCTGCAAAGCTGTTAGGTGAGATAAAAAAAAAAGACATGTTGAGTCCGCCTAGCAGTGCCATGAATAATGGCTCGTATTTCAGAACAGTGCATAGAGAATTCAAAGTAACCTCATCTGCAAGGTAGAGTAACGTCCTGTGCACTTACCCAGGACATCCGATTTGTGTGCTAATATATTCCATGTGTGGACATGCCTTGTTTAATTTGAATAAGGTGCCACATAGCAAAGGAGCTACAGTAGCATCTCTTTCGAGGAGTACTGCTCCCACTTGTATCAGTTATAAGCTATAAATCACTGTCACAAGTTTATTTTGATTCCAGAGGATAACTAAAGTAAACAAAGAAACCGCGGTCAACGTGATTTATGACTTCTGTTTCACACCAGTGCTATTGTCTCCGAATGGTTTCTCAAAAAATAAACCTAAAACCTACCATTTCACAAGCTCAGCAAAGTCAGGCAGCGTCTGACCGACATCCAACCCTGGTGGAGAGGAGGGTCAACTGACCCATTCAGACCTCCGATGTGACTTATACCAGCGTAACTGTGTCGTTTCACTGTAATTCAGTGATCACGTGAAGGGATTTCTAACCCTTTAGTCCTATGATTATCTACTGCTTCATGTCATAAAGTAAATGGCTTTAAAGCGATTAGACTTACAGCAGAATCCGGCTGGGAGCCTGTGAGTAACACAATGTCAAATGCAGAGCGGAAGTTGTTGGATGGAAGTATTTTTCTCAGTGATTAGTGTTTGTTGTTTCATACTAATGTGTCCAAGTTAATGTAGTAAAGATTGCTTGCTGGTAATTGTTGTGAGTAGTTTTTTTTTATACTGATCAATGTCGATAGTTACCACAATATATATTTAACAATAATAATAATGCTCAATTTACTTATTCAGGAGTATTGTCCTTGGGACAGAACCTTAAAGAAACTAGAATGTTAATTTTGGGTTATAATATACAATTATTAATGACCAGAAGAGGTCGGGTTGTTGAGGGTTGATTACATATGTTCAGTACAACACTTCTTGTTGGCCGTCTTTCTGCTGCGTGCTACTTTTGAGCATGTGCTCCAGAGACCTCTGGTTTAGCCCTTTTGCTAATTGGAATGGGGATCAAATAATTCAATTGTGCAGCTCTTCTAGACTTTCCAAATGTTATCCATCAAAATTGATAAAATAGTGGTACGAGTTATTTTGTGACACTCAAAACTAACTAGCCAAAACAGTAGTGACGGGGGAGCCTACAACATAGTAGCTGTCTGTTTAGTGTTTTTGTATGTGGAGGGAAACGGATAGAAAAAGAACTTAATCAAAAATGTTTGCGATCGTTTTATCGCCTTTTTATCGCTTTTATAAGAGAGGGGTCCAGAGCCATTACCAGTACAGTTTCTCTTTTTTCTGTTTGCGCAACTCTACACAGGCATAAACCCCTTGTTACTCAGTGACACAGTTTGCATCAAAAAATATATAACACTCCATCACATACACATACGATACACAAATCTTTAGATTCAATGTGACTTACACTTTCTGAGGATATCATTATGATATCCTAATAATCATCACGTTTTGAAGTTTTCTTCAATATCAAAGTAATACAGTGTTAGTTGTCTGCAAACCCATGGGTACACTGCTCATCAGGAACTGCTAAAGACTAAATCCGTATACTTTTAATGGGGTGAAATTGCCAAAATGTAAACAAATGTTGCCTACAGCCTTATTTATAATGAAACGAGTGTCAACATTCATTAATATGAACTTGTTTTTTCATGTCGTACTATCAATAGGCCTATAATCTTTTGACATTACTCAGGCTCAGAATGTCCCATCAACGTGGCTCTTATATTCCCAGAACCCTGACACTCTCCTCCTCTCCTCTCCTCTCCTCTCCTCTCCTCGAGCCTACCCTTTAAAGAAATGGTGGGACAAAGATTCTGACTTCCAAAGATCTCTACATCAACTGTTTAATTCAATCACAGGTGTCTCTCTGAGATAAAGACATGTTAAATATAACATGCCCCATATTGTATGATTGATAAAATAAATGCTTTACATCTATACACACATCTTTTACCTTAAAGTACACCCACCAAGCTGTGATTGGTGTTATATCTAATAAATTCAAATTAATGATAAAGACATGGCATTCTTAAATTTGCATGCAACACTATGATTGATGTTATGGAGAATATGTGTGATACCATAATAAAGACATGACCTATCTGAGCCAACCTGGAACTGGCTGCGATTAAGAAATGTTACCGCACACTGCAGAACGTGATTGATGTTATGGATTATATCTAGTTTGCCATGACTGATGGGAAAACTTTACTACATAATGAGGAAGACAATATACACGGGAAATGTGCTCTGCTTTGGGTTAGAGCTCTGCTGCATAAAGACGTGAGATAAATCTGTGTATGTTACATAAATGTATCCTTGAGCTGGAGAGTCCATTAATTACAGGAAGCAGAGTCATGTAGGAGTGAGAGGAGATGATGCGGTGGTGAGGAAGAGGAGTAGTCAGCCACTAGGGTTGGGCTGATTTAAATATTTTAAAACCGGTTTAATATTACACCAAACACCGGATCGGACCGGTGAATAAGGACATCAGCTAAAATACTGTTGGAGGTCAGAAGTCCAAGTCTGGGCCAGAATATGAGTTTGGACCTCTTCACCAACACTTTGTCTTTAGTACAGTTGAGGAGCTATTAGAGTCTTAACAGGTTCAAAAGGCTTCACTGGAGACGATCAGAGTTCGATGCAACAGAGTTTATTCTTCAAAGCAGAGATTAACCCCGAGCTGGCCCCGGAGCCGAACTGAAGACAGGCTATGCTTGTGCTTTTATAGCCCAAGTGTCCCTGCCCTCATTGGTGGAGAACAGTGGTTTCTCCACCCCTTTTCTCAAAATCATTCTGTCAGCCCTTTCTTAATAAGGGTATCACAGCTGGGATGATCTCACCCCCTTGGCCAGGCTTTTTGCTTACAGTGGGAAAAGTGGCCACACATAGTGACAAACCCAAAATGTTATTGCCTGACTCTACCGAGCATTAAAGCATCTTTCAGCTCTTTGTTTTGGTTTTACAGCCCAGGAAACTGTTTTCAGCCGGATGTGTTAGCAACTGTTCACTAATATATTTGACATATCAACGTTTTCCGTGATATGTCAAACATTTGTGAGATGTTCAGCCCATTATGGATTTCTGGCCCAAAGGTTTTTAGATATATATATATACATATATATATATACAGTATATATATATATATATATATATATATATATATATACTGTATATCTGGGCATGAACAGTTATATAGCACTAAGTTTCACATGCATATTTCCAAAGACATTTTTGTGTGCAGGATCAGATCTACAGGATGAACCACATTGTGTAGCTTTTAAATCAAAGAATAAACACGGAAGCTAGTTGAATGTCGCCAAGCCGGTGAAGAAGAGGCTTTTCAAAAATTTGCAAGGTTTTGACGCATCGAGCAACAAAACTTGAATGTTTTGTGTCCACAGGGAAACTCTCTAAAAGGCACTGTCTTCCTCCGTCTTTTTAATGGAAAGGACGGATGGGAATGTATCAAAACAAAAATATTGATTTCTTATGTTCTGAGATAAAGAACGGAATAACAAGTGTGAAAAGAGTTGATGAATTAATGAATGTATGTAATGTGTAACACAAGGCCAATCACAAAGTGGCTGAATACAATAGAGAGACAGAGAGGACGACAGGATTTTAAAAAGAAAAGTAGTAAGGAGGGAGTACCTAAGGGAAATTAAACCTTGGATCACTCAGAGAGAGAGAAAAAGAGAGACAGCAAAGCAGACTATAAAGAGAGAGAGAGAAGAGATGAACCATTGCCAGCATGAAAGATTGAATATATAAAAGCATAAAGAAGACGGCAGGCTCTGCTAGTATTTTTGGAACAAAGTACAGTGATGGAGCAGAGGACAGGTTGAGACAGAGCGAAGGATAAACACTGCAAATCGAGGAAGAAAGAAGAAAAAAGCGAATGCTGGAAAGCAGGATGTATGAGACAAACGTGATGTTATTGAATGGCTAAAGTGCTGGTGGTGATGCTTCCTGCTCTGCAGTACTCTATGTGAAATACGATTAATTCATTAAACGTATGTATAAAAACTCCTCCTCCTGATATAACTGTACAAAGAGGTTACTTCTTGTACCTGTACGATGGAGAATTAAAGCCAAAGTGAGGATGAGCTTTAAACGTGCCACATTAGTGATGTTAATGACCTGAGGTTATAGGTTTTTGGGTTATTGAAATCAAATGAAACATGATGTATGAGTCACATAACTGGACGCGTTTCGAAGCATCGGCTGGAGCACAGTGTGAATTCGGTTACCTCCAGACATTGCGTTTCAGCATTAAGGAAATGCTCTGACTCCGGTATTTTTGGTCGGTTCTAGACGGTAACCATAGATTGAGTTGATGGTTAAGGTCAGGCATTGAACTCGAATGGTTAAGGTTTGGATAGGCTGCCTGTCAGTGAGTGTCGGGAGGGTTTTCGCAAAGTTTTGCAAACAGTTGGTTGCCTTCAAGACATGGCCATTATTTCTTTTTTTTATGCTACATTCATGTGCTTCTCGGATGGTCCCGTTTCCTAAATTGGGAATTCGTTCTTTAGACTTCGGTGTTCAGGAGCTCGAAGTCGTAATGTGGAAACAACATGGATGCTACAAAGAATATGTGTTGTATTTTGATTCTCAAAGCGTTAATCATCACGTTGATAGTCAGTTTGAAGCTTTGTATCAGTGGTCTTGTCCCCAAAACCACAAAAATATGCTAATAAATAACTTTTATAACTAATCTAAGTCACTCTCTGTGACGGTTGCAACCTAATACAATATTTGTGAGCAAATAAAACATTTAAAATGCAATATTTGAATTAATAAAAAAAGTTTCTTGCCATCAACCCAACATTTACTTTCCTCCGCCATGTTTCTGCATGATATGCTATCAACTCGGCAAGTTGTGAGGCAACATTTTAGCCATTTTAGTTGTTTTTTGGATTATTTCCACTAATGATGAATGCAGCATTGATTCCTGTCGAACCGTAGAAGTTGGAATATGTCGCGTTGTGTAGACATCTGCTTATTGTGATCACCTTGCCCCTTTTATTTGAGCTAATATCTGCTGATAATAATATGACTTTATTCTCAAAATGTGTTTTCCTTACTGTGGTCCTAAGACTCCACTTATAACATCATGTTATCCGTTTCTCCTGGCACACTCTTGCACTTCTCTCCTTCTCTGGTTCTGTTTTGCATGCTCCTGTTTTGAAGAGTCGGAAGGAAGGATAAGAGCTGATAAATGTCCAATTTAAATTCTGAACGGGTCAAGTTTTAATCATACAGAAAAGATGCACTAATGATCTGTTCGATTCAATTCTTAGTAAAAAATCAGTTCCTGTTTCAAACCACAAACTGAGAAATATTTTCTGGTGACACACAGGCAGGCAAAGGTTCACACTTCTGTGAACCTTACCATTACCAGTGTGTGTAATGTTTTTAAGGGTAAAAAGCTATACATAGTTTAATACATTCTGACAGGGACATAACCACACACACACACACCCACACACACACACACACACACACACACACACACACACACACACTAATGTTTCAGGTGCTAGAGGTAAGCTGTTTGTGCAGCCTTTCCAGGCTTTGAAATACCAGCTTTGCACTGAGCTAAACTACTTTCTTTTTTTTGCCAGTGTGTGATGCCAGTTTGCCAACCTGCCATGCCAACTTTAAGGCTTAAGATACAAAACCTCATAGCCAAGTCACTATACACTTATGAAACCGGAGAGTTGTACAGCTTTTTAAATCCTCCAGGGATTCACTGGTGACTCCCTGGAATTAAACCTGAACTTTGATAATACTCATTATTATGTACTAAAAGGCCAAGTCCTTGAAAAGTGTGTTCAACCTGAGCATCTTTTTTTTTTTTTTTTTTACAATATCCCGTTGTATATGTCTGTTGTATGTGCACACAAAGGTTTAAGAGTTGAGGAGATCTGGAGCTCAGACTTTTAAGTGTCAAGAACAAACCAATTGACGATCAGAAACAACAGAGGTCAGTCAATAAAGAGCTGTGGAGACAACTCAATATTTGAGTTTACTCAACAAATCATGGGCAACAAGGGTACACAGTGTTTTTCACTCATGCTGTTTCCTAACAAAGACATGGTGAGAATAGATTTTGAGGGGAAATGAATGGATACAAGATTGTTTATGGTGTGACGTCTGCTGTGCTTTCTTTTTCTAATAAAGCCGAACATTTGTATGTGAGGTATGTAGGATGAGTGTGTGACCAAATTCTGCCACATAATACGTTACATCTTTAGTTTTATGCATTCAATGCTGGTAAACTAAATTAAATGAGCTTAAAATGTGCAGTTAGAGAAGAGCATGGCACACAAACAGGCAATATTGTCAGTTTATTCCAGAAGCAATGCCATTGTTCTGTCTATAAAATATGCACAGTGCCCTAGAGGTATGTTCAGGTTCTGAAGGCTAAAAATTAGATTACTTTACGATCTTATTTTCTGCTGTTCTCTAATTGAGGAAATATGTACAATACTAAGCCAGGTAAGCACTGGAGGTTCAGTCCAATACAATGTAGAGTGTACAGTGACAGAAACCCTCCTACAACTCTTAAGTCTTATTTGTGTGTGTGTGTGTGTGTGTGTGTGTGTGTGTGTGTGTGCTTGGAGCCAAGAGTATTATCGACAGGCTGTATTTGGTTGCGAGGCAAAGACAAAATTTCGTAGGCTTTAGAGTCGAAGTGGTGGCCAGGGTGAGATTTAGGAGAGAGGGATGATGGGAGGTTTGGAGGGAGAACGGAGGAAGAATGACTGGTGGTTTATGTGTCACGTTCCAAAACAAGGGGCTCCAGGGGTTTCTTAGCAAAAATCATTTATCCTCAAAATGATTTTTTTTTGGTAAGAATCGATACTTTTACACCAGCTTGATTCAGAATAACTTTGACATTGTTGTTGCTTTAGCAAACAGGTGCTAACTGGCTAATTCTGGTAGCAGTTGTTGAGCTTGCTTGCTTAGGAGACAGGGGCTTTTGATTGGCTGAAAGGTGAGAGGGAGGTGACAACACCGCTTACATGAAAAACGGCATTATGGAATAAAAAACAAACTTTTGAAAGTGGGCATTTTGTAATAAAAAAACTCTTTATCAAATAAAAAAAGAAGTCCTGTAAAACTCTGAAATAACATTTTATAGTGAGTTGAGTAATTAATTAATTATTAGTTAATTATTTTCATTAATATATATTTACCACAAATTATTCATATTATTATTGTATTTGATATTGAACACTTTGGAGCTCCACTTTGAAGAATGTTGTTTTATTGTGCTGTGTCTCCTCATACGTCAGTCTGTACAGCAGTGCTTTAAACTCAATGCTAATGTCAGCATGCTAACATGGCCACAATATCTATGCTATTATGCTCAAGTTTAGAAGGTATAACCTTCACCATGTAGTCCATCTTAGTTAAAGGTGCTAGCATAGTGTAGTGCTGCTGGAGCGCACCAGAATAACACTTTTTGAGGAAATAGAACATTCGCAGTTTGCATAATCTGGTTGAAATTCAAATATGTTTTTAAGCGCTGGAAGATCCAATTAACACCAAAGCGTATGTCATGTAAGAGAGCCAATAGGGTACGGGGTGAATCTAGATCAGCAGGTGTGGAGATTATTGAATAGCTCTGAAACAGTTGCGCCAATCACACGTGATAGTGACAGCTCAGCATGTGGAAAGCTTTACCTCACGTCTGGATGGTTCAGTGTGACAACACGAACACATCTGCACACATCTGCACAAATCTGCACCCAAAGACAGATGGAGTATCATTTTCCATCAGTTAGTATCTACTTCTAGAAACAAAAAATAAAGAAATTGATTTGTTTCTATGACTAGCCTTCATCGGACCGACGGTGTTTCTAATGTATCTCTCCCCGTACATGGTCACGTAGTTTTTAGTACTTATTGTTACAAAACAGTGTTTGCACTGCAATGTGTTTCAAGGATAAAACTTGAATTTTGCGAAAAAAAGAAGGTTGGAAAAGAGGCAATGGTAACGGGACGTCTCCTTCATGAAAAAGCAGAATATCAAGTTATAACAGACCACTGCGATGTGTGTATAGGTCTGTGTGGTGAGACTGTTGCAGCCTGCTGTGGTTTTCAGCTGATTTTATAAAAGGAAAAGAAGTGAACAGCCGTGCTGAGCGGCACTGCGCTCTGCACGACACTTCTCAGAGGCTGCAGATTTATTAACATATCAGTCCTGCTGACTTCAGATGCTGCAGGGAATTCATGAACTGAAGAAGCTGGTCTTACTATGAAGCAGCATGGACAGCAGATACTGTAAGAATCACCAACATTCAGTTATAGATCAATGCAAACTGATTTACTGACTTTTCAGCTTTGCCGATTTTGGCTGGAGAGTATTGATTGACATTAAATAACCTTCCAAAAAATCCACAACTAAACTGTGAACGTGCACCCAGGCCTAGGCGTCATAGGCCTCGCTCCGGTACTCTGCCCTGGGTGCTAGCACGCTAACATGGGCTAATTAGCACTAAACACAAAGTACACTTGAGTCGGGTGGTCCCCTTAGTTTCCATTTAGTACACTTGGTGCTAGATGGAAAGTAAGGGGACCACCGACGTTATTAGTATACATCTTCTGGGCGCAATGGATATCTGTACAATGGAGATTTGTTTCAATCCATCGCGTAGATGTTGAGATATTTCGAAGGACAATTGAAAACTTCAGGGGATCATCAATGTCAATAGAATCATCTGCAGACATTGAAAGTCTGTACCAAATGTCATGGCAATCCATGCCATAGTTGTTGAGATATATCAGTCTGGACCAAAATGCTGGACTGACGGACATAACCATCCCTTAAAAAAAATCCAGTCTGGATTGGGAACAGGACAGCCTTGGACCACAAAAGCCTTGTAAGGAGTTATAAGCATGCCACAATAAATCACAGGGTTCTCTCTCCCACTCATACTGGACATTTCATCAAGTGACCCGACTCACCTCAAGCTGAGAATGCTCGCTCCCTTGGCATTTACCAAATGACACTGTCTTATTGAAGCAGCAAATATAGACCAGCAGTATTGTTTTTCTTGGCGTCGGGCTCAAAATAAACCATTGGCGAGCGTTCCTGAAAATAACATTGTGTCACCGTATACAACCGTCTTCGGCCACGCTGAAACAGTTGACCTACCTTGCGTTGTTCACTTGTGCTATTACTGCAATGGGCCTGAACTTCTTTCCCAGGTCGTGTCGGATGATTTGTCATTGTGCTGTTGTATTAAGATGTCTCCCGTGGCTCTTTTTCCTCTTTCTTTTTGCTGAAACATGCTACAACCATTGTTGCTCATGTTGTATGGCGCATTTTGCCATTTTATTTGGAATGTGCAGCCAGAGGACAAAGAGCTTCCATTATAAACTCACTGGCATAAGTTGAAATGACAATAAAAGTTGACGCATAATTTAATTGAATCAAATGTTCCCAATGCACACACGCACACATAACGCCGTCTGACATGCCCCGAGATCATGAGGTTTCTGTCGTTTTAGCTTCTCTTGTTTTCTGCTCTTTATTCTCTGCCCTCTCTCACCCACATGGCTGCAGGTTGTGAATTAATGAGCAGGGCGAAAAGACAAGAAAAGGGGGAGACAAATTGAGTTGTAGAATGGCGATGGAAGAAGGGAGGGAGATGAGAAGACGAAGGGTGGGAGTCAAGTCTTTACGATGTACTGTAGATGGGTGCTGAGCCTTTGATAGAAATGGCAATAGCCTTGGAGCAGAGCTGCAGAGCTTACATCGGAGCCACGGAAAGCCTTTGAGAGAAATATGGCTGACTATTATGGCTAACAGGCGATACCTGCAGGAGAAGCTGGAATGTGGCAGAGCAGTGAGCACTTCATTTCGGGAAAATGGCCGTTGTAGGCCTTTAACTTCATAAAAAAATACATTGACCAGCATGGTAGCAGGTTTCATTTCAAAGTTATGGGAACACATTCTTTATTTTTTCTAGAAACTATATATATGATATATATCCTGTATATACATATATATATATATATATATTGTTTTCTTCTCTCTTGCAGCCCCTACATGGAAACCACTTTAGTTTGAAGAACTTTAGTCCCCATAATCCCCTAAAATTCACTCAGTGTGTCATTGGCAGAGGCACATGAATGTATACATGCCCTCACTCATCCGTTTGAATGAATATTGATACTTTTGTCTGCTCCTCCAGAACAGCAAAGAGGTGCAGTTTTGCTGATTGTTGTGGAGGGTCTCCACAGCGCTGTTGTGATTACATACGACCCATGAAAAGCTCTGTGGCTACCCATTACGGTGGTGGCGATTTATAGGGCCCGTGTAATAAATAAATATTGGTACCTGTAAAACATCCTCTGTGCTAAGATCTCAGTCATCATTTGGAATTGGAAACCTTGTGAAACTGTCAGAATGTGTGTCTGAGCAGTTGCAGTTTGTGTCTAACCACGACCCCGACCTTTCCCTGACCTCAACCAAAGGTTAACCATGAAGGTGACATATTAAAAACCACTGAGTAGTTTCATTTCACAATCGTATCGCTAGTTTTGCAAGGCAACGCCAACTTATTTTCTCATTTAGGTTTAAGGACCCGTGACAGTGACATTTCCTCAGCCAGTCCAAGCATTCAAACCCAGTTTCTCTAACTTCCACTACCCCGACTGAAAATATTTGGTTATCTTGAAGAAACTTGAATCCTATGCGGGAAGAAAAGAACTGACGTAAGGTACCACATGCATCAGCTCTGCCTGTGGTACCTACACTTTTATAGAAAAGTAAAGAAACACACACACACACACACACACACACACACACACACACACAGTTTCCATTATCTCTCCCCACCAGCTGTTCGATAGCCCACCTCCTGGTTAGGTTGCTGTGGGCATCAACAGCATTCCAGCGGCCCACAGCACTTTAGATAGTCCCTACTAGACATAGTAATAACACTTTAAATGTCTCTTTGTGTGTATGGAAGTGTGTGAGCGCGTGTGTGTGCGTGCGTGTCCTCTTTATCTACTTCACTTTGAATCCTCCACGCTCATGGAGCTTCTCTGTCAGAGAATCATTTCTGACACCAAGAGTGAAACCTCTGATTTTACGCCCTTAGATATGTAGATGTGCTCTCTCAAACAGTGGGAATGTAAAATGCAACACTCTTCCTTTAGCTGCTGGATATTTGAGGATGATTCACTTGGGGCTACAGGAAAAAAATATCAATGTAAGGTTCCAATTTAAAAAATAAAATAAAAAAGAGAGAGCACACATTGGCAAAATTATGACTGAACAAGTAAACCCCATCTTTCCTCTTGACACGTGTTCAGGGGAATTGTTTAAGTTCCTATAGCAGATGAGACTAGAGAATGCATTGGCAATACCTGTAAAACCCAAGGAGTTAGATGACATGATTAACATTAGGAAAACAATAACATTGAAAGCACCTTTAATGAAGGAATGGTGAGTAACCAAGTAAGCATAATGTCATTGTGCTGGTGTCATGCCTCAACACGTACACAAACCCTCCACTTCTCACTTACACGCACACACACACACACACACACACACACACACACACACACACACACACAGACATACCTATGCAAGGCACACACATCATTGTCTTGTGTCAACTGTCATAGTGAGGTAGAAAGACGTGCAGTGAAGTTGTACACCTCTCTGGATGAAAACTGTAAGTCATGTCTCAGGGCTGATGGCTTAGGTCCGCTCTTTTAGTTTCTTTAAAACAAGATTCAACTCTTCCTTGATTAAGTTTCCATAATTGCTCGCCATTCTTCCAAAGCGGTGACTATACGGATTTCCCACCTTCCAAGGAACCACCAGTTTCATTTGACATCAGAACACATGGATGTACATTCACAGAAACCTAATTCTCGGGGCCCAAATGTAAAGGTAGGGGGAAACACTGTCACGATATGCTGCTCCTGTCTCATTACACAGTCAATTATTGATAAGTGCAGCTTTAAATCACAGTGTGTACCGTCACTGCTACCACGTTGTGTTGCATTATTTACCAGACTTTGTGGGAACCCTTGCCAATTGCACTCTACCGCCATTTCCCGTCACTCCATTTCTGAACTAGGATATCTAATTAACTTGACACGTTTCTCCTTTTTGTCTTCACCACAAGTCTAATCTGTTGATGTTTTGTTCACCACCTTCAGAACGAGATTGATCATCAATGCCATCTTGAGTATGATTACACCCATATTATGCTTCATCTATGGCACTATGGATAATAATCCATTCATCCATGATGCATATCGATGCCAGATGGAGCTCCCAGGCAAATTTCCTCCCCCCCCCCCCCCCCCCCCTCCGGCAAAGGATATGCACTGATATGTAATACCCTAAAACCCTGAAGTGGAGTATTTACAATCCATATACAATGAAGACAAGCCATGTGTGGGTTTGAAGAGGAAGCTATAGCACGGAGGAGCCTCACTGAACACGACACACTGCTGCCACTAAAGGACAGCAACAGTTCTTTGTTGTCCTGCTCCGCTTTGTGTCATGTGTTAGCCATCATCGCATCTGCGACAATAAAAGTATAACACATCTTTATAGAGCACCTGTGGACAAATATATATATATATATATATATATAGAGGCCATCTCCTTTCATTATTTTGTCTTTGTTCAATCTCATAACTTCACCTTTGCCATCCTCTTTGAAGTGAGAGCGCAGAGGTGGTGCAGCGGGCCAAACAATTATCAAGAAGGACCAGCCGCTGTGTGTGTGTGTGTGTGTGTGT
>CALSCE010010956.1:855762-901676 GCA_943593645.1 Bovichtus variegatus
ATTCAAAGTGTCAGCATAAGTGCTCCCATCCTCTTTTCAACCCTTTTGGGAAATTTTACTTGAGAACAAGCTGATGGAGGGGATGGATTCTTTCCTTTCATACATATTTTATAATTGTTCTTTTAAAAACACATCTTTGAAAGTGTCCAGTGAGAATTAAAAGTGCTGTGTCCTGGTAAGTGGAGCGCAGTGCTACTTCATTGTGTGTCACATTTGGTTTCATCTGTGTTCATTTTTATCTGCTCAACCTGCTGCCGATCTAATGTTTTTGTCGTAAATGATTCAATGAACACCGCAACAGTTCAGCCAGCCATAAAAGTCTGAAGCTCTGCTATAAGTTATATGAGGCTACATCATTCAATACACCACACAGCATTAGAAGCTCAAGGAAACATCAAAGGGGTCAGCAGTTGTGGTAGAATATCCTCAGAAGAAATGTCTCAAATCAGCCTTAAATCTCATTGCGGCTGCTGGTGGGTGGATGGGAGTATCTCAGCTGGACAGAATCAGTCACACAATATAAGCGCGGTGGTAAGCCGGACTCTGGCCTCTTGCAATAGGCTGGGTCCTGGAAGAAGGACGTGTGCTCGACAGAGCGGCATCAAAGCGTTGAGGGTGCTGGCCTGCAAGTTATTCGCTTTTTTTTTGTTGTAGCCTGAAAAAGGCAGAGTGCGAGAGAGAAAAAAGCGCGTCCCCACCGAACCTCACCTTCTGCCGTCTTTTTTATCTGGGTGAGAGCAGAACTCCTCTCCCACTCATAAAGCCATAAAGTGTGTCGGCAAAAAAAGGAGGCAGAAACGGAGCACAGAGATCCGTGGACAGACAGACAGACAGACAGACACTCGGTTTCTCAACCTGCTTGCTTTTTGTGTTTGAGCTGCAAGCCTCAAACAGCTGTTTCGACGCTCCTCCCACGGCTGATTTTGACAGATTTGTTAATAAATTCTAAATATACTTAACGCTCTGACAGTGCTACGTTCTTATTTTATGAGTGTTGATAAATGTATTATTTGATTATAGTATTTAGCAGCCGCTGCTCCAAATGTGGATGGTGCAACTTACTCTACATGGTGATTTATTCACGCACACTAAGGAGACTGATTGAAAGAGATTTTTTAATGACAGTATTATTAATAAGCTGATATTCATACCAAAATAGGCTGTGATTTATTGGGAGAAACCAAGCAATTCTATGTCAAATCTGACATTCAGCAACCCCATCAAGCCCGAATGGAATTATATATATATACTACCTGGGGTCACCCCTAGTGTGTGCACAAGCAGATGGATGTGTGACACCGGTGACATTTATCATTATCCATTGCATAAAAGTTTCATGTTTGACAAATAGCAATATCTTTTCATATGCACACATTAGGAACTTTTTCTGCACGTCCTTTGATGAATGAGACACCTGATGTTGGGCATTGACGCAGGAAACGGTTACAGTTGGTGACGCGTTGAACCTTGAGTGAAATACAAACCATCTAAAAGCGCAGTACGTGAGAGCTGTTGGGTTTGATGACGGCAGTTATAGAAGCAGGTCTGGGGATGTTAGAGGATGATGTTCAGCGCCCTGGAGCTGCTTGAGGCTTAATTCAATAAAACTGACAAAGCAATAAAGCCATGCGATAACCCCAAAGACATATGTGTTCTCACATGCCCTCATCATCACACCTGTCAAAAGGTGCTCACCCTTACTTAGTTGCACGATGGGAGGGGTTGCAACAAATCTCTTGCATTGACAGAAGCAGATTACTTGGCGGATGAACCATCTTGTGTTTAATGACCCCGCTGCTATGGAAAATACATAGCACACAGAATTGTTGCATTCTGCTTCACTTTTCTTTTTTCATGATACAGATATTCCTCTCTGATAATGAACTGAAAAGATGCTCACCTGCAAGCTTGGTGACTTGGCAACTTTTGTTTTGTCACTTGCCCACACGTTTCTAAGGACCATGTAGCTAATGGCATGAGTTGTCAAAACATTGATACAATATATATGTCACACAGAATGGGTCACAACAAAGTCCTGCAAATGACATCGATGTTATTGCTTTGCAGAGGTGTCTGTAATCCATGGTGTATACTGTGAAAAAATGGACCGATAATGTATTTCTTATACAGATGGAAATGTAGTTTCTGAAATCATCACATTTGTCTGTTTTTACTGCATTTTCAATAAGGAGAAAAAATAATTAAATGTGAATTATAATATCCGGCAATTACCTTTTACCTTCTCATTACAGCGGACTATTGAGAGAAGCATTGGTACTGATTATCGCATTGATATTATTTAGCCTACCCTCATTGATATAAATGGGGTGGATAAAATAATAGAAACATCTGTATAACGCAATACAATGCAACAGCACCACACACTGCAGCCTCCAAAGTGATCACACAGTTGAATCTTCAGCTTTCTATAACAGTCACAACAAACACTGGACATTATAACGTCCATGTTGGATTTATTGCAGGGCTGTTGTATTAGGCAGCATTAGTCTTAGCTATTTCTTTTGTCACACTGTCAAGCTAATTGCGCTGCTCTGCAATGAGCTCACGTGGCGGCTAACCCTGATAACGCTATCCCGACCAACGATGTTTGTCGCTGAAACGTAGCGGTCAACCTACAGTTCCCCCTAAAGTTTACACTGTTAGCTCTGTCAGCACTGTCGCTGTTTGCACCATTAGCTGCTAGCCGCCGGCCTCTCCGACCATAAATGCTTAAATATCATGCGCATAGACTAGGTTATAAACTTGATTTAGTCCTATTAGTATATTAAATAATTGGATAGAACATTAATGCATGATAAAAAAAAAACTCCACAATGACTAAAAACTTCACATTTTGTATGTTTTTATTTCACTTTCAATGAGGAAAATGTTGCACATGTTAGAAATATCCTCCATTAATAATTAAATTGACAGTATCCAGCAATTCAAAATGCATTGCATTAACAGGCGTTGTTTCCGTGCTTACCATTTAGAGGGACTTTATTAAATGAGAATTGTAGCTTAGAGTGGCTTAGAGAGCCCAAACCTCAAACTGAGAAAAACACATGCATATAGAAAATATCCACCGATTTCACAAAAAAACAGGCTGATATAGAAACATTCTACATGTGTGGAAAAGATAGAGGGTTAGAGAAATGGGAGAGGAAATTACAGAAACCTTAGGTATTTTTTACACAGCCCTGTTATTGAAAAAAACACAAAAGCCTAGAGGGCAGGCTGTTTTATGAGTTTATCCCACTGGTGTAGTCGAGTTGAGGCCAGGTCCTGCCTGTAGTCAGGACTGAGCACGAGGGACAGTTCATACTCACATCTTTACTGTGTGCGTGTATGTGTCATCTATCAGTTGGGCTCTATCCCACAGACAGGAAGTATAAAATTGAGACAGGAAATTGACCTAAAACTCATAGCGTAGCCTCAGGCGTCCTTCTTCTGTCCGCTTCTGTTTTCTCTTCTCGTTCTTTATTTTTTTTATCTCTCAGTCTGCTGCTGGCTCGCTCTTATTCATTTTCTATTTGTGTCATTCTATCTCTCGCTCTCTCTTCTCTATCCGTCTGCTTCCTTTTCTGTCCATCTTTCTGCCTGGAAAATCTATAACACACGCATCGGTAAAACATGAGCACTCTCATGAACAAATGAGACCAGACTCGCCTGGATCTTGTTCAAATTCTCTACGTGCTCATGTTTTAAGCTCTGCTTGTCAAGACATTTGATCTGCCACACAGAAACAGTCTGATGGGCTGAACTGAGTCTCCACATTGTTAGTGAGGCTCTGAAGACTCCGACAGCCTTTCAGCACATACCTCTGCTTCTCTCTCTTCACCTCAGGGTTGTTTCTCTTCATGTAACGGTTAAAAACAAACAAAAAAATAGACTGTTAGTCTTTTGCGTATACATTTATACATCCTGCTGTATCTTATATCTGGAAATCTATGAACCTAACAACCCTGGAATGACCACAGAGTGAGTCTTGAAGGGAGAGACGTGGGGCAAAGACACCGCGTGAGGTGAAAGAAACTGGTGCGTCAAGATTTGTTGTCCTCCTCGGAGTTGTAACTCAGTCATACCTGAACACAGTCAAACTGTGCAAAACTGCGTACCAATGTTTCCTGACTGGAAAGGCCGTGTATTTACACCCTCTAGCAGGTTGCCACTGTGACACACAGTTTGGGTTTGTGTAGACAGTGAGTTACGCTAATGTCACGGAATATGTTTGACTGGGCTGGCACAAATGGACCTTGACCCCAATGACCACTGTACAAGAGCGTTTGTTTTTCTTCACCAATACAGTATGAACAGGCAGCGTGCAGGAGAGAATGAATCAGCTGGCCTGTAAAGTACACTGAAATTAGTGCGCATCCACACATTTTTGTAATTCCTTGACTTTTAAAATACTAATTGCCTATCACCGTGAGGGAGAGCACTTGTTTCCCAAATTGGGCTGCATCTTTCGCGTTGAAAATGTGAAAGAAATACAGCTGTCGATTTTTTGCACTGGGGGAAAAAAAGAAAAAAGATCACCTGACAGCTCAGTCTTACTGCTTAAGATGTATTTTCAGTTCACATACTTCTCGCCCTCAGCGGTCGCCATCTTGGCTACGTAGCAAAAGGGAATCGATGACCAAACATGTAAAAATGGCATCCGATGAAGCCACAGTGGTTGCGGAAACACCAGACTACAAATAATACAATTGTCAAGTGAGCAAACAAGTCAGCAGATATTTTGTGCTGGCGACAACTGCCGTGCAACTGCGGTCATGCTTTGTGCGGTTTCAATTTGCCAATAAAAAGAAAAAAGAACAAGCGGTCTACTGTTGCGATCATCATTTCCGGTAAGTGCGAAATGTGTTTGATTTGAGACAACACTACCCTGTCGAAAATTCATGCACTGCGCAAGTATAGTGTACTACAGGGTAGTACAGTGTCTACTAACGGAAGTATCCGAAATTATCGGATTATACTGAATGATATGTGTGAGAGTTTGTAAACGGATGGTTTTGATATGGTTTTGCTGTTGTTTAAATGTGCCCCCCCCCCCCGTTTACTTCAATTCATCAAGACTTTTCTTTGTTTTCTTCACCGCGGAGGCATGCGAGAAAAACAACGTTTTTTTTCAAGAATTCAAGGCAACATGGGGCGAGTGAGTGATGTACAAATGATCCTTTATAAATTAGACATCCCAAGCAAAGGCAGAAGTATTGAAACACTGCTACTGTACAGCACCACAAAGAGGTGGAGACACTTCAGGGAGGAGGTTGCAGAAGGCTGACTTTGACTTTGACATGGCAGGCCTCGGTTTGTATGTTTCCTACCAACGGCCAACATTGTTTTCTTTAAACCGTGATCACAACCTTTCCTAATCTTAACCAAGTAATTCTTGAACCTAAATCATGTAATATTAACTGCATTGATCTTATACACAATTTCTGTGCTTCATCCATTATGCCCCGGAATTTGCTTGCTTCTCCTCCACCGTCAGAATTCTAAAAGAAACACACAAAGAGTTGCTGTGTGAGAGAGGCAGGAGTGTGTGTGCGTGTGTGTGTGTATGTGTGTGTGTATGTGTTTCCCACAGTGTGTGGGTGAGAGAGAGAGAGAGAGAGAGAGAGAGAGAGAGAGAGAGAGAGAGAGATTGTCTTTCAACCTTTATGCTTTGTACTTCAGTCAGACAATACACACACCCAACATGAAACTTTATACTGAGAATATACCGGTGTCAAGGAATTATATTTTTTATGTCAAGGTTTCTGTTTCGCAGCCAAAAAAGCAACTCCAGGTAGAGATCAATCCCAAACCCATTCCTCCAGCCCCCCCACGGATGGATGCTGAGGTGGTGGGCGAGAGGTTCACAGGATGGAGCAGCTGACAGTGAGAGCTTAGGAACCCTCCTCAATTAGGCAGTACACGAGCAAGCATGACGATCACATTTCATCATTTTACTTTCAACATTTTCCCCGGGACTCTAAACGCAGGCATTAACCCACAAAGTGTCAACGTTCAGGATACCGGCCCGTGTTCACTCTTCGTGTCCGCAGGACTCTGAAAGTGACACATAAACCACCAGTCATTCTTCCTCCGTTCTCCCTCCAAACCTCCCATCATCCCTCTCTCCTAAATCCCACCCTGGCCACCACTTCGACTCTAAAGCCTACGAAATTTTGTCTTTGCCTCGCAGCCAAATACAGCCTGTCGATAATACTCTTGGCTTCAAACACACACACACACACACACACACACACACACACACACACACCAGGACATCCATTTCTTCAGTTATGTGACTTAAACGTGGGGGCATATTGCAAAAAATACACTGTGCAGTACCTCCTACATCAGCATTGTTGCAAGTCTTGACCTGGCATCACCGGAGTCGTATGCTGGTCAGGTTTGCTGAGGTGGTGGTGAGAAGTTCTTTTTTAAAGTAACAGATCTATTCTGTGCAGCTACGCAGTGCTAAGTCGTGATTTTATGGCTTTTCACAATACTTTTCAATCTAACATGACTGGTAATAATAAACCCAACCGAGAATCAGAGGAGAACAGATTATAGTGCAGCATGGGTCATGGACGTAATCATTTGCAAAGGAACCCGTGGTAGGGGTGAGGCGGAGGAGGGGGTTGGCCTCTTCCTCCCAATCTCTTGTGAATTTATACAGTCTATCTATGCTGGAAATACTTGGCGCCAGATTTGGAATTTAGGAACGGGAAACATATTATTACACAACTAATATAAGGTTGTCTGAAAAGTAGATTTTGACACAAGAACCCTCTTCAAGACAAGCCATTAAGCACTCCACCACACACTGAATTTGTCATGTCTCGTAAAATATGTTAGTCTTGTCAGTCACTGTCTGTCTTTGTACTTCGTGTTTTATTTTGTATTTACTTCCTTGTGTGTTTTTCCCGCTTCTCGTCAGTGTCTGCCCCGCCCCCTGATTGTTTCCCCCTGTGCCCACTCACCTCATGTTAAATAGTCCTGTCTCCTCTTGTCTTCTGTCAGTTTGTCTTGTTATGTCCTTGTGTCATGAACCTGCGTACCAGCCTTATCAAGAGGTTTGTTGTAACTCTAGTAGTGTGTATTTTGAGTTTGTACTATTATTGTACTAGTAAGGAAGTTTGCTTTACCCTCCACCTCAGTTTCTGGCATCGTGCATTTGAGTCTTCCTACCCTGTGTCTGTGGCCGTGACAGAATTGTTACAAATGAAGACCTCTCAACTCAAGATGTGCGTTCTTTCTGTCAAAAATAAATGATTGTTTTATTGTTTTAAAGTTCTCATGATATTAGATCTTCACTTTATGTAATTATTCTGTGTTATTCTGTGTTTTCTAGCAATAAGAATAAGCTCAGGAGCAATAAGAACAACTTGAAGCATGATAATTGGTCATGTTAGGGACAGATTTACTGTTTTTCAGGCACAGATGTGACACATTCTACCCAAAACACATGCAGTGTATTTATCAAGCAGACGTACCAGGCTGGAGTTTCAGTTAGGATGTCATTTGTGGTGTCTGCAAGGTGTACATCTCTCGTCATTGCATTTGCATTTACTGTTCATGTATACAGCATTCAGAGTAATAATCACCATATTGGAAGCTGTGTGGAGACATACCTCAATCTTTGAATTCTATATAGAACCTTCAAGGGAAATAATAGCAGGTCAACTGTAAACAGATTTATTGAGATTACCCTGTTTGTGAAAATTTGTCGGAAAATTCTCCGACAAAAAAGCAGGTAAGGCAATAAAACTACTTGGTTAGGTTTATGAAACGATCATGGTTTGGTTTAAAAATAAGTATGTTTGTTACGTAACTTAAATTGTGTAGGTAAATTAAGTAAATTGCGTACGCCAGGTAAGTTTAGTGAGTTAAGTTAGGAATGTTACATTAGTTAGCTTACATCCGTAATTTAAAATAAATCAGCGTTTCATTCATTCATTCATTTCATTTTTCGTTCTTTATTCTACGTTACCTGACTCCCTTCTCTCATAATTACTACAGTCACTAGAGCCACCTCACAAAAAACTTGTAATAAGTTGCACAGAGTAACTTAACGGCCATTTTTTTTGGGGGGGGGGACATTCTGTAAAATCCATACCAACAGCATCTCCACCTCTACCTTCTCTATCTCTCCCTCCCTCCGGTGAAGTGTGTACCTTTATGTTTTGTGCGTGTTATTTTTCCTGTTTTTTCTCAGGTGGAGTTCACTTTTCTTGTGTATTTTGTAATCAAGATCAATATCTCATGATTTATTTTCTGAACTTGCGTCTGTGAGCTCTCTCTCACTGGCTGAGGTTCATCTGGAGGTTCAGTTCTGTAACGAAGCTGCCGCCTTAGCAAACACAGAATGTGGCCAACGAAACTCAAGGGAAACCCACTGCACATTTGCACAACTCACATTTTCTGTGCGTCCTTAAAACACACTTTCATGTAGACTGCATGAGACGCTGCTGGATTTTCATGCTAAGCTTATTCTTACATACAGGGTTATGTACATGTGTGATGACTCTGAACAGCAGGAATCCAGCAACACGCTACATACAATGACCAACTAAAACTATGGATATATCTAATACTTTAGTTTTGAGACACACATGGTAAACCGCCTTAAAGACGTCAACTGAAACCGAGACCGTCCGCGGAAAGATTGTATGAATTATGAGGTGGACTCGTGGGCCGAACCTGAGACTTCTCATGTTTTATCTTCCAGGAAATTAGATTTGTTGTTGTTGTTGTTGTTGTTGTTGTTGTTGTCGTTGTCTGACCTGAATAATTTATAGAGGCTCCCTAAATCCCAGAAGATGACACACTGTCTAAAAACAGCCTCATTCAGCCTCAGCCTTCTCGATTCTCGGAGAAATACATGGCGTTGGTGGTAGACTGCTCTGTTGGTTAACTTAAATGATGCAAACACAAACAAAGAAATCCTCCATGTGTCTTAAGTAGAATATTGGAACTGGGGTACCCTACTAACCACAATTCACTTTATTCTGCTCTGCTTTTAATACCCTGCAGCAGTAAGCTCAGACAGATGTCTGTTAACCCGGATCTTGATATTGCGTGTAGTATGGGCTCCAGCATCACCAGCTACAATCAAACATCTTCTATCCAGGCACTGAAAATAATGGATAAAAAGCCTTGGCGTCACTGTCACATACTGAAAAATAAAAAATAAAATCTACTTAGCTTTGAGAGCTTTACCCATTTTTGTTTTCTCAAATTGGTCTTCAAATGTATTAACAGTCTAGCGCCAGAGCCTCTCTCCTGACACACGAGAAAGCTGAAAAAATAACTTGGTACTTTGATACTCGAGTGTACGTATAGACTGTAATTTTGTCTTTGAATATACATGTGAATTATGTATGCACTAGGATCCAACAGTGACTTTACGTTTTACACAGACTTGGGGTGTTTTGGGCTTGGACAAAAGCGTAATGATGTTATTTTATCATGCTGCGGCAATACTGAGTGTATTACGTTACGGAATCTCAGCTTGGTTTGGAAATATATCAGTTAAAGGTTAAAGGTTAAAATGACTGGTGCACACAGCAAAGTGATGGGAGTGACTCCAAATGCTCTTTGAGAAGACTATAGTTAAACAGCGTAGGACCCCTCCCATGTCCTGTATTCAGAATACACACAGCTCCCATCACATTATAGGGTTTTAATTAAATACAGGAGAAGATGCCTGAAAATGTATAAAATAAACATCTTTCATCCCTCTGTTGGTGAATCTCCGGACATAAGGAGGGTGTGAAATGAGGGGCTGAGTGCGCATCTGAGTGCTGTTTGTGTCGGCACTTGTCTGTGTAATGCAATTTACGTCTATTACTGCAATATAATTGTTTGATTTTTATGTGGCAGCCTTTATGTCCAAGACTAATTTCCCCAGAGACAGATGAAGTAATCTTGAATCTTAAATGTTCGGACCAGAGTCTGATAGCATGTTTTCATTATTCCTCTGCAACAACAGCGTTTTCAACACCTGAAAAATAACAAATGGACAATGTAGGTCTCTAAAAATGAACCAATTATGATGAAATGTGGCAAGCCGAAGGAGCAGACAAAAAAAAAAACGTTTTTTTAAAACATTTTTTAAACAACCCGATTTATTACTCCCAATAACACAATGAGTTGAAATTCATTCATTACTGTAAACTAACAAGCCCAGAAAACATGCTGAACGTTGGGGGCTTGTACAAATAGCGATAGATATGCGTTCAGACAGCGAGCAGCTTGCGAAGATGAATCATCAAAAAAAACCCGACATAAACTGGAAGCTGAATGTGTGTGCGTGTATGTACAAGATTGTGTTACAGAGAAAAATAAAGAGCAACAGACAAATCTTCCTGGGAGGGATAATAAATTATTTAATAACTTATGTAGTCACACACACACTCAAACACACATTTGTGGTGGAGGATAAAGTGTCCCAGATGAAGTAAGCTGAGGGCAGGATAGAGCCACATGTCAAGCTTGTTGTTAATTCCACTTTTTACTCATCAGGAACGTATTAAGCATGCAATAAACTGTCACTTTGACATTTTTACAGTAAGCCGTTGAGCAAAGTGTCTTACATATTGACCTGTCATTTGAAGAAAGTAGTTCACTAAAAATGACGATTATTCTCTTCTTTTTTTCTCTCTTACCTGCACTCTGTTCTCCAGCTGTTATTGAAATCTCGAAAAGCTCAAAACACATTTTAAATACAAACCTCAAGCAATTTACTACCAAAAGAGGAATCCACTCTAAATCTAGCATAGAGCACTGACGTCACTGACCAATACTCTCAGTTTCCTCCTGTACTGTTACAGCTGTCCGGGTGGTTTATTAAGAAAGTGTTGCACCAGAGGAGACATTGACAGTGTATTAAACTTCCCTATACTGAGCTACTGTCCTACTCAAAAGGTGTTAAAATAGCCTATCGTAGTCCGTCACCTCTCCCCCTCCTGCTCTGTTTTAGAACACTCCTTCATTTGAATTCTGCCAATGAAATTTCAAGTCATTGCAATATGTTAGGAAATCAGTGACGAACAGCTGTGTTTATTTCTAGAAATGTTTAGATACGGCTAGCAGAGGCAGATGTACCAATAACCAAGGTTACTACAGTAAACAGTGCTGCTGTATGTGCAACATATGTGGGAGGAACATGCTGTGAACAGATACAGAACACTACAGCGAAAGAAAGAATACATGCAATCATAACGTATTATTATTATTATTAATGTTTTTATTGAAAAAACTGCAGGGTGTGCTGTGCGTAACGTGCACACCCTTTGGTACAAGAGCATCGAAGCAGTTGCTGATTAAATGCACGATGGTTTCGGCATAAAAAAAAAAGAAAAAAAAAAGAAAAGAATAAAAAAAATCCCTTTTGCATTTTTGGCAGAACTTTCAACCAAGGTAGCAGCCAATTGTAACATCCCGCCCTCTCCCATAGTCAAAGATTAATTTGATCTGTTTCCTGTTTTACTTTGTCGCTCATCTTTTCCTCTCGTCACAGCCAACTTCACTTCCTGCCCTGATTGTGTTCACCTGTCTCTTCAGTCCTGCAGCCACCTCACCTGTTGTCACCCCCCTCATTAGTCTCTCCTTTTATAAAGCACTCTTGTCACTCTTTGTCTGTTGCCAGTTCATCTTTGTTCTCCGTATCAAGCGTCCCAGCATTTTTCCGGTCTCTATGTTCCTGGTTATCCTGATCTCTGCTTGTGTTTTTGACTACGCTTTTTGGCTGCTCCCTGTCGTATTTGTTTCCCAGTCTCCCATTGATCACCGGTGCACCGAACCTGTTTTCCGGCAAGTAAAGACTGTTTCATTGAATTTACCACCTGTGTCTGAGTCGTGCATTTGAGTCCTATTATTTATGGTTACACCAATGATACAAAGGTGACCCTCCTTTGAGTTAGATAGAAAACTCTGCATATGTTCATAATCCACTTTGCCAAATCTCTCATTCATCAGTTCATCTGCAATTTTAACAGCTGGTTTCCTGGAGGAGATTGGCGAATTATCTTCTGACGTATCTTCTTCACTGTGTTCACTCTGACTTCACTCCTCAGTGCAGCCCCCTCTCTTACTGAAGGGCATGTCAATGACGCACCAGTTTCCCCACATATAGATGATAAACCTATGGAAATAACATGTAAATGATCGGTTTGCTCCCAGCGTTTTGTGCTTTAAGACTGGGGTATTCAAACGTGCGACCCATTATTTAACTGTAGCCTAAATGCAGGAGAGTAGATTGAAGTTGCCCTTGCGACGACCTTCGCTAAGTAGTTCTTCACCTTGTTTTAATGGCTTTCCTTCCACAGGACTGAGCAAAGGTGAGACACAATCACAGATGTGATTACGGTAAACTTGACCTCCATAAATGATTCAGAGTGATGCTGTCACTTGATTGCTGTGTGGTGGGTGATCATTAAACCATGTCAATGTCAAACACACACTCTGCAGGTAGATCGCCAATGGAAGCCTTTTTCTTTTTTTTTTTTTCAGCTCAATGTTTGAGTTCTGTTCAAATTTCAGTGGAAGGATTTCATGGCATTATGGTTTATGACAAATTCTCCGACCTCTGGGCACATAAAACCCTTTCAAAAGCCATTGGATGAAGTCCAAAATGCATGGTGGTCAAGCTAACACCAAAGCTGTTTTGTTTAGATACTGAACAGGTTTTTAAGCCACAGGGATGATGTGTGCGTACCGCTGAACACCGCACATTCACTGTTAATTCTTTATTCAGAATTTTCCATTGTCTGTTTTTTTTTTTCTGGTCATAGGGTAGTATTGCTACCACATATGAACAGTTTACTTGAAATGCCCAAAACTTGAAAAATGCACTCAGTGGAGTGCAGATCTCAACGGTCACTGCTGTGAAATTCCTGCCCTGAGCGCAACCGTTTGTGCCTTGTACTCCTGCAAGGGGGCATTCCGTCTGTCTGTTTGCTGACTTCAGTAAAACGCAACTGCCTTGTCAACATTAGCCTGTCACTCAAGGGAGGCAGTGGACGCTGCGCAAATGAACGAATAAACACCGTCGGAACGGATTCCAGCGAGCAAAAACGACCTGTGGGCCTCAGGAAAAGGTGTGGGCAGGCTAAAACATAAACTGTGGGAGCTAGCACAGCTTGCTGGCTAAAAACAGCATTCTGCAAGATGAGAATGACGCAGTGTTTTATCAAACACTTATCTTTACACTCTATCACTGCCCTGCTCTTACCTGCAGACAATCAGCATCCCTCCTTCTCTGCTTCTTGTGTTACTTTGCCATACAGTTATCCTCAGTGAAATCCTGGTTGACCGCAGCCACCATGTACTTAAGGATAGGCTGCATTGTTTGAGGTTGAGGTCATTGTTTTTTTTAATACGCTAATACAACATAATATACATGGTGTAGAAATGTTTTGATTTTTGAAATTCATATAGCATATATCGTAATCCATATGCATATGCACATTCATGCAACTTTACTTCCTGGAGCAACCACAATTTTATATATATATATATATATATATATGTGTGTATGTGTGTGTGTGTATATATATAAAAATTGGTATGAATGCCTCTTTAAGAAAACAACTACGTTAAAACGTTTTTACGTTTTTTTTTTTTACAATGCCATGTAAGATTGGGACACATCTGGAAGGCATTGTCAAACATTGTACATGTCCGTTTGACTGAGGAAGGGATTCAAAAGCATCTACTCTCACTGGGCTACTGTACGGGCAGTTCAGCTCCCTCACTAATGTCAGTCAGTTCCAATAAATGTCCTTCTGGTCTTTCCAGTAAAGCATATGAAATTGCCTTTTTGACATCAGGAGACAATAGGCACTTTCCCACAGCTTTATGTTACTCAAGACTCTTAAAGGGGCATACATTAGCATCCTTTTATCGTAATTGCACTGGTTTCATGAAGAGACTGTTTCAATAAAGTTCATGTAGCTGAGGCTTTTGTCCAAAGAGACTTACAATGAGTGCAAACAATCATGCGGATACAATCTCACAAGTGCGTTAGCTTCAAACAGGTGAAATCATTTAAAATGCCGTACAATAGCTTCAAATAAGCCAAACCTATCAGTGCTACATACAGAAAGAATCGTTTCTATTTATTTTATACTTTTTTTTTTAAATTCTTTTTTTTATTTGTCCCGAGATGCAGTCGAAACAGGTGGTTTTTCAGTCTGCAACGGAAGATATGAAAACTTTCTGCTGACCTGATATCAATAGTTTCAAAAGGAAACACTGGGAGAGGGGTGGTGTCCTGAGAACCAGACAAATGTGTTCATGCCAATCACAAACTTTCATCTTCGTTTGAGACAAAGACCGTAAAGAGGAGCGGTGCTGAGCAAAGGGCGTAGAATTAGGTACCAATACCCAGCGACTACTGAATTGTCCCTAGCCATCGTTTTGATCAAAAAAAGCTGCGAGAGCTTGCTCTGTCTAGGACTGATGTGTCTCACTATAAAGCTGAGGTGAAGGGATGAGCTGTTAAAATTCAGGGGTTCGTAAATTAATTTGAATTAATTCATTTATAAACAATGTGAATCAGTGGCACATGCACATTTCCAAAACAAAAGAGGAGGGAAGACTAAATCCTGTCTACATGCGTGCTGACTAAGCAGGGATAACATTCAATGAGAAAAGTTGCTCTACAGGAGAGTAAATATTTAAATGCTATGCAGGACGCCTGAGAAAATTACTGCATTATATTCCATTATATTTATATAGATTTTTAACTGTCACCTGTAAGCCTGGATTTTTGTGTTTTCCTTTACATGAAGAAAGACATTTCCACCCCCACCCCCTCCATACATTTGTAAATGAAACACACAGCCCTTGCTGCTGAAGTTTTTTTTTTCGAAATTAAAAACAAGCAGCTGATTTGAAGCTGCCATGTTGTTCATATTGAAAGAACTGGAGAGTATATTTTTTTCGCTGTAAGTAGAAAAATCCACTTCACTCAAAGTTTTTCTCAACGAGAAAGATGCTCTTGCGGTATTTGAGGATTTGGCAAAAGTTTAATATACCAACTTAACAAAATAACAGCTCATCTCTGAGCAATAGTGACGCTGTAGTCATCACTACTGCGTTGTTTTTTACGTTAAGTCCTGCCCTAAAGTGCTCTTTATGAACATTTACTTGACTGTTGTACTACATGGCAATACATTGCTTTGGTTAATGTCTCCAGCAGACCTGATGCATGTATGTTCTTACAGTACTACAGCCGGGCCGCGATTACAGCTGAACATTGAGCGTTGAAATCAGGGGAAAAAAAGAAAATATATGCAAAAGAAAAAAAAAAAGGCCTTTCATGTTGTAGCAACTGCTGCAAACGCTGCTTCATCAAGGATATCTCAGGAAGCGTGTGCACGCGTACTTCTCACGTACATTTTGAGGCTATTAGAACAGTAATTAATTCAGATCAGTAGACAGGAGGAAGGATTATGCAGAGAAGGTGACAGAGGGGAAAAAGCATGATAATTACACTGAGATTTTAGTGTGTGTGTGCGTGTGTGTGTGTGTGAGACAGAGAGAGCTGATTGGATATGAACTCAAACACAGTATAACCTTGGGCTCCACTTTTATTTCAGTGGAGGTTATCCACAGGTGCAATTACAGTATAGATTTAACTGTGACATTAACACTGAATTAACCATTTGACATAATTACATAATTCACTACATATAAGCCCTGTCATTTTCTGTTTTAACAGACTTGCTGAATGGCAGATTAGTTTTAACAAAAAGACACTTCACATAACAATATCCTGGGCTTAGAAAGACTGAATTATGCAGTAGCGGCTGGTGAGGCTGTCATCTTGAGGCAAAATATTAACTTGCTGCCCCATTTTACATGTATGCGACTCAGCTTATGGTGGAGTAAAGGAAGAGTATCGTGAAGTATATTTTAGTTTATTCTCTGCCAATAATGCGCTCACTGTGACAGTGCGCTTTTAAAAGGGACTATTTTATCACAGTGATATAAGCAAAGTTCGTCTCGATCAAACTTCAAAACCAAAATCTGTGACTCTGAAAGTCATCGTGCGTTTTATCAGCAAGCGCTTTCATGCTCTTTTACCAAAAGCACGCATGTGACGTCTGGGCTCAAAAATAAGGATTGCCCCGAGCATGTAAAATGCTCAGTTGGGAAAGTGGTTAAAAAAAAAAAAAAGAATTAAACTAGAAATAAACAGTTGTTTGTTACTGATGTTTAAAATTATGGAAAAACTTGAAATATTATTTTTCAGAATTAAAATGACTTAGATAACTGTGTTCTTTAGTAAAATCCTAGAACGGAGCAGGAAAGAGAGGTGGCAGTCTATAACAGGCAGTCTATATTTGAACACCTTTTGAGTAGGACTGAATATGGGGAAGATTATTAAAATGGTCAATGTCTCCTCTGGTCCAACACTTTCCTAATAAACCAGCCAGACAGATGAAACAGTTCAGGAGGAAAGTGAGAGTCAGTCTGAGACTGAGACCACGGAAAACAGTGAAAGGGGCTTTGACCCAGCAGGGCCCAAAAAAACACAACTAGCTCATGAACACACCTGGTGGGATGGTGTGTGTGTACGGTGTGTAAGGTCTGTGCACAAACTGTGTACGCGATGCCATGCGTTTTCCGGCCTTTTCCAACTTCTTTTCTTCGAAGAAATCCAAGGGAAACCACATATTAGCCGGCCTAATGTTGCCGTGTGATGAGATGTGGCATCACATCAAATGAATACTGACATTAGTCTTTGGCGGGCCAGGTGGTGTTGCTGCTACAGTATTGTTTGACTTAGCAAACCCTGATTTAATGACGTACAGAAGTTTTTCAAACATCTAGGTGACAATCACAAGGTGATTGGTGACGAGTGGAAAAAAAAAAAAGCAGAAATGTACATTTGAAAGACAGTGTTATTGCTGAGTATTGCAACATTTCAAACTTTAAAAACAGTGCACGTGTTGCATTTAGGACTGAACTGAGGAAGGTTGAAAGACGGATTGAATTTCTTTAAAATCTTTCAGGCGCGTTTGATGTGCGACAGTTTCACCACGTCTCCTCTCTGTGAACTCAACTTCTGAGGAACTCCCATTCGGTCAGGGTGGATATATCAAACACATCACACCAGATCCGAGAGGGAAGTTGACTTCACATAAAAAGTGTGACTCGGTATGTGGTTTTGTATTTTCATTATACAGGAATGAATGCATTTCCTCACGAGCAGGTAGTGCAGGTAAGCACACGATGAAGTGAGAATGTTCTCCTGCTTCCATCTCTCTATGTACTGTGACGAGCCCAAAAAGCACACCTAAAAAAAAAAAAAAGAGCAGAAAAGTTGCACTTCTCTCTGGTGGTAGTATCAGTGTAGCACAAATGATGATGAAGGCCGCAAAGATTTGTGCTGAAGTGTTTTCTGTCTAGGTTGGTATTAACTATTAATATTATAAAAAGGTATTTCCCCTCCGAGAACCATCACCTTACCGTGGTGGAGGGGTTTGGGTGCTCCTATGAACCTGAGGGCTGTGTTGTCGGGAGCCTAGTGCTCCTGGTAGGGTTTCCCATGGCAAATTGGTCTCAGGCGAGGGGCCAGACAAAGAATGGTTCAAACACCCCAATGGAACATCAAAAAAGAGGAGGTGTGACCCTGCCCGGAGGAAGCCCGGGGCCCCCGTCTGGAGCCAGGCCTGGAAGGGGGGCCCGTCAACGAGCGCCTGGTGGCCGGGTTTGCCACGGAGCCCGGCCGGGCATAGCCCGAAGAAGCAACGTGGCACCCCCCCCCTCTCCATCATGTGGGCCTACCACCCGCAGGAAGAACCGTTGGGGTCGGGTATATTGCCAGACGGGTGGCAGTGAAGGTCGGGGACCTCGACGGACCAGACCTGGGCAGCAAAGGCTGGCTCTGGGGACGTGGAACGTCACCTCTCTGTGGGGGAAAGAGCCGGAGCTTGTGCGGGAGGCGGAGCGCTACCAGTTAGATCTGGTTGGGCTCTCCTCTACGCACAGTCTCGGTTCTGGAACCGTACTCCTGGATAGGGGTTGGACCTTATTCTTCTCTGGAGTTGCTCAGGGTGTGAGGCGCCGGGCGGGTGTGGGGATACTCACAAATCCCCGGCTGAGTGCCGTTACGTTGGAGTTCACCCCGGTAGACGAGAGGGTCGCCTCCCTACGCCTACGGGTTATGGGGGGGAAAACTCTGACTGTTGTCTGTGCATATGCACCGAACAGCAGTTCAGAGTATTCGGCCTTCTTGGAGACCCTGAATGGAGTCCTGTTGGGGGCTCCAGTAGGGGACTCCATAGTTCTACTGGGAGACTTCAACGCGCACGTGGGCAGCGATGGAGACACCTGGAGAGGCGTGATTGGGAGGAACGGCCTCCCTGATCTCAACCCGAGTGGTTGTTTGTTATTGGACTTCTGTGCTAGACATGGGCTGTCCATAACAAACACCATGTTCGAACATAAGGATGCTCATAAGTGTACATGGTACCAGAGCACCTTAGGCCGAAGATCGATGATCGATTTTGTAATCGTATCATCTGATCTGAGGCCGCATGTTTTGGACACTCGGGTAAAGAGAGGGGCGGAGCTGTCAACTGATCACCATCTGGTGGTGAGTTGGGTCAGGGGGTGGGGGAAGAGTCTGGACAGACCTGGTAAGCCCAAACGGGTAGTGCGGGTGAACTGGGAACGTCTGGAGGAGGCCCATACCCAAGAGACCTTTAACTCACACCTCCGGCGGAGTTTCTCTGGCATCCCTGTGGAGGTTGGGGGCATTGAGCCTGAGTGGTCAATGTTCAAAGTTTCCATTGCTGAAGCTGCAGCGGGAGCCTGCGGCCTCAAGGTCTTAGGTGCCTCAAGGGGCGGTAACCCTCGAACACCGTGGTGGACCGCGGTGGTCAGGGAAGCCGTCCGACTGAAGAAGGAGTCCTTCCGAGATATGTTATCACGGGGGACTCCAGAGGCGGTTGCAAGGTACCGACAGGCCCGAAGGGCAGCGGCCTCGGCTGTGACAGAGGCAAAGCAGCGGGTGTGGGAGGAGTTCGGAGAAGCCATGGAGAAGGACTTTCGGTCGGCACCAAAGTGCTTCTGGCGTACTGTCCGGCACCTCAGGAGGGGTAAGCGGGGGACCATCCAAGCTGTTTACAGCAGGGATGGAACACTGTTGACCTCAACTGAGGAGGTACTCGGGCGGTGGAAGGAGCATTTTGAGGAACTCCTCAATCCCACTAATACGCCCTCTTTGATAGAGGCAGGGCTGGAAGATTATGGGGGATCATCAGCAATTTCCCTGGTGGAAGTCACTGAGGTAGTCAAATAACTCCACAGTGGCAAGGCCCCTGGGATTGATGAGATCCGTCCAGAAATGTTGAAGGCTTTGGGTGTGGAGGGGCTGTCGTGGCTGACACGTCTCTTCAACATTGCGTGGAAGTCGGGAACAGTGCCTAAGGAGTGGCAGACCGGGGTGGTGGTTCCCCTGTTTAAAAAGGGGGACCAGAGAGTGTGTGCCAATTACAGGGGTATCACACTGCTCAGCCTCCCGGGTAAAGTCTACTCCAAGGTGCTGGAAAGGAGGGTTCGGCCGATAGTCGAACCTCAGATTGAAGAGGAACAATGCGGATTCCGTTCTGGCCGTGGAACAACGGACCAGCTCTTCACTCTCACAAGGATCCTGGAGGGGGCCTGGGAGTATGCCCATCCGGTTTACATGTGTTTTGTGGACCTGGAGAAGGCGTATGACCGGGTCCCCCGGGAGATACTGTGGGAGGTGCTGCGGGAGTATGGGGTGAGGGGGGCGCTTTTGAGGGCCATCCAATCCCTGTACGCCCAAAGCAAGAGTTGTGTCCGGGTTCTCGGCAGTAAGTCGGACTCGTTCCCAGTGGGTGTTGGCCTCCGCCAGGGCTGCGCTTTGTCACCAATCCTGTTTGTGGTATTCATGGACAGGATATCGAGGCGTAGTCGGGGGGAGGAGGGGTTGCAGTTTGGTGGGCTTGGGATCTCATCGTTGCTCTTTGCAGACGATGTGGTCCTGTTGGCATCATCAGCCTGTGACCTTCAGCACTCACTGGATCGGTTCGCAGCCGAGTGTGAAGCGGTTGGAATGAGGATCAGCACCTCAAAATCTGAGGCCATGGTTCTCAGCAGGAAACCGGTGGATTGTCTACTCCGGGTAGGGAATGAGTCCTTACCCCAAGTGAAGGAGTTCAAGTACCTCGGGGTCTTGTTCACGAGTGAGGGGAAAATGGAGCGGGAGATGGGCCGGAGAATCGGAGCAGCGGGCGCGGTATTGCACTCGCTTTACCGCACCGTTGTGACGAAAAGAGAGCTGAGCCAGAAGGCAAAGCTCTCGATCTACCGGTCTATCTTCGTTCCTACTCTCACCTATGGTCATGAAGGTTGGGTCATGACCGAAAGGACGAGATCGCGGGTACAAGCGGCCGAAATGGGTTTTCTCAGAAGGGTGGCTGGCTTCTCCCTTAGAGATAGGGTGAGGAGTTCAGTCATCCGAGAGAAGCTCGGAGTAGAACCGCTGCTCCTTTGCGTAGAAAGGAGCCAGTTGAGGTGGTTCGGGCATCTGGTAAGGATGCCCCCTGGGCGCCTCCCTAGGGAGGTGTTCCAGGCACAGCCAGCTGGGAGGAGACCACGGGGAAGACCCAGGACGAGGTGGAGAGATTATATCTCCACACTGGCCTGGGAACGCCTCGGGGTCCCCCAGTCAGAGTTGGCCAATGTGGCCCGGGAAAGGGAAGTTTGGGGCCCCCTGCTGGAGCTGTTGCCCCCGCGACCCGACCCCGGATAAGCGGTTGAAAATGGATGGATGGATGGATGGTATTAACTAACACTGGGAAGTAAACGAGCTCTGCTGCAGTCGAGTTGAATGAACAACCATTAAATTAGGTCCTGAGACTGGATGCGTTTTGCATATGTTTGGAGAGCAGTGGCGCACATAAGTGAACATTTTCTACTAATGAGCATTAAACATTGGTTATGGAACTGCAACAAATAAATTATAGATGTGAGGGAATATTTGTGAGAAAGAAAGAAAGAAAAAAAAATAAATAAATCAAGCTCACCAAAAAGGATCACTGATTGAATTTAAAAAGGCCGTCCAGAATTTAAATAGAACAACATGGGAGATTTTGATGTTTTTTTTTGTTTTTTTATACTTTTGGACTTTTTTTGTTAACAGGAATCAAACATGACCCCACTGTGAGGCTGCAGTTAGCCAGCTTTCAGCTAAATGCTAACGTCAGCATGCTAAACCGCTTCTGCTAAGCTTGTATAATGTTTACCATCTTAGTTTAGCCTGCAAACAATAGCTGATTAGCACTGGACACAATGTACAGATTAGGTTGATGCAGATTTTGGACAAATTACGATTTTCACCTGATGAATTTCTTTGTAGGTTTTTTTTTTTATTATTATTTTTTTAACGGTGTTCTTCTTAAACCGCAGAAAGAACACAATTTACAGTTATAATGAGCGACGATCAGTTTCTGGTATACAGTATGTCATTGACAAACAGTGTGAGAATAAATTGTTATTCACAATTAAAGCTGTTATAGTTCTATTGTGACTGGTAAATGAACTCTGCTGGATGTGGAGGTATATTAACATTGGCAGCGTTAAATGAACTATCAATATTAAATGAACGGTGACAATGTTGCTACTGGGATTAAATGAACTCAAACATCATTATATTTTATTATACAATCATCATAAATCAAGGCCTATACCGTCAACAGTTTATGTCTGTGAATGTGTATCTAATTGGATCCAATTGCAGATCATTATACTTTCTTACATGAAACAACCAGTGGATATAAAAGAGTTCCCTTTTCTGTTTCTGTATCTAATTGACACTAAAATACATTAAACAGATGCTCGTTAAGAAACTCAATGTAGACACTTCCAAAGAGGTTGGAAAAGCTTGGATTAATAAAGCAGGTTAGAAATCTGAGCGACATTTAGGTGACCTGGTACTGAGGCTGTTTAAAGGGCCTTTTAAAGAAGTTTAATGTCTCTTTGGGGGGGGCAAAGACCAATGTACAGTCAGGTGACAGACACAGTTGACGAGTCACGTGCTGTTAACTCAGCCTGTTGCATTCAGGTACCTGACTGATTGGATCAACTATGTGCCAGCTGCATTCATCTTACTGTCTGCTTCAGTTTACAGGCTGCTGCTCGTCAATGCTCTGCTGTCTGGTTCGTTCAGTGTGGCTTCATCTGAACCACATTGCCCTTGCACATCTGGCTACATTCCATAGTTGGTTCCGGGCTAGTTGCCAGGTTCCTCAGGTGGCCTTTAAGGAGCCCGCCCATATGCACCGGCCGAAACTGGCCAGTTTCTTTTATATGTGAATGCCACGACATTTCCGGTGCTGAATGTGCTGGTCATGGTGGCGTAGTAGGAAGGGGGATAGTCCTACAGGGTTGTTGACTGAATATTGATTCAACTTATTCCAGTCTCCCATTAAGATGAGTTTAAGAACTGCAAATACTTTTCTATTGTAATTATTGATTGATCTGTCGAGAATTTTCATGAAGAATCAATAAATCGTCAGTGTAGTAAATGTTGGAAAATGCTCTTCGCCGTTTCACAAAGCCTGAGATTAAGTCTTCAAATGTGTTGTTTTGTGCAACCAACCGCCCAAGATCCAGAGATGTTCATTGTATAATTGTAGAAGACGAAGAAATCCACAAAACATTCATACCAGGTATTTTTCTAAAAACTTTTTACTCAAATTGATTATCAAAATAGTTAGATAATAGATTTTCCAACTAAGTGTGATGCCATACAAATCTGTGAATGAAGGAGCTGAAAAAATGTGTCTCCTGAGTAGGAGAAATGTCTACGTATTTAATATAATTTAGATAGCTGATATAGAAGTCTAGATAGCTGTAAATGACAGATAAAGTTTCAAATCATGTTCAAGCTACACATTTAGAACCTGATGAGGAAAAAGGAGGAATGGAATTCACCTGACAAGGCTATGGGGACAAAAAAAAAAAGTTGTCAACCACAGCATTAGAATATCATTAGTGACCCTGTGGAAAGCTATCTGGCACTGCCCAATCAACTAGTAATGGTGGCCAGTTTCTGCATGTCTTGCTCCCAGTACGGCATCCACAAAGTTGTACCAATAGACTGTTTCCATCTGTTCCTTCTGTTGTCATGATTTGTGTGTGTGAATGTTGGAGTGTTAACATCAATCTTCAGTGCACTTACAGATTTGGGCCCTATTAATAACACACACATAAAAAGACAGATGTTTGAGTTAGCTGCTTGGGGGTGGAGATTTAAAGAGCCCTGCCAAAGGGCTTATTTCATTCAGGATGGTAAACGTAGCAAATAAGTTGTATTGGCCTGGCCGTGGTGATAAATCCACTAATGATATATCTACTCGTGAGATTTTTGCTTTCAAATCATTCCAGACGTTTGTAGCGTTAGCTTTACATCTCCGAACCTACAACTATAAAGTCGGGTGATAATTCTCACCACAAGCAACCCCCTTTTACGTACGCATACTCATTTGCTCCATTGTTAGTATTAAACTATTGATATATTGGCGCTTTAAATGTATGTGTAGTAAAATGCATGCACCTTCCATGAACAGTACAAGTCAAGTTTCTGGTGTCTGTTTGGCTTGAGGTATGCCCATGTCTAGACAATATTTTTCATCCATCCAGATTGGATTGGTTTATATGGTAAAAATATAAAACCCTGTGACCTAAATATGAAAAAGATAAGCTCTGTCTGTCTGTCTGTGTCTGTGTCTGTGTGTCGCTTCTGCTGTGGTGCTGTAGTGCTCTTACCATACAAGTAGTATGTCTTCTGTATATGTCCTTGTAAATTACTGTACGCCATTGACAGAAAAAAGGTGATCCTGTGTTGAGCCAAGCAGTCTGTGGGGAGCTTACGCCATATTATTCACGCTCCCGTAAATGTCTGTATGTGAAGCCTTCCTTGTAGGTGTTTCGATGGTTAAGCGTATGTAATCCGCTGTCTTTCTGTTAAGCCAATTGGTCCCAGAAGGATTTCTTTATTCGTTCTAGCAAAGTTTGAACTTGAGGTCATGTTGTTATGCGATTGTGTGAATTATTGGAAGAATACTGGAAGTCGATCCGCTCAGCCTGAATCTGTCACACTGAGCTAATGTGAAGTGTACGCCCTATCTTATAATTATCTGCTTGCATCTTTTTTTCTTCACTATGGTCAATCTATAGACTTTAGAGAGCAAATCAGGCCGGAGAAGTAGAACTTCATATGCAAATGTCTTGAGATCTTTGTGCATTTGGACATCTTGCTTTGTTTTGCTTTTTTGCTCACTTTGTAAAATTAATTAATCCTTATTTGACTTTAAGAAGCGGCCATTCTTGTGATGATTTGCCTCTCCAATGTGCAGACCTCAAACTAGTTTTAATTAAATATTCACGAACACACATTTATATTTTAACTAGAAAAGTGCACTCCTTCTCCCCTCAAACAACAAGGAAGAGTTAAATATCAGTCAATCGTCCCTCCCGGCTCGCTTGGAGTCGAGATGGCGGTGAAGATAACAAAAACGGGGAGTTATTCATCTTGTATTGTGCCTAACTTTAGTGGATCATAACATGCTGGGATTTGGAATTAATCTGCAGATGCAAATTGGTTCAAAATGAGACCAACTTTTTGTATGGATGGCAGTTTTGAGTCATGACAAAGGCCAAAATGTGGCTGCCAACCGACTAGGTAAGGCTCGTTTTTAGCCACGCCAATTGTCGGAAATACCTTTTGCTCCTGAAGCCATTGTTGATCAATTGTGGCTCCTAGCGGCCGGTTAAGTGGAGTGAGGAGTCAGCATTCAATGGCAGTATGTCAAAAAAAAAGTTTTATTCACATAATAAAATTGTGAATAACTGCAACCACAAGAAGTCCTTGTCCTCCATCAATTATGTAAAAAAACATCAGGCTGATGGGTCCGGTAGTATGAGAGATTAGCTGTGGACAGAAGACAGATACAGGCGTGCATGAACGCACACGCCTCAACACGTGATCCCAGCCTTACGCCTGGTGGGAGATAGAACCTTTTCACTCAACTTTTCTTTTCTGAGTAGATTTCTAAGGTTGTAATTATACACAGTGTAATATTTCTTTTTAAGAAGGGTAATAAACACATATGCAAATAAATACTTTCAAGTACTGACGATGGAAAGCGGGAAGAAAAGAGGAAAGGAAGGAAGTAAGATGAAGCGTGACGGATTCCAAATGAATGGTTCCGTTTTCATAGCATCTAGAAAAGCATTAACAAGTTTATTATTGGCCTTCGGCAACAAGACTCCCGGTGACCCCATCACACCATCGAAATACTTGTTTTCTCCTCATATGGGAATAACTGTCAAAAGTGACAGTCAAAAGCATTGAAACTTAGTCAAAAGCATTGAAATTTGTTCAAAGTTGTCAAGAGAAGAAAGTTGTCTGTTTATTAACCCATAAGGTTATTCCCACGTAGTTCGTATACGTTCAATGAGTGACATATTTTAATGATGTTTTACACACGTGCTGCTACGGCGTGTTACAACAAGTGATCACTCATGTAATTAATATTCATTGAGTTGTGTACAAACACTGACCCCAGGTGTTTTCTTACCAATAAACTGTCGGATACAGTACACGAGTACTGAAGGCCAAGCTCCCAACCATTAATCCACCTCCCACAAGCTGACCGCTATAGGACGTTTAAGTGGAAAGCTTGCTTCTACTGTATTTCCACACGGATTCAGCACAATTTCAAAGCTCCTCTGGAATGTAATTCATCTCAGGGAGTACAATTATCTTCAAAAGCCACAGTCCCACTAGAAGTGAGCTTCAGATGTGCAGTATGGGATCCAGGGGGTTTGGGTAGACACAGCTGTATTTATCAGTTGACAGCATTTAGTTGCCTTTTCCTCCTTTTGATTAAACTGACTTTCTACTTTGTCAGGTGACTCCCATTTGGCATTTTGCGTTGTTCTATTTGACGACCTACTGATCAAATGGTACCATTTTTATGCACCTGCTGAGATTGCTGCTTCAGTGGGTCAACAATTTATGCAAAATTGCTAGATAAACAAATGGTTCTCGAACATTAGTAAATTGAAATGTGTCTCATGTAGACACAAGTCTTTCCTTCATTTTAATCTCCAGTAAAAATGCGCTTATACTGTTTGAAATGCCACTGCTTAGCTGCGCTTGCTTTAACAGCTTATTTAGCCATTTTTTTGGTGCCATGTTTGTGGAGTTTACTGAGCATACAGATGGACACTAGAGAAATCATGATTTGGGACGATTATCGACATTTTGATATTTTTTTCTGCCTTGAAGATTTTGGATTTCATTGTAACAGACAAGAATTCAAGCTGTTTTTTTGTGAACGTCCAAACTACAAACGGTAACGCCACCTGCTTAGCCCAGAGAAAGCGAGTTTTTAATACTTTTTAAGGATTTAAGATTATAAATTTTAACTTTCACTAACTGCAAATTAGTAAAAAATGCAAAAATCAGACTTTTTTTTTTTTTTATGTTTTATGCTATAACTGAACAAAACCGTCATGCTTTAATGGCTGGTAAAATAATGAGCTGAACTCTGCACACTGCACCACAGGCTGCAGGATATCAGCAGCATATTTCACTTCCTCTGGGGGCCTGTTTGACTAGAAACAGCAGCTAACTAGCCTGGTACGTAAAATAAGTACAACATACATGCCTACATTTATTGGTACTTTAAGTGGTGGTTTGAACTAATGGTACGCAGGGGGGTGGGGTATTTTGTATTGATAAGTACCTCACCAATTCAAAAAGTGCTTCTTATGGGGTAAAATGTAATCACCCTCCTGTTGTGGTGGTTCTCTGTGTGTGAAAAAGGCATGGAGTTAGGCTGGGAACCATCCTTTCAAAGAAAATGAGACAAGGACAAAGTCAGGGTAAGACAGAGAAAGGTGTACCGAAGGTGAAAGAGCTATAGGAGACGCTGTATAGACAGCACAGAGGGCTGAAGTGAAGGGTCACATGCTGTATGGCAAAGGTCCATGACAGCCAGAGAGAGGGGAGGCTTGAACCCAAGTAGGCGTTTGTTATTTTTCAGGGAATTGTGGCGGTCCATCAGTGTTTGTCCCAACACATTCATTAGTGATCTCTGTCCCCATGTGTGCAGGCTTGTGACAGTGTGGGTGGATATTATAGAATATTCTATGAGAACATTGGCTCTACAGTTAGAACCACTGAAGCCTACACGTGGTAGAAAAATATAGTGGGAGGAAAAACACATTTGGAGTGGCTTTTGTGCACGAGTATCAATACACTAAACCCTAGAGTTTTCCAATTTCATCCAAGTAGTGCGGATGAACAATTTGAGATATGCGAAGGACACACACACACACACACACGAACACACACACAATCAGAGATAAGAGATTCCTTGCTTTATAGTTAGATACGCAGTCACAATTTCCAAATTAGCTCATAGGCATTATTTTTGTACCAATAAAAACGAGCAATGACTGAAGACAAGACAAGATATGACAAGAAGAAACTATTACATGGCTGAATTATTCCACGTAGTTCACCGCAATGTCTTGAACAAATGCCACAATGGAATTAGAGTCCCAATACATATCTGAGAATGTCACCCTTTGCTCTTCATTATAATCAAACAGCAACTATAAGATTAAACTTGACTCAGGGTAAGCTAAGGCACAGTGAGTGTTTGCACAGCGTGACCTGACCTTGCATCTCAGGAAGGAAGTTCTTATTGAAGGCAGGTGTGAAGATGTTGATGCAGTCTTCAACCTCTGCATGACTTTGGTTAGTTTGGCTGGTTTAACTTTAGTTTGGGGTTTGGATTTTGTTTATGACGCTACAGTCAGTCGAAGCCATTTAGCCTAACCCAGCAACTTGAATACACCATTCAAACAACCCTCGGACCACCGGAACCATCATTGATCATCAAAACAGTGAGTAACAAACCAACTAACTGACCTTAAGGATCACGTCGGACGTTTTGGCGTCAGTGGGCGGCTACCCAGTTAGCTTAGAAGCCACAATAGTTAGGTTTAGAAAAAGATCAAGGATCGGGTTGAATAAAGTATGCTTATTGTGTAACTTATTCGTAAATAAGTATATTAAGTACATGATGTGAGTTGGTTATGTAAGTTAAAATAATTCAATGTTGGCTTTTGGTTTCACACGGGACACAAACAGTCTCCTGGGTGAAAGTCCTGTGTTTTTTTGAACCATCGCTCGTCCTTACATGGACTTTGTCACTCTTAATACTGCGTCACCTGACTTCATCCTTTGCTCCCGTAATAATTATTATGACCACTAGGGGTTGTCGCCTAACAATAAAAGTAAATATGAGTCGCAATAAGCTGCTTGCACAAACAACCTATACGGCTGTTTTGCTGGTGAGGACGGGGAATCACATTAGAACTTTTTCCATGAACAGATGTGTCACAGGAAGGAGAATCATTTTACACTCACACTTGTGAATCTTTTTTTTTTTTTGCTGTTTGGTTTTCTCACCTAAATGAACTCCTGTTCCCTGCTCTTCCTCTCATGCCAGGAAGTATAAATACCATGACTAGATTTCCCTCTCCTGTTTCAGAGCTGCGTGAACTGTCATGTAGGTTGAAAGAAAGGAACGATAATAAACCATAGAGGAGGATGACGGGAAGGAAGGAGAAAATGAAGGCAAACCCAGTGAAACAAATCCACTGATCTAATTTTACACCGATGACTGGAAGAAGCACACTAACTCTGCTTTGTTTCATCTCGTTTCTTTGACATGTCAAGGGACACATCTGTCATGTAGATGTGTCCCTTCCCTCCTCCCATCTGTGGTGGCAATGCTGTCAATGACAAAAAGACTTGGCGCTGTATTGGATGTCATCTGCACAAATGTGCAGCGACGTACAGCACTGCATGTAACACATCATTAAAATATTATTTAAAACAACACTGGAAGATTACTTCATCTTAAGTGTTGCAAGAGCAAGAGCAGAGAGAGCTTGTTTAATAAATAAGAACTCCATGTTGTACCATTTCCCACACAGTATTAAAAAATAAAGCTGAAATCACAAATATAAAAACTGGACAAATTGCTAGGAATGGGAAACTACAACCAAAATATTCTGACTTTTTGGTACAGCAGGACAGGGTCTTTTTTTTTCTATCTCAGATGCATATTTCCTTTAATTAACCCATTATAACTAACAACAAGGATTAAATCTAAAAGTAATACAAATTATTCCATTAACATTTGAATTAAACCATTAAAAAAGTTTAGGTTAAAGTTAGGGTACGCCATGTTTTTTTAGTTTTTAATGGGGAATCGTATTATATCAATACTCATTTCAGGATATTGGGTGGGTTTTCTCCTTGACCTTGAAAAAATACCTGCAATTTCATTCATATAAAAATAAAATAACAATTCCATGGAAGGTCAACACCCCCCCTACTCTTCCACTCCATTTTTTTTGCACAGTCCCTAACAATTGAAGATACACCTCTCTCTCTTTTTTTCTAAATTTTTATTCATTTATAAGGTTTATTTATGAATTTCGATGATCTCGGCAACCCTTGGACTGATTTACATTTACGAAAATGAAGACGCCTCTATATGTGTCGCCCAGTCTGAACTATGACTTTCTTCTAAAGCATTCTTCAAACCTGGGGCACACACATTTAAAGGGGCTTTGACGTTATTGATGTTATTAACATTTTATTGGAGCTTTAGCACTAATGATGCGTAGACTGTAGCATTGCTACTGCAAACGCATGCATACCTCACTTCGAAACCGACTGGGGCACGAACACATCCCGAACGGGCACTGCACTAGTTACTTTACATTTTTAGATTTGAGGTATTTGACCGATACATATTGCGGTAGTCCTTTTTATTTAGAACAGTTAACATTTTTTTTTTTAGTTCAGCAAATAAATATGTCAATGTAAGTGTTATTCTTTCTATGTTGATCTACAGAACTTGCACAGTTGCACCAATCTCATTCACTTTTGCTGCCATTTTTGTTTGCTTTTTCATGAATATGGCAGTTAGCTAACTAGCTGTGTTGAAAGATGACCTTGCCATTCTTAATCCCGCCCACTAAACTCTGATAGGTGGACAGTTTCTCCCTCTGTAAAACAGCAGCCAACACCAGACCTATTTGAATGGCTGAACTTTATGAACAAATAGATAGTCTTTATTAACAAAGCAATGATGGAATCAATACGGTGGACTTTTAGCAGTGATAGAAGACGACAGATCATCAGCTTTTTTAGACAGCAACTCAGGAAAAAGATCATGTAATAGAAGATCATGTAATAATCGGCAACATTTATTATTTGTATTGAGTTCTTTGTGCTTTCTTATGAATATAAATGTGGATATACAGTCATGATTTATTTTGAATTAATAATACATTTATTCTGTATACTTATCAGTGCATACACATATATGATTGTTGGATTGTCTTATTTATCAGATTGACATAAAAAAAATACAACCGTCACATTTAAAGCTGCTCATTGCTCCGCCACTGCTCTGTGAGATCAAATATATTGTCATGTCAAATAAAAGTCACAGATATTTTTGACGGATAGAAGCAGGTTTTTATTTCAGATAGAAGGCTTTCAGTAGGTTCTCAGTGTTTATATTTGACAGAGAAATGAAACAACAAAACTCTTTCTTCACGTGTAACAGGGAATCAACGTGTTCACTTCTTTTTATAAGCCTGAAAAACTTCTTGTTTTTCAATTTCCTATCAGAAAACCTGTGATGATCACAAAAATAAGTTAATCACTAAAAGAAAAATTCTATTTGTTCTTTGTGTTTATAGAAATATATACAACATACTGCATATGAAGACGGGTAAGTCTAATTACAATATTTATTTTTAGCTAATGTAGTCTGTGTGGTGCCCCTAACTGTCATGCCTTCATGGTCATTATGTTTTTGTAAGCTCTCATAAGTCTTAATTGTCAAATGAGACCATTGGTCCCTGTTTCCATGCAGGCACGTTGTGCAAGGCACAGCTTTGGACCAGCATAACTGTGATAGTTATAAAATATCTGAACAGCTTATGCATGTTCGGTTGGTTGCTGATTCGACCTGACCTAAGCTGATGAACCTGTGGAATACCTGAAAAATGTACTTATTTTAGATTAGGCTATTTAGAAAAGTAGAGAATTTCACCTGACGCACATATCTGCACAGCCACCCTTCATTTCCCCAGATATTTAAGTCACTGTAAACTATTCCTATAGACTATGAAGACTTAGTAAAGCTGACTTCTTTGGAAATACAGGAAATATGTGTCATGGTATCTGGTCAAATTGAAACACTAATAAGAAAATACAATATGTCCAGGTCAACTTGGGGTGGTCAAGGTGCAGTACATAAAAACAGACATAAATTCCATCTGGCCAAAAGGTACACACACCCACATAAGAACACACTCACAGAGCATTACCAAACACCCTCGCTTTGACATACAAGCACACACACGCACACACAAACAGAGCATTTCAACATCATAATCAGCTAACACATATAAATATACTGTATATACCAGAAGTGGCTTGGTAGCTGATTGGTAACTGTTTTTCTATAATACAACCCATGTTTAAGAATAAGGAGTTCTACAAGCAAAAATAATTTGTACTGCATTTGTACTGTAGTAACAAAAACACACACACACACACACACACACACACACACACACACGTGCACAAACTAATGCCCAACCACCCCCTTGCCCACACACATACACACTCTCATATACTGTAGTCTTAAGTGTCTTGTGATGAATACAAAATTACATTTCAATTTAGCTTTCCCCCATTGTGATGTTGTGGCACTTGCATATCAAATCAGTTCTTTCATTCATTTTCTCATCTCTGTCTCTCTATTCATCTCTCACCAAATGAGGAAAATGCAAATAAGGTAGAAAAACACAGGGGGGTAAATGCTAAATGTGAATGTTATATATAGTGAGAGGTAGAGTGTGTGTGTGTGTGTGTGTGTGTGTGTGTGTGTGTGTGTGTGAGTGTGTGTGTGTGTGTGTGTGTGTGTGTGTGTGTGTGTGTGTGTGTGTGTGTGTGTGTGTGTGTGTGTGTGTGTGTGTGTGTGTGTGTGTGTGTGTGTGTGTGTGTGTGTGTGTGTGTGTGTGTGTGTGTGTGTGTGTGTGTGTGTGTGTGTGTGTGTGTGTGTGTGTGTGTGTGTGTGTGTGTGTGTGTGTGTGGTACACGTGTTGAACTTGATGTAATATTTGTCACATGTGTCTTTGCCTTTGTGTGCAGATGTCTGAATTTCTTCTTTCACGTTTAGTTATAGTTATTTTTATGTAGTTGTCTGAAGATGTGAAATATGACTACTCTTTCTCTCCATTTCCATCCACTGCTACACTGTCGCTCTCACAAACTTTCTTTTTGAACTCTGTGCGTGCGCTTTATGTACTGTCTATACAGACCGTGTGTACATGTGTGCGATTCGCTCGCGGCCTGATGGAAATCAGCCCAGGCTCGGTATCAGCTCCCTCACCAATCAGCGCCTGTTGTTCAGAGTAAAATGTCAAACCAGTCAGAGCCTACCATTTAGAATAAAATGGCATAAAATGGCAGCCAGTTGGACTAGAACCCTCTGAATGAGAAATCATGGAAAGACGCTCGTGTTTTGTCTCCTCCAAACCAGCACTTTCATTTCTTTCTTTTCTTTCTTTCTTTCTTAGGTGTGGTTCAATCCATGATCGTCAGTTTGACTTTCCAGTGTAAATCATCATTTAAGTTTTAAAATGATCTACTCCATTTTATTCTAAATAACAATGTGTTGTATCTGTATAAATATGAATGTGATGTCAATGTCAGTGCCAAAAATGTTAAAGCCAGTGAACATATTTGTCCATGATCTACAAACAGTTTTTTTAATGCACCAATGAAATGTCTTGCAATATCAATATTGAACATTTTTTGACAATCTCTGGTTTTGAGGTACCACAATGAGAGCAATAAAATAAAAATGTGGATCACCTGTGGCGAGCAAGATCCCACTTCTCCAAATCAATAGACTTGTTTGAGATGAGCCAGATCATGGAGAGAAAAAAAAGGAGAGGAGCCGTGTAAAAACTGAGACCATTTAATATGCTCAATATGTTCACAAATACAGGCAATCGATGGCATTAAGGACACAGAAAAAGCCTTTTCTATCACTTTTTGCATTCTGACAGTGTGATTATCTGATTCATCAATGCTAAGCCTCTTCCTTTCAATGTGTGTAATAGTGAGGATAGTCCAAACATTGATGTTTTTAATTTCTTCTTCCAATTTATGGTTGGCATTTTGACTGGGGGGTAGGGTTCAGTCTAATGTAGGCAAATGAATATGATGGCATCCTTCGCATGACATTTCTATCTAATTTACTTAGTAGTATGGAAGCTGAAGAATACATGTTGTCATCATTAGTACAGATATAAGGCATTGCAATGTGGATCTGTACATCCTACATGTATATGTCATTTGGCTTCAGATTGCGTACAGTCCAAGCGGTACGGCACTCAAACAAGATAATCTATGTATGAAACTGGATCCTACCTCACACGAGGTCAGAATGTGAAACGGGGGAAGTATGTGTAGAACTACATCTGGGGTCAGCAATGTTTGCAACCCAGTCTCGCATCCAAATGTGTAAAGGCTGCGTTGGTCCACGGCGCAGAACGTAGTAGTTTGACAATAACGGCTCTGAAATTGTGAGATTGCTACGTTTTTTTTTTCCCCGATTAATTTCTAATGCCCAGTATTATTTAATGTCTTGTGACATTTCAAAATGCGTTTAACATGCGATAACATTTCTAGCGAGAAATTAGCATTTTACTTTCATAATTTTTGTTCAGTTAATGTGTAAGATCTTTAGTTTTATAGTCAGAAAATCGTTCGAGTGCAACGTTTTTCGTGGTTGCTAGGGGCACTGCTATGGCTGAAACCAGTCGCTTGCATGTTGCTTGAATCATTGTCTTTGTTATGTTATTTTATGTAACCGTTTGATTTTCTCTCAGTAAAGAACGAAGATTTTAGAGCAGGCATGACATATTTATTAGTTTTTGGATTTTCGACGGATTAGGCTGCCGCCATCGCCAGGCAGCCCAGAAGTTGTAATGGATTGATTTTGTGACACGCCAAGCTTCAAAATTCTTGATTGAGGTATTTACTGTTTTATGTTGTCAAGCAAAATATCATAATTCAGCTAGAGTTAACCACATCCCTCTCTCCAGGACATGGACTGTATGCTTCAGGCATATAATTGAAAGCCCATTCAGGTCAAGCAGAGCCAGAGACGATTTAGAAAGTTATCGAGCATCTTTATTATCGAGCATCTTTGGTAGAGCGTCACAGGCTTGATCCATTTACAGGTTTATTTTTGACATGCACATTGACGCCCACCGCTAGTCTACTGTTTAAAGCCCCATGCCGCGAGATTAGCCATAACATTGAAAAGTCACCATAGCTGTAGAGTCATTTAAATAAGCACAATGAATCAGATTGAAGACGATGACGCCATATTTCTTGCTGATGTGCTCTTGGATGAGTGTATGGTAAGTATGTTTTTAAGGTATATCCTTAGAAACATGAAAGCTAGAGTGCAGAGCTCACGTTAGCTTTTCTGAATTTTCGCGTCGGAGCCACTGATAACATTAGCGTCGGAAGACATTCTGTCATACTGTTACGCACTCTGGCTTTAAATGTCTTGGTTTATCATTACAGCACAGTACCACATCCATTTGGCTGAATTTGTAGACTGTAAATGACGAGGACCAGGACGGGCAACCTCTAACAAAAAGAAGTAGAACTGCAGAACTTTTTTTTTTTTAAATCAATTAATACCTATACCAATTATTCTTCAAACAAGTTGTATAATGGATTTTTACACTTTTTCAGTTGCATCTGAAAGCATAGACCCTTCATGTACTCCGTCTACTAGTGGGTATGAGAGCGAGACTGGTACCATACAAAACTTAGGTTGTTTTTTGACCTGTTGGGACTTCCTACTGAAGTTCCTCTCTCTTCACAGTGGAAGGATAGGCAAGCGTCCATCTTGTAAAAGTGGACTGTGATAAGGCCTTTTGTGGTTAATCAGATGTTATCATCTGAGAAGCCTAAAGAGGGAGTTTGCCAACACTGTCGACAAAAGGTTGCAGTGGTGACATGCCGAAATTGTTTGCAGAGACTACTTTACTGCACAGCCTGTGATCTTGCCATACACGAGTCTATGGTAGAGAGTTCTTCCGGCCACTGCCACCATCAACACACATCAAGGAAGATGAGGCAGGAAAAGTCTCGTTGCATGCAAAAGATACTTTTTAAGAGGCAATTTTGGCCACCTTACAATGGGCATATTTTATTGACATGTAAATAGCCAAGAAGAAAACAACCCTACATTCTCAAAGTTTGGTCTTAACAAAACCACCCAATTGGTTTTTACCAGTCCGGCAACCAGTCTGTCAGTCTCACCAGCATCCAGTCGTGTCTGAATCATTTAGCCAGCCAGTCACTCACAAACTGAGCTACTCAATTAGTGGATCAGTCAGCTGCTAAGCCAGTCACTCAGGCAAACAGACTTGCCTCCGATAGTCAACCGACCAGACAGTCAGTCAATTACACACTGGAGCACAGGGCCACCGTATAAACGCATGCGCGTGATGCTTCAGATACCCCGCCTAATTTAGCATGCCTGATAAACTCCATGCTTGACCAACTATAATGCCTTGCCATGAATATATATATATATATATATATATATATATATATATAAAGTATATGTATGTGCATCATCATGTGCCTTAGACTAGTATTTTGTGTGTGTGTGTGTGGATATGGAGACAAACCATTTAAAATACACTGAGCAGCTGATGCCTTTGAATGTCCATGCAGTCTCTTGTATACACACACATAACCACAGAATACAGGGTATGTTAAATTGCAATTATAAGTTATGGCTTTAAAGGCTATTCAGCATTTAGATGGCAATGCAGGATGTCCACGCAGGCAAAGTTATGGGTAATTCACCTGGTGTGCCAGTTGTAAATCACTTACTGATTAAATTGCTGGAATGAAAACCAGCGGGGCTCGGAGTCCTGAGGAACAGGATTAAAGACCAGCAAGTTCACATTAGTTCAAGCAAGCCAATATATGGGGTTCAAATTGATATTTTATTAAAAAACGGATTCCAGTCAATATTATTCCCCTCTGTTGTGATGGGAATGTTAGAGTTTGTGTCACTGTAGTTAATGTTGCACTGCCAATCTACAGCAAGTCTGAACTGAATTTAAAGCAACAGATGATGTTTTGGAGGCTTTTCCTCTCTGAAAACATCATTGTAGAGGGAAACAGATTATGGATTTTTAAAGCCAATAAAAAACGTGAAAAGAAAGTCAGCCCTGCCATAAAAAATATCAGGTAAAAGTCTTGTTTTTTCTTGTTGAGATTAAAATAAAATAAATGTTTTAAACATTCAAAGAGCAGAGGCCAGTACTATGGAGGTACAGAATGGAGTAACAAAAACACTCAAATACGTCGGTGAAACAAAGCAAGGTAAGAAACTCTAGGGGCGCTTAGTGCTGGGACGCTTACTGAAACAGACAAGACGAACTGGCACAGACGAAGGAGGAAGCAGGGACTGAATACACAAGGGAGGAAAGGGGAATAGGGACAGGTGAAACTATCCGGGCGGGGCAGGTAATCACACAGGCTGGAAACACATGAGGGCAGGAAGTGAAGTATCTGAAACGAGAGACAAGGGTGAGTATACCAAAATAAAAAAGGAAGTAGATAAGGGAAGACAAAAAACAAGAAAAAAAACACAATTTAGACATTGGACTGGGACGTGACACACCGTCATAGGGCCGCATAGCGGGATCGCGGTTGTTGGGGTTAGTGAAGACGGATAACGAAAATAAATCCTGGGTATGTTAAACTTGCTTCGTATTACAGGGCCCAGATCACTGTAATCTAATACATGTATAAAAAAATACCTTGCCTGGAAAGTGCAACAGGATTTATTCTTTAGGATTTATTTTTAAAGAAGAAACTCACTTTTGAGATTTGTCGTATAAAATTGGATTAACAATACCCAGTGATAATACATTAATGATTTAAGTTTCAATTTCACCCACTTTTGGGCCGTTGAGTTTGTGAGCATTGGCTTTTGGATTTGTCCGCATTTAACTTTTTATGAGCATTTAAGTTGGAGTTAAATGGGACAGGACAAAAATAGATTCAAGGGTTCGTACTACTGATGATACATTACAGTATCATCAGTAGAGAAATGGTACAATGCATTTGATAAGTAATCACAAATATATATTTTTTTAACAAAGCTGTGCTGTGCTGTGTTTTTCTGCAGCCTGATTGATGGTGACATAAGATGACATTTGTTTAGAACATAGGAAGAGAACATACTGTAAGGGTTAAGATTAAGGGAACCGGCCTCCTTGTGATTCCCACTCTCTGCTTGTGTTCCCTGCCACTCTAACCTCTGTGCCATCTACTCAAGCAGAAACACTTTAAAGAGAACCAAAAAAAAAGAATGTTGCCCTTTATTTCAGACTTCTGAACTGAAGAGGTGAACTGTGCTGCCACAGGGCCAAGGTGTTTGAGACAGAGAGAGATATGATACAAAGTGGAAAAGGGCCACTTTAGAATGTGGTTATAATAGCAATCTGTGACCTACAAGCTGACATTCAACCAGCCTGTACACACACGCACACACACACACACATTGAGCTGAAAAGAGCAATGTGAAACAGAAAGGTGGGCCAGTAATTGTTTGACCTTTATGTTGGCAGCCGGGTTGAAACAGTGGACAAAGACAAGCTTACCCTGACTGGGGAAAAGTTAAGCCCGACACTACATGCAGGCTTAGTGGCAGCAACCCAAATTCCCCTGTGTGTGTTTCTGATTTTCAGAGTGTTTGCCTGGCTAAAAGTGTCAGAAGAGCTGTTTTTAGAAACTTGGCTGTTTTCCACACTGAATAGTGAGCGTGTCCACCTTTCTTTATGACTGATATGAATATTTAAATACAGTCATTGACACATCAATGACTGTATTACATTATAATGAATTTTTGTCTGGAAATGAAACTGATTTGTGCTTTTATTTGTAGCTCTGATGCCCTGCAACTGCATGTCATCGATGTCTTTAAACACATGACGATCTATTGACTTTCTTCCTTCAACAAGTTCATCGTAGCACATTTGCTTTACATGATATTAGCTATACAGAGTATAAACATGTAGATGATTCTCTATGTTTGTCAGAGTGTCTACAATTTAATGAAATGTACTGAATTGTTTCCTTAGCATGACTATTTGAGCTGTTTTGACTTAAACAAAATGGTAACACCATGAAGCTCCACACCCTGAGTTTTAAACACATTAATACAGTTTCCCCACCTGTTAATGACTTGTTCACTCTTATATCATTACATATGATTACAGCTTCATTGATTAAATAATTCTACAGCTGTTACAGAATATGCAATACACAATAGTTGTCGGCAAATACATAAACGCTAACAACTACATAATGTGTTCTGGAACATTCATAATTTTTCTTGTACTAGCGCAGTTTGGGGGTGCCCATTTGGAACGGGCCAATGCTTGGCACCCTGAAGTGCTGCATTCTCGAGAACCGCATACAGACAGACAGATTCCTTCCTTTATATTTAGATGACGCTGCTACAGCTCCACCTATTAGCACAAAGTGTTCAGGAGATATTCTTTATGTAAAATAAGCCCTGCCCGTCAAACTTTGAAGGCCAGCTATAGCGAAACAAAAATCTGAAAACAGTGACTTTTCCCGGCTTGGTCCAAAGATGATCAGTACCAAGGTTAGCAACCATTGCTCACAAGTTGTAGGAGGAGTTTCAAAATGATCTAGATGTAAATAGGCACTGCTTAAATGGATAGATTTGAATATTATTATTATTATATAAATATTTTGTTGCTGAGACTTGGGGTTGAAAAGTTACAGGCCAATGCATAGTTTGTTTTTATAGCGCCACCATCTGGCCAAATTGCACCACATTTGACACTGCTCTACCTTGGGTCCTTAGAAAAACACCCGCCGAGTGGGAAGTGGATCGGAAGAACAATTCTTGAGATGCGAAGGACACACGCACACGCACACGCACACACACACAGGCTCTACTTCATGTAAGTGCCTGAGTAAGCCATAGAACATAGCCACCATAAACAATTCCAGGACCCTGGAACTGGCACAAATGTCATTACAAAGGTTGTCCCATGCTTTTCAGTGCTATGACTAGTCAAAGTGTCTACCATAAAAAAATGTCAAGGCAGCATGTGGAAAAAGACCGCATAGTGTGTGAGATGATTATTGTTCTTGACCACAGCTGTCCAGCACTGGGAAGTTGATTGGATACAAATGAAGTAAGATGGGTTCAAACAGTGAACTTCAGTTGATTACTTGACTCCATTAACTATGTTTATCACATCCGCTTCGTCAGCAGCAGCACCATTACTGCCTGTATTAGTCACAGTCAATCATTGTCACCATCACCAGAGAATGAGTTCCTCTGTGTTAACCAGACACCTGAACTGTCCACTGAAAACGTGTGTGTGTGTGTGTGTGTGTGTGTGTGTGTGTGTGTGTGTGTGTGTGTGTGTGTGTGTGTGTGTGTGTGTGTGTGTGTGTGTGTGTGTGTGTGTGTGTGGGCGGGAATAGGGGGTCAACTAGCGCTGAGGGTTTACTTGCACACATGTACATGTAGCATTGAGGAATGAAAGACGCTTCAGATATGAAAGTATCATAGTGACAAAATTCTGCTACTTGAAAATACAAAAAACCCATATCTCCCAAAAGTTTGCTTTTCGGGAAAAAAATAAATAAATAAAAAAAGCCATTTTCTTTCATATGTATCAACTTCTAAGCCCATTGGACTCTGGGATGTTCTGGACCATGTAATGTAATTTCTAAGTAACATGAAAATAACCAAAACTGATCAAAAAAAGTAATAACTGAACTTTTAGGTGTTGGTCCAATCCTTGCAGAGAAAGTTCATACCAAAAGTAGACGTTGACCTTTTAATCCACAACACAGGCACACATAGTTGATTTGATCAGAACTGTGAGATGTTGTATCCACAAATAATTACCAGAACAAACACCATATTTGAGTGCAGTAAGTGCTTTAGTGTTTGACTTGGGGAAGATGGAGTTGAACATCAGATCTGAAAAGCCTGTGCTCTCTTCTGTATTTCTCTGTAGCGCCATCTCCCTTTCTCTGTTTGTCATGAAGCCGGGGGGAGACAGTGTCAACATGTTAATAGGAATGTAATCCATTTGGTAGCAGTGCTATTAGTAATGCTAAGCACACCAGCCACAGGCAGTCAGGCAAACAAGGTATCAAACAAGGGAAATCATCCAAGGGAAAAGAAAAAGAGAACTCTCAGAGATAATTCTACATTAGACCTCCCTGGTGGCCCCAGCTTTGGTTGTCAGTAGCTCTCTGATTCTTGATAATCCACATCTGTTTGTAAGATCACCTTTATTACCAAGTGTGGTGCTATAGCAACTATCCAGACTTAAAGACTTAAAGACCACTTTGGTCTCGACAGAAATATCCCAACGGCTATCGGATGGTTTGCCAGGAAATTTTGATACAGACATCCACGGTGCTAAGAGGATGAAGTCAATTGGAAATTTAGTTTGGCACAACACTGAATGTTGGGGGTAACACGTTCCAAAAGTAACTTTTGTTACAGTAATGTATTACCTTTCGCAGTAACAAAGTAATATAACGTGTTACTAATTGGGTTTTGCTGTTATTTTACTATTACATTTACTATGTCAAGTAACACATGACATTAAGTGCTTATTGTTTGAATTTTTTCATTCATCCACACTTGCGCCAGTCCGTCACCAGAAGAAAAAAAGACACTAGAGGGCGATCTTAATGAAAAGTTTAAACTGCTGCATTTGAATGCACGAATGGTCCTCGAACTGTGCTCCATCTACCATTAGGTCTTGGACAAGGGGATGACATTCACCGTATTGTTGTCTCCGACGGACAGCGTCATGCACCCACATCCTCCTTGCTCTGCGGCTGTCGGATTGAATGGTATTGAAAAGTATGAGGGCAAGAATCCTCCGGTTAGTGCTCATGTGAAAAAACAGAGTCAAACAAATAGCTAGTAGCCTGGATAGCTAATAAAATATAAGGGGCAATGTTAGTCTATTGTACAACGGCGGTTAGAATGTTGTCAAAAAACGTCAAACCCACATGCAGAGCTTCATCCCAGCACCGTTCTGCCAGAGAAAAACGCTACATGGACAGGCGCCCTTAGGGATATACAACATCGCCCAACACTGGATTTATAAAAAACTGCAATAAACTTGAGCTTCTGTGCTTTGATTACCCTCTGTGAAACAACATTACCCTCTTTCATTTTATAATGCCTAGTTGTACTTCTGCAGTAGTTATTTTGTCAAGCAAAAGTAGTGTAAACAGTAACACATTACTCTACACAGACAGTGATATAGTAAAGTATAGCATTCATTTCAGCCCATTTACTGTACTATTTATTGTAAGCATGTTAAAATGCTGACGTTCACATTTGGCTAAATGCACTGCTGTGCCTACGTACGGTCTCACAGAGCTGCTATCAAGTCTTATGAACATTTTGTCATATGTGCTAGTCACTGACAGCAATGGTGTGTTCATGCTGTTAGTTTGGCGAAATGAAGAATAGGGGGCAATGCATTGATTTATACACATATTTATATTCCATATATTTATATTCCATATATATATATATATATACTGTATATACTGTATATATACATACATACATACATACATAATATAGATTAATGAAAGAGTTCTTCTGATATCTGATTGCTGGTTTAGGTCAATTTCTAGAAACACTGGATTCTACGATTCAACTGAATAGCCTCTTTTTATTAGACTTTACTAGACCCTTCCTGCCATCTTTCCTACCCCCAGGTTGTGATGCTTACCTTGGACAGCAGCTGGATTCTCGTGATATGAAGAGACCTCATGAAAATCCATCTTGTCAGGCTTCAAGTGATGCATTTCTGTCCGAAACACCAGTGGTTTGACCAATGAGCGTCCTGCGCTGAGCTGTGTGGTTTTGGTGGGAAAGAACGGCCCTGAAGCCAACGTTGATCTGATTGATTGAAGTTAGCCCGTGATAGACAGATGGTTCATCCAGTCACCTGCCAAGTATTTCGTGAAAGTGCCTGCCCTTTTCCAGACTGTTTCCAATGATGGCTTCTCAGATGGTTCTGAGTGACAAACCATCTGGCTTGTCAGGTTATTGTGATGCAGGTTTTCAGTTTATCATTCAGTTAGCCCAAGCTGAGATAACCCTCATGACATCCCCAGGGGCTACTCCTTCAAGCTCATCCAGAGCCACAGAAGACATCATTCAAATGTTTTACAAGATGTGTAATTCTTCCCATGACGTTGGTGGAGTTACCTTTTAATCACAGTTTTCAATTAAAAAGCTGTATTACCTTTTGTAACAATAGTTAATTAGCCAAAACAGCCACAAACCAGCTTCCACATGATCCGCATATGCTCATGTTTAAAGTATGGTTGTGAATAATGGTAATCTTGTTAGCATTTGTTTTTGTGTTCCAGTTTCATCTAACACAACCGTGTTTGTGAGAGGTTTTTCTCTGCATGAATTTCATCTGTTTCATCCGTTTCTGTCAGGCCACCCAAAAGCTTAAAAAGAGTTATGACAGCCAAACATTTTCCCCTGTCGTTTTCCTCATGATTAAGCTTCTCCCTGATGTCATATTGTTGTATTTATTACTGTAAGGTAAGGTAAGGTACGTTTATTTATATAGCATCTTTCAGAAACAAAGGCAATTCAAAATGCTTTACATAAGCATTAACATGCAAAACAAATGAAACGGAAAATAATACAATTCATAAAAGAGAGAGACAATAAATAAAAACAAACATTGGATTCATTCATACTGTAGTCTCCAAAGATGTTCACAAAACAAGTCAAATTAAAGCTGCACTCATCGTACGTCACATTCTTGTAAATCAAGTGCAGACGACACTCTGTAATTGTCATCTAAATTTACAACACACCTCCAAGAGGCTTTTTTGAATGTCTTCTCAAGATACATACAACTACCAAATTTCACTCATCTACATTAAAGTTAAAGCTGGGGACTTTAACTTTGAAAACTGTTAGGGGGCGTTATTGAGCCAATTTGCCACCCCCGTGCACGAGACCCATATCAGATATTATTATTCACCAAATTGGATGACCGTGCCAAATTTAGAACGTTTTTTAGTATCCCAAACACCTCTTTTTCCACAAAAAAAGATACATAATAATAATAATAATAGTAATAATAATAATAATAATAATAATAATAATAATAATAAAGGTCCTCGAACTGACTTTGTTGGTGCTCCGGCCCCAATAAAGTGAGACCAGGAAATTGTTTAAGAGAAATCTCTACAACTTTATTTATTTGTTCATGTTTTGCTAGAAAGGCTTTAAATAGCTTAACAGCCTTTATATGCATCACACAGCATAATATTTCCTCCATATCCAACAATTAATAGCCTGTTTTCTCTGAGGTACCTCTAAGCGGATGTGTCTATTTTTATTTATTTTTAATAACAATGACAGATGACATACATGTAATCACCCCAGCTAACAAATGCATCATCCCATTGCTTCGGGGTGGATACTTAATGAGTTTGTCATTACTGCCTAACAAGAAAGCCGATTAGTGTAATTCACAATTTAATTCCAGATTAAGGGAAGTATCTAAGGAGACTGGATATAATTGCAAGGAGTCCAGGGGCTGGTGATCCGTGGGGAGGCGAGCAGAGGTTAATCAGACACTATTGTCCTCTTACACACACTTGCTCACATACACATACACACGGCAATTTAGGCAACCGAATGTAATCAATCCAGCTCTGACGCAACACGACCACTCAACTGAATTTCTTCGGAAGTTTCTGAGCTGAACTCGCCTCTTTCTTTTCTTGGTCTGGGCCTTTTGCTTCTTTGAAGCATTTGGTCATACCCTGACTCTTTTTTATCCCTCATCTTAGAGCTAATGAGATAATTATATGTAATGAGTTTTTAAAACTCACTCAAGTGCGGCCAAAATTGATGAGTACATCGCCGCCACTAATTGAGATACTGTCCATTCACACCATTGGAGATGCTCAAATTTGAGCATCTGGTGTTGTAAAAGCGCTACTGAGAAAATCTGTTCACTGTACAGGACGTCAAAGACCTGCATTTACAACTTTCTCTGATATAGTTACTAATATAGTTCCTTGTGCTGACTGTAGATGTGGTGTTCATGATTTCAAGAACATCCAGAACATCGCTATCAAATGATCGCTTTCCTATAATAGGGGCTCTTTCGCCTTTGCATAGAAGTAATTATTTTTTTTAAGTTTAAGGAATACTGACATGTCATTTACTTTGCTGAAAACTAAAATAGAATAAAAAGAACCTACTATATTTTGCGTTAAAGCACTTAAAATGGTGTAATAGTTGTGTTGTTGTTACCCCATAGTGTAGGATTATTTATTAAGTACTTGTCAAAGATATTCATTATTTACACCGTTTACATTTAAAATGAAGTCTGAGATTACACATAACATTCTCCGGCGCTGTGTTTAGTTTTTCTCTACCAGTGTGTAAAATAAATAAATAAAATAAGTTTAAAAAAATTTAAAAAATAATAACAAACTAATACACTCTGTTACTTGATCACTTTTCAACGTACTCCTACATTTCTTTGTGCGGCCCTATTTTTCTTTTGTTTAGGAGCGCATGCATTCCTTGGGACACCAGTTAGCGTTGAGCCCTGGTCTCTCCAACATTTACACCTCATAAACACAGACTGACTCAGCCATGCATCAGACAGACTCTATGGGGAGGAATAGGTTTCAGTGCCATGGACAGAGGCTCTGTCATTCCTCATTGACCTCGATGAAAAACATTGTAAAGTCAGGACAAATTGTAAAGGACAAATCAAAAGTAGTTCAAACTATATACCCTAGCCTATATATAACACATTTTTGTTTACACATCAGGAGAAATAAATGTGGCGTATTAATGTGTATCATTAAATAGCCCGCTATTATTTATAGAATATGTTCTCCAGCTAATGAGGGAGCAAGACACAAGCTGGCTGTAGTTTATCAATGACTCAATAGTTTAGGGAACACACACACCAAAAAACAGAAGGGGAAAAAACACTCCTGTTTCCAACAAAAACTATTTCCAAGGTGTTTTCTTCTAATTTTGCCCCTGAGGATTTACCAAATGATGGTAATTATATATCATGTCTATAATGTACGATGATTACAAGGAATGATGGAATGTTTGTTTGCTAAGCGATTTAACGTCACAAAGGAAAAATGACAAGCGTGTCGGAGAAAATACTTCAATCCTTTTGTAAAAGCATTTTTTGAGTCTTTTTTGATCTCTTCCATCTTCCAATACCCTCTCGGCTGTTTATTGCCGTAATGAAGGTAAAACTGTGAAGTTTGGCCATTTCCTTCATTTCAAACTTTGTGTAGACTGATTCTTCCTTGATCAGTCTGTAAACATGAGCTACCGCTTTCACATGTTATCTTTCGGATTGATTTTCCAAAATTAACATCCCCACCTTGAATGAATGCACATGAAAGCTGTGTTGTCTGTGTGTGTGTGTATTTGAATCTCCCAGCAGCCAAAGATGGAGTTATCTCAAAACCCAGACTCCCTGTAGGCTGCGGGGTATAGTGATATTTCCCCCTACAAGTTTTTTCTTTTCTGAACAACACACACACACACACACACACACACACACACACACACACACACACA
>CALSCE010010956.1:911275-951456 GCA_943593645.1 Bovichtus variegatus
GTGTGTGTGTGTGTGTGTGTGTGTGTGTGTGTGTGTGTGTGTGTGTGAGAGAGAGAGAGAGAAATGGCGCTATTATATAAATCATGCCACATGTTAGCTGTTAATATTAATAAGGTGATGTGAAAGAGAGGAGATGTGGGCTGCATGCTGAAACACACACACACTCATAAAGACACAGATATTTTCTAGCAGCGTGCTCTCACTCTTTGTTGCATTTTTGAGAGGACGTTCCATTCATTCAAATTTATTTCCTCACCCTGACATTGATCCCAACCTAAATCTAAACCCCAAATTAGCCTTCAAAGGATAAAACTCACACACAAACACATGGAGTAACATGAAGACACAGGTGCATGGGAGCAAAGAGAAGGCCTAAGGATAGCCATGTATCACCGACCCACTGCTCAGTGTGACAGAACCAATAACACACGCATGCGCGCGCACACACACATGCTGGTCTATTACTCAACTTAATGTCGTGTACAGACGGACAAAAGGTACAAAATATAGCTTTGTGCATGTGGAGTTGAAAGGAGATGAGAGGAGATTAGAAGCACAGAGGAAGGCGTGGCGTCCAGAAGGAGAGGATTTCAGCTTAGGAACATGTGAGAGTATTTTGTACCAAGCTTCTTATTCCACTGTCCTGCCATTCTCCCCGAGGCAGTAGGATCCAAAAATGAATTCATTCATCCACCCGAACATCTGCAGTGGATCAAACATCCTTCCCATAAACTACTAATCTTAAAACACCTTAGAAGAGCAGAGAATGGTGCAGTGTGTGAGTTTGTGTGTGTGTGTGTGTGTGTGTGTGTGTGAGTGTGTGTGTTGTCCAGTTGTCCTGTCTCCAGCCTCCTATTGTCCCAGTCTCCGCCTCATCGCCTTCACAGCTGCTATTGATTTATAGCTGCACATTGAGTCCTACAGCCTGAATGAATACTTAGACTGCATCCCTATGTGTGTGTGTGTGTGTGCGAGTGTGTGTGTGTGTTTGTGTTTATAATGCTCTTTTTGTATGATTTGTGCTGTAGTCTGATCATAGTTAATGATTTCTTTTTTGTTGCAGAGAGGCAGACTCGGATGGAAATAAAGAGAAAAACGTGGGAAATGTTAAGAGAAAAAGAAAGAAAAAAAGGAAGCAGAGACATGGAGAGACAAACACAATGAGAAAGATGACATTATAACATTGTCCTGCCTCATGGTGCATGAAGTAAACAACTCTAGTTTGTCGTCATTTTGTTGGTAAATTGTTGATGTGCTTCTCTCTATCATCAATTGCTTTAATGCAATATTGATTCCTGATATCCTGTTTGTATGAGCTTCCACGTTTCAATTCTCTTCTTTTTATTCTATTTCGACTTATTCTATTTCTGTCTATCTATTAAGAAATAATAATGTAATTTTTATCAATATAGTGTCATGTCTCGTAAAATATGTTAGTCTTGTCAGTCACTGTCTGTCTTTGTACTTCGTGTTTTATTTTGTATTTACTTCCTTGTGTGTTTTTCCCGCTTCTCGTCAGTGTCTGCACCGCCCCTGATTGTTTCCCCCTGTGCCCACTCACCTCATGTTAAATAGTCCTGTCTCCTCTTGTCTTCTGTCAGTTTGTCTTGTTATGTCCTTGTGTCATGAACCTGCGTACCAGCCTTATCAAGAGGTTTGTTGTAACTCTAGTAGTGTGTATTTTGAGTTTGTACTATTATTGTACTAGTAAAGAAGTTTGATTTACCCTCCACCTCAGTTTCTGGCATCGTGCATTTGATTCTTCCTACCCTGTGTCTGTGGTCGTGACATATAGATGCTCCAACAGATGTATTAGAGTTTAAATGCGGTCAATGTTTAAAATGGTGTTCATCATTCTGCAGTGTTTTTTCCGAAGAAATAAAAACCTGGATTAAACTTTTTTTAAGGTGCTTTGATCCAACATTTTGATAATAACAATTGGTCAGGTCACATGTGAATATGAAAGGAGTCTCTTGTAAACCCAAGAAGAATTATTACCCAACTCTGAAGTTGCTCTAAACCTTCTGAACCTTGTAGAGTCTTTCAGCGCATTGTTTTGGATTCATGGCCTGCAACTTTATTGTTTTTGTACACTCTCACCACTCAGTTTTCAGCCCCAGGCAGCTAAAGCTAAACTTGCTGTACACTTGCTGCTCATCACCAAACCGCAGACAGACAACGTTAGGGGCCAGCTGGTGAACAAAACACAGACGGAGCAAAACACAAGCTAAAAAAGGCAATCTTAGACCTGCTCAGCTAGGTTATTTGAAACACAACTCCAAAAAATATTCTAGGCAACTGCTTGCTAACAAGCTTGTTGCACTGCCCTCAAGTGGCCACAATAAAATAAATTGAATACAGAGTATCAGAGTAAGAAGCTCAAGACTACTCTTATGTCTTTGTGTTAAGTATGGAGCTGGAGCCAGGAGGTGACTATCTTAGCTTCAGCATAAAGACTGACATTAGGGAAAAACAGCCAGCCTGTCTCTTGAGCCTGAATTTGACAGAGATAGGCTAGCTGTTTCCCCCTTTCTTTATGCTAAGCTAAGCTAGTAGGCCTTTTTCACAGATGTGTAGGTAAAACAGGTCTAATTAAAAAAGAAATTCTATTTAGATGCTTCAGTTTTAGGGTCCTGGTATTGTTGATGCTGGCTTACTGTCATGGCTTACTGGGACACTTGAATACAATGAAGGCAATTTTAATGTAACTAGCAAGATTGCTATTATAAGTGAAAATGTCTGCTGTGAAAAAGGCCTATCACCTCCTGTCAGCAGCTCCATACTTGACACACAGAGTGAGAGTGGCACTTCCAGCATGGAAGTTATTAATTGAGTTCCCAACATGTCAAACTATTCCTTCAACTCTCCTACTTTAGCTAAATCCACCAGTAAACAGCAGCTCTGTAGCTCTTTTCACCTGCATGATGTGACTAGAAGGCTGTCCCTGTCACTGCTTGTGTAATGAGCTGATGCAATATTAAATCAGACAGTAATTAAAGTACATAGAGTTGGAACACAAATTGAATGAAAGGTGCAAATCTGGTGTCTGCAAGTTCTTCCCTGAAGAAAATACAGTGACATGCAATGCAGATGTGATTTGCACATAGAGATTCTTTGGAGTAAAAAAACTTAAAAATCGCCAATCCTTTGACAAGTAATCTCTTAGATAAAATACACTATTCTAATGAATAAAAAGGAGCTCAACATATGTTGATTTTGACCTTAGTTAGCCTCAGATGCTGCTAGACATAAAAGGCACAGAATGAACTGTATATTAATCATCTCAACTGTCAGTTGTCTGTCAGGTAACTCTGTTTGAACCAGGATCTTACAACCCCTACACTACCGATCAGCTCCTCTCTTCACAGCCAATTCACAGTTTTGATTAGCTTGTTAAGGAGTCAGTTGAGCGCTATTTGCTCCATCTCTTTATGAAAGCAAATAGAGTTCATTAAAAGTCTAGTTAAGAGTTAATTGAAAATCACAGAGTGCTGGCAGTCAGATATTGTAGCTAGAGTGTAGCTGCAAGAGAGTACATCATAGAGACACTGACAAAATGAGAGACAGCGAGAAAATGTCTGTGTTTTCTTCAATACGGGCTCGTAAAAGTCATGTCTTCTTTATTGTTCCTTATGTGACTTTCTTCTTTGCACCACTTATGTTCCTCCCTTTTCTCTCCAGAACACTTACACATTTCTCATGATCTCATTTGTAAATTAATTATCCTTCTAAATCTGTCACTGAAGGTATGTATTGAGCTTAAACTGAAAAATGCATCGTTTTGCTTCTTGCCAGCATATTGCTAGATGTATTATTTACATGAGCTTCCTATGGCGTCATAGCTACCAATCTCACTATTTTAGTACACTGATGTTGGTGAAGGTCAGAAAATAGATATGACAAAGACTTCAAACTGGAAAAAAAAGTCAGAGCAGATGCCTGCAAAGAAAGAAGATCGAGAATTGAACACACTGAATCCTTGACTTAAAAGACAAGATCCTCTTTCTGACAGGAAGCAAACTAAGGATATTCGTTAATCATTTTGGTAAACACCTCTCCTTCTGGCATGGAATAAGATATCATTCTGATGAATAAAAGGACGAAAGTTAATGCCGCAGAAGCAGAGATATTGTCTTTTTTTATTTCATGCATTCTTATTACTTAATTGTCAAAACCACCTACATTACCCCCAATGCAACTTGACTGCTAACAGTTAGGTCAGACATTCGGGTGTATTATGCTAGTGTCAGCTAATGTAGCCTCAAGCCGCTAACCTCAAACAGAGCAGTGGGCTACAGAGGTCTGATAAACACTTCATTCTAACACCGCTTCAAACTGAAATTATCACAAACACAGAGCTGTGTAGTGTGAAACTGCTAAGTGGTGTAGTGTGAGCGACACAGCAACAGCGAGGTCTGTATCCAATGGCAACTCATCAAGCGAGCAGTAATGTCTTGGCAACAGCGATTGTAGCCGGGTGTTGTTGTCCCTTAAGTTGTGTTGCAGCAGATACATGGACTCAGTGATGGTGATGTTATAAACAACATTATAATGGCGGCTTACCAAAACAACAACAGGGGTTAGAGAAACACTTACTGGTAGTACATGATGGTGATGACTGGGAGCGATGACATGTTAGACACTCACAGAAGCAGCAAGGGAAGAATATTGCATGGAAGAAAACAACTGGCGCATGTATTGTCATTAGTTGAGTAATTTGGAGGGAAGAGATTGTGTGGATTGGTCACACAATAGTGTGAGGTTCCTATTGTACCTGCAACAAATATTTCCATTGTTAAAGAAATATGACACCACGGGACATCTTTAAGTAATTTATTAGAATCAATAAGTTACCACAGAAGTAACAAAAAGGCCTATTAAGCTAAAAGAAGTAAAACTGAAACAAAATAATAATAAAACGTGATAAAAAAGGACTGTTTAAAATGGTTAAAATAACTATATTGTACTCAGGCATAACTATTGAAATTAAGACAATACAATTAATGACAGTCCGTGAAATGGCAGTGCCAGAGTCCAAATACTTCTGGTGGGTAATCAAATTGCTCAAGAAGGGGAGTGTTCTTTTTCATGTTCCAACAACAATAATTCCATAGAACCACACAAAATAATAAGTCAAAACCATGCAACAAACATCAAAATCAATGAAAAACAAAATGTAAAATATATATTGACAAAACGTAAATTGAATAATAAATTAAAACATGCAAATGTTGGGATCAAGTAAATACATTTTAGCTTAAAAGAAAGCCCACTCTGACAGATATTTACATGATAAACATTATTATAGCAGTTTACAATGAGACATGAGCCTGTTTCCAGATGTGAGATGATTGTTTATCAAAACATACAGCGTTCTGTGAAGCCTGTAAAACTAGTAACAACTAGAATTGCATTTGGAGAGCACTGACCTCCGCCAAGGCCAATGGTGCATTCACATACTCCTTGGATGGTCCCATTCCTGAGAAGGAATTGTTTTTCAGACTTTGGTGTAGTGATGAGCTTTAAGTCGTAATATTGAAACATCATGGACACTATATATAGAAGATGTGTTGTATTTTATTGCTCAGAGAGGTCAAACAACACGTTGATAGCTGTTTCCAAGTTGTTGTTACGACTTGAGGGGACATTCATTCAGCACAAATGCCCTATGTCCCGATGTTAAGGAATGTGAAAAATAATTTTGTATCCTCTCCAGTTTTATGGGTTCTTCCTTGGCCCATGCTACACCCTTTCAAGTATCATAAAATCACGTCAGAAGTTTTTCTGTAATCCAGACAGGCAAACAGACAAACTGAACCTTGGTGGAGTTAATCAAATCAAATCAAGTTTATTTATATAGCCCAATATCACAAATTACACGTTTGTCTCAGTGGGCTTTACAGACTGTACAGGATACGACACCCTCTGTCCTTCGACCCTCACACCGCACAAGGAAAAATTCCCCAAAAGAAACCCCACGGACGGACAGACGTGCAATAGATGACGTGTGTTGAGAATAAACAACATAGTAAAATTACATGAAGTGATCAAATATGAATAAGATGGATCCACAATTTGGATATCAAATTTGAGGATATCAAAAAAAGCTTCCCGGTGCCTCCAGAAAAAAAATATTAACATGGGCATCAGGCAGGACCAGGGCAACAGGGGCAGCCATGATTCATGATCCAGACGTAACTTTTTAATAGTGGCAACCTGCCAGATGAGAGACACAGAGACTCCGGGTGCCCCAGATGCTGAGTTAGTAACATGCATTTAAGGGACATGAATGCATACAGACAGAGAGGGAGATGAGGAGCGAGAAATGAGGAAAGGAAGAGGAGAGAGAAGAAAGGTGCAAGTCCCCAGCAGTCTAAGCCTATTGCAACATAACTAGGGGCTGGTCCAATGCAAGCCTGAGCCAGCCCTAACTATAAGCTTTATCAAGTGACCCTGCATTCTGGGAGTGTAATGCTCTAGTTGGGTTATAAGGTACTATGAGATCCTTAAGATAAGCTGGAGCCAGTACAGAGCAGCTAAAACAGGAGTAATATGATCTTGTTTCCTAGTTCTTGTCAATACACGTGCCACAGCATTTAAGATGCATATTTTTTGGGCACTGAGGTCTAACAAGACAAGAACAGAGACAAGTCCTTTGTCTGATGCCAATAGAAGGTCATTGGTAAATTTCATCTGTACTATGATGATGGACTCTAAATCCAGATTGAAAAACCTCAAATAAACTATTGTTATGTAAAAAAAAAAAAGTAAAAAATCACACAACAGTTTTGGAACTGCTTTCTAAAAGATCTTAGCGAGAAAGGGAAGGTTAGATACTGGTCTATAGTTGGCTAAAACCTCAGGATCACAACTGGCCTTTTTAAGAAAAGGTTTTGTTACAGCTACTTTAAAGGATTGTGGTACATAGCCAGATAATAGAAGCAGGTTCAATATAATTAATAATGAAGTGTTAATTAAGGGTGAAACTTCTTTAAACACCTTAGTTGGAATCGGGTCTAAAAGACAGGTTGATGGTTTAGACAAAATTGTTGAAATTAGTTGGTTAAGATCGATTGGAGAAAAGCAGTCTAGATATGTCACGTGTTACAGCTGTTTCTAAGGTTCTGGTGGTTGAAGTTAAGTCGTTACCTATTGAGAGCAGGAGGTGAAAATAAATCAATCTGATTATCTGATATTATTAATACAAATGTTTACAGCCGACCAAAGAAACTAAACTTGCATATTATACATTTTAATAGAGTAGTTGGGGGCAAATGTGTCAGCAAACAGTTAACTATTTTCACATCCAGCAGACACAGAGCAACAGTAGTATTTGGAGTTGTGTCTCTGGCTTCACAATAAATCCAAGCCCAATTCTTTTATCACCACTCTTCTTTTAGTTCTGTTGGGTGATAATTCTCTCTTGGTTCCTCGCTGCAAGCAAATCCTTTCACATTACATTAAGTAATTTAATTGTTAATATATATTTTTTAAATGATTATTTCAGCTTTAAATGTGATGTATCGAGTAGTGTTGTACAGTAATATGTCACAAATTACACCAGCAAACACCCAAAACTTATTCACCTCCACTCACTTGGTCAGGATTGAGTAACAAAACCGTAAGTTTGCCTGTAAAGTCATTTTTCTCGTCTCTCTCCTTTTCCCTCATTTTTTGTTCTACAGAAACTCTTCTTTTTTACTGGTTGGTCCCCCTGGGCAATGTCAGTATCATCCTCTACATGCAGCTTGGACTCAAATCTCCTGATGCAGTCAAATCCTTTGCAGCAGTCTGCCTTTTCTTTTAGGAGCATGTGGAATTTTACAACATAATTTCTTCCTCCCCTTGACATTCTGAATGAAACTGTACGCTGAAACCGCTGGTGTCAACCGTTTTAAATGAGCATATACAGGGATAAAATAAGAAGAAAAGTTTGGGTTTGTGAGAAGTAAAGCAATGCCTAAGGGGAATGACAGTTGATATAATACAAAATTAATATGAAAAAGGCCTGAAATGTGTCTTATTTTAGGTGTTGTTTATGGGACAATTCACAAGCTCAATTGTCTTTGTTTGTTGCTAAGTGCTCAATGCTGTGGTGTTTTTGCTAACTGAGTAGCGCTGGCCCGACCTGTCTTGTAATACCACTTGTTACTCGAGAGGCGATAGTGAGACACAGTCTGCCCTCAGTCCATTGAACGAAGAAGTAGAGCTGCACTGAGGGATTGTCAATAATACATCCGTGGTCTGTGTATGTTTCAATAGTTGCTTTTTAAATTCAAAGTGGCAGAAACGAGAAAACGACTCGCACCCTCATCCTCAAACCTGCGGTAGATGGAGAAAGAACTTGTTAGCAGTTAGCCATTAGCTCCCGTTAAACCGGTTAGATCCAGCGTACACCAGCCTGCTGTGAGTCCCGGACAAGTCCCCACAGCAGCCAACTGAAGCTCTTCCCCCAGAGCTGCTGCACGCTCCCCTAGCAGCAAAGCAGTCCCACGTCCACGGTGAGGACAAAACAAGTCGTTTCCCTCATCTCTGCAACCCCGGACACAACCCAATAAACAAACTCAAAACGTAATGTTAGTGCCACAGTAAACACCATAGATATAAAACCTTTATATCTTTGGTAAACACTGTGTCCTTGTGTCTCTTAGAAAGTGCTGCCTGTGCCCCGAGGAGCCCTCAACGTGATAAATCTTTTAGGTGAACATGTTTTCATTCTTATGGTCCAGTGGCGTCATGTCACTTGCATAGATTGACGGAGAATGACCATATTTGTTAGATCTAGTATAGTGAATCCAGCAAGATAAGCACGTCGATGTGAAAGCCGGACCTTCAGAAATAGATGGGGGCGTACATTGTGACTACTTTGTGATGACTTGTATTGCTCATCCTCTGTTTTCCTTGGCCAAGCTCCAATCGATCTTCAGTGTATGACATCAAGTCGGTCTCCTGCAGCTACTTTGGTTTCCAGTTCCTCTGCTCACAAAGATTTCCTTCACAAATGTACAGTACCAAACTACTGCAACTAAAATATAAACATATTGTAACATACTATAGTAGGCCGTCTAAAATAACAGATAACTTTAAATTTAGATGATACAGGTGGCACATTGCACCTTTAAATATAGCCAAATGGGAACTAATAGTTTTATTTAACTATTTTAATTTCAAAGCCCAAGAGATGCTTTTCAATTTTGTAGCCTTGTCTTCTTCTGTTTATTTAAGACAAACTGCTCACTTATTTGTTGTCAAATTTTCTATCTCCAATATGCAGTAAATACATCAGATTTTGCTGCAGAAAAGACCGATGTACTCACCGCTTGCATAACAACCTTGAGAAATGTCAGACCATCTACTGTGGTAACCTTATATTTTTTCCAATGCAAGTTTGCAATTTCAATGCATTATTTTAACATCAAATAGTGAAAGAAGTACAAAGGGACTTTATTGCTTATCCCTGTGACTTTTGTTATTAGCTCTGGCACATTGTATGGTTTTATACAGACAAGTGTTCCCTATTGATTTCCCGCCTCTCTTTGCCAGCTCTGGAATTTGATTGGAGTCCTCCACTCTCATCAATCCCCCTGGCTGGCATTGAGACTCAGCAAGCAAGTGTAAAACATTGTGTGTGTTTGTGTCTTAATTCATATGCGGTACAGGGTGTATTCCTATGTGACTGTGTGTGTGTGTGTTTTGGTTTGTGGAAATACATCCGTGTGTGTCTGTGCTGTCTGCTAAGTACCTGTTTGAGCTCATGCAGGTGGATATGTTTGTGTGAGTGTGTGTCTGTAACCTTCCGAGACCCAACAAATAAAATCCAGCAGCTTCCGATTATTTAGGATAGTAAAAAAATCCATAAAGTTTTCACGGCCGCCCAACCCTGTCCGTCTCTTTACCAGCCCTCTCTGTGTGCCTGTCATTAGTGATGTGCATGAGAGCAGGCTTTCTGGGACTGGGCTCACTGAGCAATCAGAACCAAGTTTGTTAAACTTGCTTACATAATATGCTCCACTGTAGCCTATTTCCGTTGCTGTAAAACGCTGGATAAATTGTTTTCAGCGTCACAACCCCCTTAAAATTTGGTAGATATAGAAGAGCTGCTTTATTTAATCATTTGTTGCCCCCTCTACATTAGCATAGGGAAAATACGGAAGTTACCTGGCTCATCTAGCAGGAGTCTTGACATGGCCAACAAAGGAGTATATACTGAAGTATATACTGTACATATGTCATCAACCCTCATCCACGATTGGACTTGGTTTCAACGCCTTCAGCGGACACAGCAGAAGGGAATCAGAGCAGAGAATACTTTTTCTTGATTTTGAAACCTGATTTTATATGTTTGAGATTTTCATTCCAAGTTTGCTGGGTGGTTACACATTATGTTGTGGTGTGACAAAGTCAGGATATTTCTTTTTGCTTTACCCTGACATTAAAGCTCGGGCAGGTAACATTTGATAAGCCAGCAAGAGTAAAGTAGATTTTTTAAATGATCTAAACGATAAACCCAGCCCAGTGCTGGTTTTCCAATGAAAGTAGCTGGCAGAACTAGCTCTAAAAGTCGCTAAATCTAGCGAGAAAGTTGCCACGTTGGCAACATTGAAAACCTTTCCCTTCAAGGCCACTCCCCCCAAATTATCATTATGTACGTATACAGATCATAATGAAAGTAAATTTGGAGAAACTGTCCTCAAACAAATGTAAAACTATACATGTGTAAGCGGGGAGCGCCGTTTGTCATCATGTCATTGCTACAACGTAGTCACTCAAGGTTCAGTCTTTTCATGGCAGCCCTGATCTCGTGAATTTTAGTTCAGGGTTTTTCTTTCCCCTTTGACAGATTATGAACAGAAGGGAATAACGCTGGAAGTGACATTGCCATGGTAACAGTGTAAGTAACTTAGGCCTTTGTGACCCATAATGGCATTCTTCTACAGACACTCGTACACCATGTGCAGCAGAAACACTTTTTTTTTTTTGCGCTGTTGCAGCACAAATTAAAAATGGATTAAAACTGGGATTTCTATGTAAATATTTTTCTTTTTTTGTTTACAAAGTATCCAATGAATGAGAAGAAACAGATTGCATCTTTTTGATTAGTTTGTACCAGTGTGGCACATTTAGATTTGGAAATTCTTCTTTCATTCTTAAATGCAGATTGTTCTCAACGTGAGTCAAGCTGCATGGGGAGCATCAGTCTGTAGCTGTCTTCAAGTGCTTTCACAGATTTCCAACAAGATTCAAGTATGTGCTTCGGCTGGGCCATTCGGGCCCTGTAACCTCCTCCCTCTGAAGTGGACTGGTATTCAGCTTTGTGCTCAGCATCATCCTGTTGGAATAGAAATTGCTCTCTCACTCCAAGATTTTTGGCAGCCTAGACTTGCCCGCATTTACTGAAGCTCAATCTATTGATCCTTCTGTCCTTATCAACAAACCAATCGTCTAAAACGGTGATTATATAGTTTAGTGACAGGAATTAATTTTTTTCTTGTTAAATCATTCAAACTTCAACACCACAAATTAAAAGACAAATAACTCTTTACTAGCAGACATACAGTACAAATCTGGTGTTAAAAATCTGACAAAAAGCTGCCTGTTTTCCGGTATTACGGCAAACCTTAAGCTTTGATTCCTTGTGTTACGGGCTTGTCGTCCCCTTAGGTGGCTGTGTAATAGCTGAACTAGCGAAATGTGACTTACACCTGTGATAGTCAACTGTCAAACAATGAGCAAATAAAAAAATTGTAGGAGAGGTTTTCCTTTCCAGCGTGTCCTGTCTTGAGTATTGCCCAGCAGCTGCTCAGGAATGATCCGTCTTTTCTGATCCCACTCAATGATCTATGATGATCAATGATCTCCCTCACAGCACATGATCTTTAGCTCTAATGTACATCGTGAAAGGTTCCTGGCAGACAACCAAGCCACTCTTATTAACTCCGTCTTCTCAGTGAATTTGTGCTGGCATTGCTAGAATGCTGCAATCTGCCCAAAGTTTGCGCCTGCAACAATTCCGTGCCACTGCTGTCAACATCTTTGTGTCAGTATGTCATTGAGTATTTTAGGAGCTTTAGTGACTGGGCTTTAACTGGGCTTGAATAAAAGCCCATCATGTATAAAAAAAACTACTAAACGGAAAATTGTAGTAAAACATCAATCAGTGTCCTTAAAGGGTAACTTTGGTATTTTTCAAACAATAGGTTATTTTCCCATGTATTTGTGTCTAAGCGACTAATCACGACAACATTTTTAAAACTGGTCCAGTCTTGAGCGAGAACGCTGCAGCCTTCGGGGCGATGCACTTCCTCCGTCAGAGTTTGTTGAGTACAGAAAGTGAGCTTAGTGTTTTCCAAACGATCTTCCAAGTCACAGCTGAATATCTAGCTGATTTCAACAAAATCGATGAGACACAAGATTTGATAACAAGACAAAATAACAAATTCGACAACAACCGGCACCCTTCTCTCCAACTCTCCCTCACATTTCCACCAATGTCTTCCGGCAACAAGTCACATGACACGAAAACAAACAGAGCGGATCAAGCGAAAGGTGAATAAAAAAAACGTTTTATTTCTCTGTAGGCCCCTTTTCCATAATGTTGTCAGACTCTTATAATAACAAAATTAGCCTCTCAGTTGGCAAAAAACAAGCACTTTTAGTGGACGTGCATTGCCTCGATTACATTGCAACTCATTTGGCGGCTGATGTCCACAGCGTTTTTGCTCAATACTGGACCAATTTCATCAATTGCTGTCCCCCTAAGTCCGTTAGACACGGAAGCTAACCGTAATGTGTTTCGTGATGAGATCTAGGCCTGTCAGAAATTATTACATAATCAGCAAATAGAAGGTGAATTAGGTGTATGTGCGTATGATAAACTAAGTGTCTAAATGAGCACATGTTTTGTATGTCAGGAAGAAAAACGTGGAAATAGAGAGCTTGGCTTTCTATACAGTATATCTCGATCTCACCGCTGTTGGGCAGGTTCTTCTGTTTCAGCTCATATGAGACCATATTTGCTGCTTTCCAAAGCAAGATAATGACAGGGTGCTGCCGATAACAGCTACCTTGATTTATAGTGCAGAGTCTCCCCTCTGGCTGGGGCATTGTGTTTGACAGCTCTGGGGAAAGTTATGATCCATCCAGCTTTTGTAATTAGATAGATCACATAAAAAAGATTTGGATGGAAGCAAGCTGTTGTAAGAGTAGTTGCAAACTAGAACTAGGACAGGAAATAAACAATTAAATCGTTTGTCGCAATTATTTGTGTGACCTTGAATCATCAGCTAAAATTCCTGATTGTGACAGCCCTAAATAGGTCTTCCCTCCCAGAGAACGAAATACAAAGCAAATGTATTTGCATCATCTGGGATTAAGTAAATAGACTTTCTGAATGTCAGAAAATGATTGATTAGAGAATATGTGCAATTTTTTTTTTGGGCATACTGCACTCTGTGTGAAGACTTGGCAATATTAATATGCATCAGTAACTGTCTGTAGTGGGGATATATATACGTCCAAAATCAATTTAAAACACTAGAGTGTAATAATGGTGTTATACTTTCAAAAGTGATTTTCTCTAGCTATTTATCACATATGTGCCTTATTGACAACTTTTCCACTCTACAAAGTGTGCACACTGAGCAAATTTTTTGGACGATTAAGGATATTTTTATTATACCATTTCCATTCAGTCTCTCAAGACAGATCCAAAGGTACTTCGACATGAAACCAGCTTGTGTTACCCAGCAGCACTATCCAGTGAAAAGTGCTTGCCAGCAGTCTTTGAACCGCAGAACAATGTGAGAGCAGACACGTGCTGTAAAAGCAGCAGAATCTCCCTCTCTGTCCGTCTCTAATCTGTTTGTTCTCTTCTTTCTTTGTCTGCGTGTCTAAACCTGTACCCTTTGTAGTTGGATAACAATACAAAGGCATATATATCCTTGTGTGGCTGACACGCTGTCTGTGTCATCTCCAGCTCTCCTAATAAGCTGTTTATACTGCTGTTTCTTTGTGTATGGGAGTCTTTGACAGGGTTGAGCCTTTGTAGTCAGATAATGTAATGTGTGCTCCTGTGGTACGTAAGCATTAGGTTGCTCTTTGTGTGAAAGACTTTCCATGTTGCTCAGTTTTGGGACAGCCTTTCTTAATGATCACACCCAGAGATTACACAGTCTCAATGCCGGGAGGGGAACGAAAAGAATAGACTTCACAGGGAGGGAGAGAAACGGACTTGTTTTCCCCACTGACCCCATCGTTTGCTTTTCGTGTTTTGCACATCGCAGCTTATGAAAGGAAGGAAAGGGGCCCGGGACCCTTGGAAGATGCACGGCATGTTATTAAAAGTGCTTGGTCAATTTTTTTGAGTTCAGATAAACTATAGATTTAAACGTGTCAAGGCCTCAGTGTTTACTTGTAAGTTTTGGACTTTTGATAATGTTCATACCTGCAGACAGGGAGAGAAACCAAAGCCGCAGAAAAAGTCATCTTCAGAAACCGAAGGTAGAACAGGGAGTTGCTAGAATTAGTGCCATACATTATTATTTTTTTTTTTAATGTACATCCATTTTCATGCTGAATATGCATAAACAAGAACATCATTTCTATAATCCTCCAAAATATTCATGTATTTAGGTAAAACACTAGATACGCCTTTGTAACAGATGTCCAAAATATGACTGTTTGAAAGATATATGTGGTAACTTTGATCATTATTGGTGTTGCTGGTGGTTACATCATTTAATTTCCCCATGGACTTTACCCTGTAGGGAGCTCATTCCCTGACATCACATCTGGGGAAGTATCTGTTCCACTAGCTTTTTTAACTCAATACAGTCTCTCATCCAGCATTTCTTTCATCAGTCTTTCTGAAAGCACGACAGCAGTTGTTACCAAAAAGTGATTTTAACAAAGTTACACAACTTTCCAGTAATCTCTGCTGTCTCAAAACTTATACAGCGTCCAGTCCTCTCTGTCCTGCTGTTATTACAGAAATGTTGTAGCTAGCCGTGACCCGTCGCCGCGGTAATGGACTTGTGTCACGCCATGACGTTTAGCCTGCAAATGTATAGGGGTTATGGGAAATGTTGTTCATTAAAGGGCGTAACATAGATATTCAATAAACAATATCTAATAGTTTGAAGTGAGTCACACAACATACCATTGAGAAAAGTCTTTTTTAGTTATTAGTATAGTTTCAAATGTCAATGGGATTTTTGACACACACATGCACAAACACACACATGGGGGTGGCTGTGGCTCAGGAGGTGGAGTGGTCGCCCACCGGACCAGCGGTTTGATCCCCATCCTCTGCAGTCAACATGTCGAAGTGTCATTGAGCTAAATACTGAACCCCAAATTGCTCCCGATGGCATGGCACGTGTGTGAATGTTTACCCTTGTATGACAGCCTGTGACTCTGTATGAATGTGTGTGAATGGGTGAACGCTGACATGTGTTGTAAAGCGCTTTGAGTGATCGCTAAGATTGGGAAAGTGCTATATAGTAAATGCAGTCCATTCCATTCCACATGTGCACCTGAAAACGGGCTAAAATAATAAACAAAGTTAGAGTAAATGAACTTGAAATATTTCCAGCTCACACAGACAGAAAAAGAGCCCCCTTAAAATATCCAAGAGTCACATCAAGTTTAGCCTGGACGCACTATCGGCAAGACGGCAGGCAGTTAGCAGTATGTCAAAAGTGAGAACATAACGCTAACTCTGCTAACCTTAAATCACATGCGGCAGTGTTGTGACAGAAGCTGCCAAAGTTGGCATTAAATATGTATGTACAGTATGTCTCTGCGGTGACTTTGACAACACAGTGTAACTTTCATCAATGTTCCCTGTATGCTAATACAGTGTTTGACAGGCTTGCATCATAAAAAAAAATGCATTTCATACATATAAATTTGCTGGTAATACTGATACATATGGTCTATAATGAGAGTTCCGTTCCATCTCTGGCTGGGTGCGGTGATGAATGGGTGAATGTATGAATTTGTGATGTGACGCTCACATGTCAGCTGTCAGTCATCAGCCCGTGTATGTGCAGGTGCACGGAGAGGGACACGAGCCCTGCCTTTGATGTGGAGATACTTCAACGGACTTGACGAACTGACAGACGGGGAACACGTTGAGGCAGGCTGTGTTTGTAATAAGAAAACTGAATTTCAAAGAAGACGGGCACATGAGTTATTAAAAGGTGAGAAAGTAACAGAGAAGCCCAAATGTCATGGGAATATATGATATAATTACCCTTTATTGTGCATATAATTACCGAATAAATGAACTGTCTGTTATGATTTCTTCCCGCTAGGTTAGCTTGGTCTATAATGAACAATGGATTGATTTTTATTTGGGTTCATATAACATCTGTGTAACGCTGTGTGTGTTTTTTTTATATGCATACTTAATTATTTGACCTAGGGATTTAAAATGGCTTTGGTTGCTGGGCTCGGTCCATGTAGAGTTACACACAGTACAAAAGAAAATCCCAATCACATTGTGGGGACCCCATTAACCCCACTAATCACATGAACCACAGGGATTCATTAGGTTAATATAATTTCGCTACAATATCACACAGTAGAAAAAGCTTCACACTGTTAATAGTATCAGCTCATCTTATTTAACAATAAAGGCGCATGACCAAACACCATAGACATGTAATAAGATTTTAATTTATATAATTTCACTCGCTTTCATGCATGCTTTTTTAAAGTGATACATGAGCAATTATCTTTGCCTGCTGCTTTTTGTAACACTATTTTTGGCTAATGATAGCTGATATGTATAAAGACACATCATTACATTACATATACAGCGTTTAAATGATGCTTTCATCCACAGCTACTTACCCTGAGTGCACCAGTGGATTAAGCTGCATTCTTGGATCCTCAACATTACAAATAGTCAGTCAGGGTTTGACAGTGCTGTAACCATGGAAAAATCATACGGCAACAAAGTGCTAGGAAAAACAGTTATTGAATCATAGATGAAGGAAAGAGACAGAGCGGGATTTTTATTTTTTTATTTTTTGGAGCAAGTTGAATAAGCAGAGAAGCCAATTAAGCCCGTAGAACCAGCACAAAATTAGGTTATTTTTTGAAGTGCCTCCAACTCCAGGGAAAATGTGGGTACATGATTTTGTTGTGTGCCGTGTTGTATGGAAAGTAACTAACTGCATTTCCTGAAGTACTGTACTTATATTCAATCTTGAGGCACTTGTGAAATAGCTCCAATTCATGCAGCTTTATCCTTCACATACATACGAGGAAAAATATTGTACTTTTTTCCACCACGACATTCACTTGTCAGCTATAAGTTCTAGTTACTTTGATTTTACATACAAAACATATGATAGACTTTTTCTTGCAATAAACTTTTCCTTGCAATAAATGCAATGCGTAATGTTGACCGTTTTTATTATATTTCAGCCAAGGAAATTGGACAAGCCATTCTTTGCAAAAGGCGAACTGTACATTTTGGCGTTTTTGGTACGTGGGAGACTCTGGCTGCGGCTCGGAGTCAGGTGAGGCCTTCCCTGCCGAAGATGTTGGGACTGGATTATGCAGCTGTTAAGTATACAGTATGTGACAAAAATACTGGAACTCAAATGCACGACTCAGGACAAAGTTTCAAAATCAAAAAAGGGTCTTTACTGAAGAACAAACAAAGAAATCACTCTCAGAGGAAAAACGTAGAAAAAGCAAACAGCAAAAACATAAACTAAACTAAACTTGACTAAGGGAAAAATGCTGGAAACCTCTGGCTCTCTTGACGACACAAGACACAAGATGGACTGGCACAGGACAAAGGGAGGCGAGGACTACACATACCAGAGGTAATGGGACACAATCAAGAGAGGGGCTGACAATCTCATAGGCGGGAAAACACACATGGCAGGAAGGGCTCTGAAATGAGAGGGAAATACAAAATAAAACAGGAAGTGCAATGACAGACAGTGCATGACAAGACTAGACACGAGTGACTGTAACTTAACAAGTGAACAATGAGACGTGAGAAAACATAAATCTAAATTATAACCTAAACATGAAACATATAACATAAACCTGATAAATAACTTAACATGACATAAATAAATGAACAAACATGATGGGATGTTACAGCTTCTACTGGGGAGAAGGGGAGACAAGTAGCTACCTCCGTGGATGATGCTGGACTGTGCTGGGCCTCTGGTCCGCGGCGCTGAATGTTTTCATTAGAACAAGCGTGTTGTTTTTCACTGCTTGTTAGCTGACCTAAACTGGTTCAAAACATTTTTCATTGGAACATACTTATTTCTTGCTGATCGCTTGCTAGCTAAAATGAGCAGAATTGCAAACGTCATTTATAATTTATAAAGGTCACCTTTGTTTGTTAAGTAGCCACCAATGTTGAATTGCAACATTACCTTTCTGTTTTGATTCAATGTTTTTAATACATAAAAAATTATTACACCCATGTTATACATTTCGTTGAGTTGGGTACTTACACTATCCCAAATGTTTCCAACAATTTTTCAAATCTGTCGTTTTAATCAAGCTAACAGTTGGTTTGGACCGCCGTCCCCCTAATTGAATGTTTCAGTGTTGTCGTTGTCTGCCAGAAGTTGTAAAAAATAGACTTTTATATCCTATTTTAGGCCCCATTTTAAGAAAGTTTTCAGAGAAACAAGCTGAACATAAGTTCACCTTTCTTTTGTTATTGTTTTGATTGAGAGAAAATCACATTTTGTAGGATTAAATATCTATATTGCTCTAAGAAGCTTCCGGTTTACCATTTGCTTCCTAGCTATATCAAATTGTATATTTCTGTCGATCATATTTCGACGTATTGGACATATTTGGAAAATTTGCATATTTGGATGAATTTGCATATATTGTTGTTTTTTAATTAATAGGACTGGAAGATAAATATAACATATCTATGTGTTCCAGCCTATATTTTAAAAATAATAATCTAATGTAGAATATTTTCAGGGGGCATTATTGAAATATTTTGGAGAAACCTCTGCAGCACCTGGACCATCTACCTGCTGCTGAGGGAACTTCGTCAGAGACTTCGGGGCATTTACTCCTCCAAGTTTGTTGCTTTTATGGTTGAAATATGTTGACTTTTAATACTTTGCAATTGTTAATTCTCTCATAACTTACCAAATGTTAATACATATTCCATATATATTGTTTAAGAGATGTGTAGTTTCCTTAGGCTCAATAGAAAAGCTCAGGGAAACGGTCGTGCTCCAGACGAACATATGCCGAACCAACCAGTTAGTCTTCGTGATTGAAGTCTTTTTCTCTTGTAAAGCCAAAAAAAAAACACTTTAGCTAAATAATAAGTCTCACCTTTGTGTCTCACGCGTTTTCAAACAGTAAGATTTTTCTTTGTTAGAAGAGAAAAGATGAAAACCAACCGGTTGGTATGGCAAATGTACGTCTGGTTAACTACCCCACCTCGCGGGCAGCGCATAGCTGCTTCCATGTCCTGCACATCTCAAAATAGTTCATATTAGCTGCACCTTATGCAACTCCATTAATAACAATGAGTTGTTAGAATTATGAATAGTGTGTCGTTTTACTTTTACTTTATTAGTTTGAGTTTGACATTGTAGCAATGCTGCACGCTTCTTAAGTAAACAATGTCGAGTACTTTTTCCAACACGAGATTTATTTTTGCACTAGCTGGCTACAATACATCAGATATTGTGGAGAAAAGAAAAAACATGAAAGACATGTTATGGCTTCAACCGATCTGTTGACTGAACTGTCATCAATTCACGCCGCCGAAGTGTATCTGAGTAAGTATAGCTGATGCTCAACTGGAAACAATTGAGTGCATAACTAGAACACCTAGTGATGGGAACACACAGCAGTCACTTGTCAGTGCGTGCCACTTCCACACTGTCGCCAGAGAAGCGTGACTGCTGCTGTCATCGCTGACAAGGTGCACACAATGTATAGATGTTGAATACAGTAGTAGGCCCTCTTGAAAAAGTGTGGGTCTGGTAAATGACTGGTGGGTCCGTCTGGTAAATATCATCATCACTCAAGTTCAGTTTCTCCCCTTTTGTCTTCAAGTCTATCTTTCACCTTCTCTCATATCTGTTTATTTTCCCCTCGTGTAGAAAGAAGCTCGAACACACTTTCTTGTAATCGCATTACTTAGATCCCATTAGATGCAATGCTTTACCTTCCATTCCTGCATGTCCACTGTTTATCTCCTCCGCTAAAGAATTGTTGCAATTGTGTGTGTGTGTGTGTGTGTGAATGGGTGTGCGCGTGTGTGTGTGTCTATCTGTGTAAATGCCAGCAGCGTTATTCAGGCTGAAATCTAGACTTTTACACTGACCTTTAGACCTTCATCAACATGTCTGTCTAACTACACACACACAGTCTGTCTGTCTCTCTCACACACACTGCACAGTGCCTGCCTGTGTGACAGCTGGAAAGCCTCCGTTTAACAGAACTGTTTTCACCTCCACTTAACCTGGAGGGAAATATCACACAGTCCACTTACAGTATTTCTAGTGCTTCGCCGTCTTTTCCCACATACACATTCAATTCAAGTCAATTCTATTCGGTTCGGACGACAATACAGTGTCAAAAGCATTGAAATGCCATTTATTATGAAGGAATACTTACATGCTTGAATGACATGTATAACAAAAAGCTAAAATGCATTGATTTAAATAAAATATATTTAGCTCGGTAGCATTTATGGGTCAACTTTTATTGCAGGCAGACGAGAGAATACTAAATGATTAAAATGGCCATTTATGTGTAACTTGTAGTGTTGATTCTCTCATACAATATACAGTATTCCAGGGATACACACATCTGTGAGTCTGGTGTAATACTGCACAGCACTGTGTGTGTGTGTGTGTGTGTGTTTGTGTGTGTGTGTGTGTGTGTTTGTTAACTATTATATCATGCTGCAAAAACAATTTTACCATCCGTAACCATGACTATGACCGACCGCAGAATGCAAACATCGAAGATGTTGACTATATAGCCTTAAAATGCCTCGAGGACATAAAACATAAATAAAAAGCATGATGAAAACGAGACAAAAACTAAACTAAAACTCTGAATGATTCAAATGTGATTAAAAGTAATACACGTTTTAGTCAAAAGACTAAGATGAATGTTAAATTGCAATAATGTGGCAATATTAACACAGAATTTGGGGCAATACTTCCTACAGTTACAAATAAGTAGTAAAAAAATGAAATGAAAAAATGAAAATAGAGACTACTAATACATAATACTTGAGATGAATGCAGCTTTTGAACATGTTTTTTTTCTCAGTCAGTGTAATTTCACTCTCTTAATCTTTGAGAATACCACTCACTGAAATGATCACGTTGCCATATTGTGTACGTGACACACTAATCTTCTTCACATGGTTTTAGAGTAGTAACCAAACATGTATTTACATGAAATAATGAACCCTTCAGCCGTATCTTTGTTCATATCGTGTGGACTGAATGACCCAAAGAAGAGGAGCTGAATATTTATGATAATATTTATCTATTATATTTATTCATTGAATAAACTTAAGCCGAGAGTGACGTTTTAAAACCCAAAAGAAAAGCATCAAATATTCACATTGGAGGAGCTGGAAATACACACTATTTATAAACTACCTAATAATTAACTTTGAAGATTCATTTGCAGATGTTTAATAAATAATTGGTTCATGTCTATTCTCACCCGTGGTCAGATTTTGGGGTTTAAGTCCCCTGGCTGACAAGAATCAATTCATTGAATTTGTCTTCAGCCATTGTACTGACGCACACACACACACACACACACACACACACACACAAAACGGGAGAGAGAACATTTTATCTGTCATCTCGCAGCCATTGGCCTGTGAAACTGATTTCAGGGTTTGCAGTTATTTTAATATATATTTATATATATATATATATATATATATATATATATATTGTATCCTGCAGGAAAGTACCACTATTTGAATTTTTACAATTAGTGAAAGCTGATGTCAAGCTAAAATATTGATAGTACTCTGGTGCGTGTGGTGAGCAGGTTAATGCTAAACTGAATGAATGACTTGATTAGATTCAATGCGCCTCACGGAATGCGGTTGTAAATCACTCAAAAATCATTCACATTGAGCTTTTGTTAGGGTGTCATTGCGTATAGCAGCTGTTCTTTGTGTGTTTTGTTTGTGCTTGTTGAGGCTTTAAATATTGAGCTTGTGCCACCTGTTTGTTTGTCCGTCACAGTGTTTTTGTGTGATACTAACACCACAGGAATACACTGAAATTCTTTAAAAGAAAAAACTGGTCACCCAGTGATTACACCGAACATTTGATTTTATGCCTGCAAGATACAGATGCTGTAATATTCCTTGCCAGTAGATGGCGTGCATCATTTTTTTTTTTTTTGGAGACACTGGGAAGCTTTTTTTACATCCTCCTGGATCCATCTTTTTAATATACGATCGCATCGTATTTCTGTCACATGGATTGTCTATGTTATATTTTTACTATGTTGTTTATTCTGTACATACGTCTGTCCGTCCTGGGAGAGGGATCCTCCTCAGTCTCTCCCTGAGGTTTCTTCCATTTTCCCCCTTTAATTGTGGGGTTTCTTTTAGGGAGTTTTTCCTTGTGCGCTGCGAGGGTCTAAGGACAAGAGGGCGTCGTATCCTGTACAGTCTGTGAAGCCCACTGAGACAGATGTATAATTTGTGATAATGGGCTATATAAATAAACTTGATTTGATTTGATCAGCATCTAAAGGTCTAAACTGCTGCTCCTGTTACTCGCCTGTTAGCCCAGATTGTACTGATATCGGTGCATTTCTCACTTTACTTTGTAGACCACTGTGGTGAAGACAGCAATGCCTCAATAACTACTGGATGAATAGCAATGGAATTTTGTTGCATTCTAACACGCTAAGCTAAGCATAGTGAACATGGTAAACACAATATCTGCGTAGCATCAGCACGTTAGCTTTGTCATTGTGAGCATGTCCTCTGGAGCTAAGGCGCGACAAAGAGATGCAAGTGAGGGAAACGAGGAGGCGAATTAAGGTTTTGGGATGAACCCCATAGTCTTGTTTTATGTATGTTTATGTTATGCTTGTTTTTTCTCTAACATGGATTTGTAGAGTTGTTTTGCCTTTTGTTTGCTGTCAATACAGAGACACAGTTGATCCTTAACAGAAAACCCACCTGTTTTGACTGCACTTCGGTCAATAAAACAAAATAAAATAAAATACATTTTACTTTTGCACTTGGTCGGCTAATGGTTGAATTTTTATTCTATTGTTACTCTTACTTTGGTTTGGCTTTTTTGAAGCTATTGTTCTGCACTTGTATGATTTCACCTATTTGAAGCTTATGTACTTGCAAGATTCTCGCTGTTTAGAGTCGTATCCTCATGATTGTTTGCACTTTGGACAAAAGCGTCTGCTAAATGAACTGTAATGTAATGTAACAGAATGTTTCTTTGTCCCCTCAACTGAGTAACAATTCTGCAGAACAACAAGTCTGCAGAACCTTTTTTTTTTCAAAACAAGAGGGAATCACTCAGTCTCAACTGCACCCCAGGTTCACCTTCACTGTCACTGTTTATTTCTTTCTTGTGTATTTTGTTAGTCTGTGTGGAGCAGAATTATCCTTGTCCTTCTTCTTCCTTAAGATCGAGTCACTTGACAAGCCTTAGTCACCGCTCTCTGAACTTCAGTCAAAGATGGTTTTACTTGCTGCAATTGTTTTTGTTTGCATTCCCCATTTGAACCTTATGAGTCAGTCACTGTGGTGCAACAGTGTCGTATTGTAACAGACTGTTTCTATTATAAATCCACAGAAACTGTCCACATTTCTAACATTAAGGCAAACATCGACTACGATATGTTTTCCAGAAATTCAGTAATTCTACTCATCTTTGGCATATTTCCTTCATCTTTAACAATTTGACTGAATGTTAAATAGCTGCTTCTGACTGATCATAAATAGTGAAGGTATTGTTTTTTATTTGCCATCAATCCAAGGCCTATAAACTTTCATTTTTTTTTTTTTTAACATCTGTTCTATAACTTTCTGCCTCTTTTGGTAATTACATTAGCTCATAAAGCTAATCTATTGTCATCTCAATCTCATTTTTAGAGTGACACAGATGGATAGAGAAATAAATGGAGACGGTAAAAAGGCAAACAGGAACATAAAGAAAATTAAAAAATTGTGAAAGAAATGTTGAATGAGCCTATAATCTATATGGAATTTACAATTGGCAAAAGATGCATTAAATGTTGACTGCAGTGTTAACACAGTCTTACGTTTTTATTATCTCTTTCATAGCCATTTAAGTCACAGAGTCTGGAGGAAACTGATATTGTTTTTCATTAAGAGCCATCATTATCCAGTCGTTGTTATTTCAATCTTAATATTTGCAAATGAGAAGCTTTAGTAAAGTACTTTCAGTTTCGCTTCCAGCTGTCTTTGTATCCTTTTGTTCTTCCTCGGCCTCCTTGGAGTCGCTTTTCCCCCCAATGTATTTGAAATAAATACAATTTAGATTAAAATCAGTTTGAACATGCGATTGAGGCCTTGCCTTTGGGGTAACCATAAAATGTGAGAACTTTGCACTATTTATCTATCACTAGTGGAAGTTTCATCAGTGCATGTCTTACGATTAAGAATATTAATAATTAATAGCTTGTCAGAGTGGTGAATGTGGGCAGCAGAGAAAGGAGGACAAAAGAAGAGTACTCAAAATGCAGAACAGAGGAAGTTCAGCGATTAATTGGGACCAAGCCTATGGAATAGTGAGGCAGACACCAGCGAGTCAGTCCAAACAGTCAAACTAATCCAATGAGGGGCAGGCAAGTGATGAACAAGCAGCAGGTCAAAATCCAGGTAAATCCAAAAGCAGGAAACAAGAAAAACACAGGAACAGATCAGAAACTTAAGGCTGGAACTCAAAGGCATAAAGAATGTATGGCAACTTTGAAGAACTGCTAAATGAACAAAGGAAGTGGACCGGATTATGTAGCGAGTGACTGATGAGGGCAGCGAGAACAGGTGAGCGTGTGAATGAGGGAGTGCTGTAAAAAAAAAAGTCTGAGGGCATCTGCTGGCCAGGTAGGGAACTGCAACTAAAAGTATCTTCGTAAGTGGGGATGTGGCTGAAGAGGAGGGACAAGGGAAGAAACTGACACAGCTACGGCTGAGTAAAAAGTTTAGTTGCTATGAAAGAATAGATGGTACACTGACTTGTAACTGGGAGAATGTTATCGATGTCAATCCCACTATAACCCCGAACGGCTGTTCTTGTAACATGTAATGTAACTTTGGTAAGCAGGTCATACAAAATCCTGGGAGAAGTGTGCAAGGCTTTACGGCAACCTTTAAACCAACCGTTCCAACTCCACTACATCGGTGGTTTTTGGGAGTACTGAGACACCCAAAGGGTCCTTGTTTGGAAATGCAGCAAAATGATTATATCATTTAATCAGATTGAATTCATTAGAAACTATCCCACTTGTAACAGCATCGGCATTTTAATCAGCAGTTTAAAACCCTCGCTGCTATCATCTGTATTAATTATTATATAAAATCTAATAAAACGCATGATGATCATGAGGGCCGAAATGGGACAATGCTTTATTAAATGAGGAGTCTAATTAGCGTTGACAGTATTTTTGGCTAGTCGACAGGAAAATGTTTGAGAACCTCTGCACAAAGAGACTTGATTTGAATGTTTTAATGTGGTGTCATTTTAATTGTTAAATAACAGTCTCTTCATATGCTTTTAGGAGTTCTAAAAAAACTAAAATCCCTCTGTTGTGCTCCACTTGTCTCTCCAGCTCTCTGCTTTACTTTATCCATGACCTGCTTTTTGAAAAAGCAATAAAGAAGTACTTAGTGTACTCTATCTTTTTCTCTTTCTTTCACACACACACACACACACACACACACACACACACACACACACACACAGCCCATCTTACTGGTGTTGCAGGATGTGACAATTAGAATTTGACATTTCCATGCAGACCTTTTCAATGTCCTTTATGTTAAAATTACACAATACACATTAAGAATAAAGTAGTAATTTTAATCCACTTAACTTTATAACCCACATCCCTAGATTTAAATAAATGTATTGATTAGATGATGCTTTCTTGTAAACAAACACAGATATGTTTGAAATATGTCATGTGAACATATTTATTTAATTTCCTTTCTCATAGAAACATTTGCAAAGACAAAAATCCACTAATTAGCAGAGTAATATGAACATTTTGGTATGTACTGCACATGTCCCCTCATGCAGCATGCTAGAGCACAAGATATAAACAAAACAAGGACCTGCTCATGAAGACATTACTCGGTAGACCTACCATTCCAGCGGCAACCTCCGGCTTTGAAAAGCAAAGCCAATGAGGAAGTGCCTTAAAGTCGCATTCTCTCTAATAGCTAGTGTATAGAAGTCTATGAGAAAGTGACCCTACTTCTCACTTGATTTATTACCTCAGTAAACATTTTCCTGACGAGTTTATGGTCTCAATCGCTAGTTTCAAGTCTTCTTCAATACAGCATAATTCTGATTTTGTAAATTGAAGTCCCATTTAGAGGGTGTGCTTTATGGCGTGGCTTCCTTGTGATTGACAGGCCAATGCCATGGTATTTTGTCCAGTTTGGGTTCTCTCCGTGTTTTCGTCCTACAACTTTGAATTATTTCACAGTGTGGTTTTAAGTTCATGAAAGTCAATTGTAAAATGTTGGTCCCCTAAAAATGTCTTGTACATCCACTTCTTATATACAGTCTATGCTACCAGTGCTCAAAATCTCCACAGGATACATTTTTATGTTAGCAAATGCATTATGGCAAGGAAACAATTAGAAACTGACCTCCGGTGCTGCTGGTGCAGGAGGAGTGCAGGCAGAAACAGTAGTGGCAAGATTGAAAAGTGGCTGATGGTATGCCGCTATGGTTCAGCGGCATATGTCGATCCCTGCAGTGGTATGCCGCTGGTGTTTGTTAGAAATGAAATGTATACCTTGCTGCCTTGGCGCTTGAATGTAACTGTGTGATGAATAAATATAACCAATGTGATTAAGCTAAATACGCACATATGAAATGTACACTGAGACAAGGAAGACAATCACTTATCCCAGATAGCTATTAGGCTCTGATGGATAAGATACATGTATCCCTTAGTCAAGTGTTGAAGGATTTAGCTGCTATAACTATAAAATGAGTGGATAGGTGCATCACAGAGTGACGCCTAAGCAGAGAAGGCCGATAACACAAAACACCCAGAGAGAACAGATAAGGTAGCCTGCGCAGAAAGGAGTTAGGTGAAGGTCAGGTACCGATTGTAGAAGAATTGGGCAAACGTAGCCTGCCACGTGTAATAGCACCCAAGGAGTCGTCGCTGATTGGATGATCGTGATGCCAAGAGGCTTTGGACAAAGCCTGTGCACCAACTAAGGAAGCTAAGTCTAAACCACAGACTTCCTGGCATAGTAATGCGATACGCCATAAGAGGCCACGCCTACCGCTGTATAAATTGTATCTGCAACAGAAGCTCGGGGCTCTCAAGATGGTGGTTATAGAGTAACAGCAATCCGCTGACTATGATTTCCTGATACACTTGGAGTCCTTGGCCAAGCTGTCATTCGCCAGGTTTTAATAACTGAGTTGCAAATCTACTCATAGTCAAGTCTCCTCATTCGAAATCAACAAACTCGCAACATGTTTCACGGCCATATACTGTTTCCTAATGACAGGTGCCGCTTGAAAGTGGTATGCCACTGTCAGACTGTCACACCAGTGCTTTCCCCTGATGCGTATTTCCCATAAATGTATATTTTTTTATGCTATAATTGACAAAGTCAATAGTCAAGACATAACATAGCGCAGTTTCTCTAGTCAAACATGGATGTTGTTAGCCTGGCCACCGTAGCCAGTCTGACTAATCAATAACATAAATTTAGAGCCAACTAACTTAATAATATTGTTGTTAATTTTGGCATGTTTGATATTAGAATGCGATCACACATTATATAAAACTCCACGTCGCGGAACATTGACCGGGCATATGTACGGCATATTAATTATTCACCATAAACACTTTGAATGAGTAGCCTATTTGTTGCTATCATTGTGGCATGAGCCGTTTTGTAACGGCATAGATATGATAGACTGGGTATTCTCTCACTATGAACTATCTTCGGATAGTCTGATATGACACCGTGTGTACGTATTGATTACACCGGATACCCGCTATAAAACAAACAAAACTTCTAACTTGTGATCACTTCCCTGGAAGAAATGTTTCCTGACTTCAGAACTTTGGCTGAAGTGGCGCTGCTAATTCAGTCTCCAGTGTGACAGCAGAGCGGGTTAGACTTTTGGACTAAATGAATACGTCCATTAGAAGTCGTCTGTTTGAAGCAAAGACACAAAAACTACTTCTGTAAAAATTGCTTTGTTCATACTTGCCTGTTTAGGCACAATGTTTGCAGTGTTTTTAGATGCCCCTGCTGTCACTGCAGGGGGGAAAAAAATATTTCATCTGCTTCGTGTGTGTTGACATGAAAAGTGCCGCACAGTCGTTGTGTGACGGGCAATGAGAAAGTCTAACGCAACCACTGAGCACAACTACACCTAACAGAGAGAAAAGGGACATCAAAGTTAGACCTCTATATCAGATGCATTAGTTACGTCCCTTTTATTTCACATTATTGCAGAAAATTAAAAGGCCACTGCTCTGTCTTGTGGCACGGATCTCTCTGTTTGTCCGACTTAATGCGGGAAGCATTCATTGAGATGTTGCGACAGCATTGTGGTAGTTTTGGCTTTAGACTGCATTAATCCAGTACTTGTGCACGAGCAGTTTCACCAACAAAAGGGAGGACAGCTTTGTGAAATGAGTATGCTGTATTAAATGTAGCCTGTGGAGTTGTAATTGTACATTCAGCATTTGTGTTCTGAGTGTCTAACAAACATGTCTTGCCTATATGCTCAGTTTGTTTTATTGTGTCAATCCAGTTATGTTGTCCCGAGGAATTCATTTCACATATTTCACATAATCTGATTTGTGTTTTTGTCTCCCTTTTTGTACGCATTTCACTGAACTTTATGAGGCTGTTTTCCCAAGCAAAGTAGCACACATAAATGCCTCACATGGCTGAGTTTCTGCTCTTATTTGCCATTGAGAAGTTCCAGTCCTCTGGGGTCACAACTTTCAGACCTGTCTTGAAATCAGCTGACCGGAGATGATGCCACCAAGCACCTCTTATCAAATCCTATTTTTAACACAGTGGCTCCTGCAAAGCAGGGATCAGTGGTCACAAGGCTGATGGCACTGAGCTTCCTCTAGGAGTGATGGCCATGTCGGCTGCTACAGATAACTAGGAGGCAGTTCCTGTCCTCTGGGTTTATTGTCACTTCATACACCAGTGACATGCCCTTTGATTTTTACAGCAAAGCCTGCTGCCACAGCTCAGCCTAGTCTGTCTTCAGATTCTTCTACTTCATTTGTGGTTTACTAGGTTTTTGCTAGATGTTGACCAGTTTTCAGTTCATTCCAGTTACATTTTTAGATCATTTTTATCTTTCTTGCATCTGTGATTTGATCTGGAAATCGGCAGCACATCATATGTAACAAGGATGAACACCTCGAGGTTACGGGGATGATTTTGTTAAAGCGCCGCGCTGTGCGATAACAACAATCTTACAAGTCTATTGCCTGTCACACTGTGTGAGACGGGTCTTGAGAGTGTGTTGGTTGTAATCAGTTAGACTGTCAACTGTTTGGCCATAGTGCAAGTACTTCTACTATACGCATTGACATCTCATCAGAGATAAGGAGAAGGTGTGAATATGGTCACCACAAAGAGAAAACACAGATGCACTCATCTATAATTGCCAGCAGACTGGCAGCCGACTGCCTTCGAGTTCCCAGTAAAATCCCAGCTGCTGGGAGGTCTGCCCCCCCTCCTGTTTCCAGACAGGGTGTGTCTGGATTTCACTGTGAACACACATATTCATTCAATTGCAGGGTTTCACCATGAGATGGTGCTTTCTTCACAAAAACACAAAACCTACTGAAATATACATGAAGAATATAACTAAGTACATTTAGCAAGTGCTGTACTTAAAGACAATGTGGAGGTATTTGTACTTTACGTAGTAGTATTTCCATTTTCTGGTACTTTATACTACTACATCTGAGAGGCAAATATTGAACTTTTTTCTCCACTCCATCACATACAGTATATCAAATGTTTTAAAGCTTAAGTTAGGCTACTAGTTACTATGAATATATAATATATTATTATAAATTGACACTAAGTTAATGTCTTTTGTGTACCACAGTAGCGACACTGTAAATATGTGTGACGTGGCGTGGTGTTGTGTGGTTGTTGATGTGCTAACCAAAGTGTCTATAGTGCGTGCACTAACCAAACTCCAGCCAGGCGGAGTGTTTTTTTTTTGTTGCAGTTTTCGACAGAACCACTCATTCATATAACTTCACATGGAGCACTGCACTCCCTTGGGTCCTTAGCAACACACACGCCAAGCGTGAAGTAGATCGGTCCGAGGGTTAGTGAGATAATCGAAACTCAGACACACACACACACACACACACACATATACACACACAAAGACTCCTGTCATTATAATGTGATGATACACGCCACGCTTTTAACACCCCCGCGGTCTATGCCGGAAAACAGCGACTCAGAGGGGGCAGGGAGACCTGTGGTGTGAAAAAAAGAGACACTGTGTCACAGCCTTGGGCTGATCACCTGAATAGAGGTGTAAATGTGTAGTCTATATACATTTGAAAAGAGAGGCAAGGTTGACTGAAAGCGCAAAATATGTTTCACAGTGATTTCATCATTCCCCTTTTTTTTCAGAAGAAATACAGAATTTAATTAACCAACAGAGAAAAATAGGGGGAAATACATTTTGTGTTATTTTGGTTGTACAAATGTTATTTGTGCTGCTGTTAGATGTATTACAGAGGTGTACTATCAGCAATCTATCTTTTTTCAATAAACTTGACTCCTGGGCTTTACAAAGTGTTTGTCTTACTTTCCCGTTTGCAATGTTATATGTGATCACAGGAACAAATCTGGCTGACGTTACGTTTACAGCAGCCTATTCTCAGTGGGAAATGCAATATTTTAAGATAGTTTCGGCATACAAATGCTCACCATGAATGTTCATTTTATTTTCAGAATCTTCGTTCAGTGATCTCTAGTTGTCAGTTTATGTCAGTTCATTTTATTCAAGTACTGTATGGGACCAGATGATAAAAACACACTATTTCACTTCCCACTACGTCCACCATTGTTATGCACAACCAGTCTCAGTACTTTAAGTATTCTGTAATAGGTCGGCTGTGATTCTGTTTTTTTGTAACGCACCAGCTTTCATGTACAGACTAAGATGTATAACCAGTCACTAGAGGCGTGTCTCCTCCAGCTCTGGCTATGTAATAAATAACAGCTGATTTCCGTTAAACTGTGCCAGCTTCCACCACTGCTCCATCTGGTGGATAGATAAACCATTGCAGGTGGTTTCCACATAATGCGGCATAGGGGCGTTACGAGTAGGACACACATTCACTACGTCATCGCGGGGGATTCTCTTTCAGCTACGGATCTCCCAAAGACCCTGCAGGGACCCATTACGGACCTACCAGGGCACTTTCACAGAGGGAGGGGAAATTATAGATGGCTGCATCTGTAGGTAAACATGAAATGCAGATTGTTTTTAAAAAAGTGAGTTTGAGTTAAATATAATTTTAGCAGTAGCCTTGTGCTAGCTGGCCAGTGTAATCTGCATCGTTTCATGTTGTATTCTGATGGTTTGGATTTTACACAAGGGTCACATTTTCAGTCTTTGGTTACCTAATCTTTAAAGCGGCTATCAGCTGAACACCAGTTTTGATCAACGACCAAAGATGTTAGCACTTTATCTCACCATGAAATAGTTAGTTGCTTAATGTCTCTGGCCAGTTCAGGTTTTTTTTTATGTCCTCTCTGGCAATACCTTTATCTTGTTTAGTCTTTGTTTCACTGATAATGAATATAAGGTTTTCAACACTGAAATGATGGGTTGTTTTGTGCTTGTGGGCCCTATTCGGCAACATTACAAAATGTGAAATTTTAAGATATAATTTTGGTTACAATTTTGTCCATTTTGAATTACTTAAAACTATTATGTTTTGCAGATGATGTTGCTGTTTTAAGACTAATCATCGCAAATGTACAGGATAGAAGAGACCAAAGTAGTGCTTCTTTAGGGCACGGCCATAATGTAGGTGACAAAAGCAATGCTTGCTCGTTTATTGTGGCATTACTTGAGTATTCTAGTTGCGTTTGTCAAGTCTGTTCCACCATCACAAGCGTCATTGTTGTGGATATGGCTTTGTGGGAGGAGAGATGTCCCACTCTGGGCCAGATGTAGAGTCAGCACCTTTTCTCGCCAACACTGTAACTTTAGTACAATTACATAGCTATTGGAGTCGATGTAGATTTAAAAGCAGAACAGGTTCAAAGGGAACTTCACTGGAGATGAACAAAGTGTGAGATAAACCCGAGGCGGTTACCAGCAACACACAAACGATAAACGGGCTGTGCTCGTTTTTTATTCTCAACATGTCCTCCCTTCATGGATGGGGAGTGGGGCTTAAAATGCATCCCCCCCTACATTAATTATTTTTTACAAACAGTTTATTCAGCATCTTTATAATGGTGTCACGTTTTAGAAGATCCCACCACATCTGGTCAGACTTAGTCAGACTTCCTTATGACACCAATATCTTTGGGGTCATCTAAAGTTACAAAATACATGTATTTATGGCATTCGAGGGGCCCATAGTAAAAACATGTGTGTTCACTCATTACTCCATTAAGTCTAGGACTTACTGGTTTGTGCTGGCTGGGTGTGCCTTACATTTAGACAAATAAAGTTGGCACTGCATTTAGCCCATTTGAATTCTTAAGTACCTGCTCTGCAGCCTGAATAAACTGCTTCTATAACCTAAAAATAGTCCAAATCCCTTGTCGTCAGTGTATTATATGTGGGGCTGTTAAACACGTGCTCCCATCAGGCCTTCCTGCTTCTCTCCACCCTTCTCTTTGTTCTCCTATCTGCTCCTCTCAGTTTTATACCTGCATTACATATTGTTTCTTCCTTCTGTCTCCTTTGTCCATTTCATCTTTCTTTTGTGCAAACTGTAATGATCCCATGGTGCCTTTCCTTAGTCTAACCAAAGATTCCCTCTGTACTATAAAAGCAGACAACGGCTATTGTAAAGTTGCTCCCTGTTGGCCCTGTACTTCCCAACCTAATTACCTCCTCACATCCCATCCTACAATTCCCTTTCCTCTTCCCTCACTCCCTCTTTATCTTATCTTTTTACTCCATGTAACTCCCTCTTGCTATCCCATCCCTCCATCTCATTTTCTGTACAACACACAACATCAAATAGATCCACAAACACACACACAGAGTAAAGAGTCGGAGAGCTAATATATTGTCCTGCCACACTTCTGGGGCACTCGAGATCCATTTTGATTGTGCATGAGCACTTGTGCAAGTTTATGTATTTCTTACCTAGATAAATTATGTGAAGGAAATGGGGGACGCAACACTGTTATGCTCAGTTTATGTCTTTGTACCCAAAAGCAGAAGTGCAGGTAACAGTTTATTCAAAGTAGTCAGAGAGGAGGGTTAAGTGAGCTTGGCTCATGGTGGAGCAGGGAAGGCAGAGAGAGCAGGACTGACGAGGCACTGGGCGAGGCACAGATCAGCACAGGGAGAAGCACTGTGTTCACAATGTTCAGGTACATTGCCTTTGCCTCCGCTGTCTCCCAATCCTCTGTCCCATCAACAAAACCAGTTTGAATGCATATGAGCAAATCCACCAGTCTATCTGTCAATGTTACCTACCCTAGCACCGAAAGGGCTGAGCGGAAGCCTCCACATGCTGCATTTACGCACGGGCTTGCAGCAGGGCACTGCCAGAGAGGATGTGCTTAAATGTGCCGAGACATCAGCCTCAAAACACCGCTGTTTAGGAGGAGAGGACCCAGGGACGTGGCGTTGAAGCCACTCTGTGTTTGCGGTTTCACAGGCACACACAGAAGGTGGAGAGGAGACGCTTAGGGCAAACAGAGGTGTGTGTGCACAGTACCCACGAGCATCGGAAAAAACTTGTGGACTCATCATGTCACATTTGGTTAGAAAAAAAACGTGAGGGGGAAGCCTCAGAGAAATGTGCTGCCTGAGACATGAGTCTGCGGTCGCTCCACAGCGCCTCTGGCGGTGCGCTCCGCCGGACACAGGCGTGAGCACAGTGACCGTGCTGCAAGTTGAGCAATACAGAATGCCTGAGAGATTTCATTATATTCCATTATATTTTGAACTGTCACCTGCGCTGAAATTTTGTGTTTCCCTTAACATAAAAAATTAATAATTCCAACATAAATATATACACTTTATACTTTGGAACATGTTTTTGTTGGTCAATAGCTGCTTTAAGATTGCAATGCGACTGACCCCACCACGCCTGTGGGCAGACAGGTAGGAACAAGTAAATTTGGTACACAACGTGGGCACTGGGTGTGAAAATTACAACTGCGTCTGTCTGAAACTACCAATGACAGTTGCTAGTGATTGTTAAGTTACTGATAACAAAGATTCTTATCTTTATCCTCTTCATACTGCCAGACTTATCCTTGATCCTTCATTTCAAAATGTATGTTGGACAGCCAACAGCAACCGCTTAAACTCTCAAAATATTTAATTTGAATGTAAATAAGATGTAATTTTTTCCAAATATACCACTTATATAAGATTGACTCCCACGGAAATGTGTAAAAAACTGATTCACAACACAGAATATTTCCATTTGATGTAGCAAGAAAAAAGACGTGATCTTGTGCATTTGCTAGCATGTAAGTCGTGCAACAAGATAGTTTTAACTGTGTTGAATCTTTCTAACTCTTTTAAAGTGTTGCTCTCTTTTGATATTTGATATGTTTCCCTATCAGCCACTTTGATATGTGGTGTACCTCAGGGGTCAGTTCTTGGTTCACTGATGATACAGCATCAGTGTATATGCTGCCATGACTGCTATGCTGATGATGCAGAGCTGGATTTCTCATTTACCTGCAATGGTTTTATGTGGCTATACAGAACTCAAAACTACCTATTGTGATACAACAATAGATGTTACAAAATGTTCTGCAACTTCACCAACACAAAGCAGGAAATCCTGTTCATGACCCAGAAGCTGCTATGTACACTTGCTTAAACTTATTTAACTCTTCATTCAAAATGTTACATTTCAGGTTAAATATTCTCCTGAAACCAGTGGTTCAGACCTGAATCATTTAACACTTATATCAATTATGGTTTGTTTTGAAAAGCTTTTTTGGGCATGTCATCCTGTCAATAGAGGCACAAGACCAGAGAATTCACACACGGCCACTTCTGGGAAGGCTCTAAAAAAAACATCTTTTTTTCTCATTCAGTTATGAAGACGCAGCTAACTTTGCTTTCGACATTGTTCGTCCTTGACTTCCAAGCACTCTCCTTACTTTTGTCTTTTTCTGTGATGCACTGATTATGAAAAAAAACACATTTTAAAGTTTCATTCTTTCTTTCTCCCATGTTACTATTTAAAGTGCTTTGCACATTTTGCAGAGAAAGGTAGAGAGACACCGACTCAAAGGTTAATTGAACAGAATTTACGGATGTTGGCCCAAACCTCAGCCAACACGACACCTGCAAACACACACACACACACACACTCACAGGGCATTTTGTACAACTCCTTGTGTTTCCTTTCCTTTTCCTCTCAATTTCTCTCCGTCTTGTCTCCATGTGTGTTCGCCCTTCTCTCCTCCAGCACCACCGTCTCCGTGTAATTGGCTGTAATTGTCAAGTTGTGGCAGTGCAGTACATGGGTGTGTGAGAGTTTGCGTGCATACGTGCACAGCAGGTGTCACTGCTTTTGGTGAAGGCTCCTTATTAAGGATAGTTCACACTATGGAGACCCAATTACTGTGAGTGGGAGTTACCGTGGATGTCCAGGGTTGCATGTATGGAGAGATATGTAATGTAGCATACCTGGTAGAGCAGGCAACCCATATGCAAAGGTTGAGTCCTTGTTGCATGTCATCCCCTTTCTCTCCCCCCTTCATAATCTGATGCTGTACTACCATTAAATGCACAAAAAAACTATATATATACATATGTGTCATGTAAATTCAAAGAATTATGACATATCATCATGGCGTTCTCGGGAGAAGGTTGATGCCTTTTTCAAATGTCTTCGACAGATTGTCATGTTTTGTGTTGTGTTTGTACTTCCTGTTTTATTTTGTTAACTACATGTTTCCTCTCGTGTCTGTTGTTTCTACTTCCGGCCCCCAGGTGTTTCCAATCTGTTCGTTAGTGTCTACACCTGTGTCTCGTTATCCCCGCCCACTTCCTAGTGTATATAGTCTGTGTGTTGGTTGTCCCTTGTTGCCAGTTCGTCGTCGTTCTTCTATGACAAGAGGTCCAGCGTTGTCCCCGTTTCATGAGTTCCCGTTACTCCGGCTTCCTCGATCCTGTTTCCAAGACTCCGTCTCCGCTTGCTCCCTACCTGCTTTGCCGCTACATCTAAGACTCCCATGTTTTTGATCCCTGTGTTTCTCCGTGTTTCCTCGTGTTCCCTCGTTCCTGTCATGGTTTGTGTTTTCAGTTTTTGCCTGTTTGTAGTGTTTGGTTTTTGTAAGCTTTTAGAATAAAGCTCTCTTTTGTTAAACTCTCCTTCGGTTATCTGCATTTGGGTCCTCCTCGTTACCTCACTCCTTGGTACAGATAAGTCGAACACACATCCAAGACCCTTTGAACCCCCCCCCCCCCCAGAAGATTAGTCAACATGTTTAGCAGAATCATGTCCTTCAACTCTGTTTTATTACTCTTTAACACTCATGCCTATATAATTACTATGTGATGTTTAATGAATTGCAGGTGTCATCATTCACTCACTTGACATTTCCTGAACCTGCCAAATTGACTTCTGCTTCAATAAGGGATTCCCTCAAAATAACTTTTGACAACCAGGGGAAGTGACTGAAATATGTGAGACAGTGACAACAGTAGTGTTGTGGGAGGGAGGCTGTGGGGGTTTTCAGCCACAAAAATGACAAAACCTTTTTTATGCCTTCTTGCCCAATAATAATTAAAAAAAAAAAGAAATGTATTTTGGTCTGTTAAGGCTACTACATGTGCAGACTTTGGCATCTTTCATTAAATCCTTCCTATATCGATGATAGCAGTTCTTGTTGAAATGTCACAGTCTAAAAAAGAAGCCTGTGTGAGAAGCTGACACCAAAATATGTCATTGCAAATTAAATTGCTTGCTGACACAAAGGACCATCTCTTCCTAAAGTTGTCAAAAAACAACACACTTTTAATGATATGCCAATCTGTCATTCCAAATACATAAATTGAGTGTATTTTTGACAATTGTACATTTAAAAAAATAAAAATAAATCTGTTTTCTTATTTTGACCAACTAAAAGAATTGGTTATGGTCTAACTGGAAAGGACACAGGCGTGTTTTCAGCTGCCAGTCTCTTTTGATATTTAGATTACAAGACCATCCTTAACCAACCACCACACCTGTAGTACTAGTCAAGCAAGACCGCAACAACTGGACTAGTTGAGTACATTTATTTTTTTCTTGTATAGATACAACAGCTGGATATTGTTTAAGTTTGGGATTGTATGTAAAGGAGGTTTGTGGATACAGTGAAGGGTTTGACAACACAAAGGCGGTGTTGTTATTTCATTGGTAGCCAACAATGGAGATGAGTGAGAAAGATGACATTTCAAATATTTCACCCATGGCCAATGTTCTCTGGATGACTGACACTGTTTTTATTGGAACTACTTTCAAGTGACGAAATAGAGAACAATGGTCTGTTACCTACATAGCTTCCAAAAGAAAAATTCTTTCTAGTTGACCAAATTGGCAAGCCTGCTGCAAAATATAATTTCAGTGTTTGACAGGAGAAAATGGTTTTCAAAAACTACTGCTTTGTGACTGACTTAGACAATGTTGCATTGCTAAATATCACTGACTGAAATCATTTAAAATAGTTTACCACTATAACAGCACTATTCACAGACATTGTGTATGTGAACTTAAGTCTAAATGTCAGAGTAAATGAGTGGGATAGAGGTGTGCTCCTCCTGTAATATTCCAAACAAGACGTCTGTAACATTGGTTTTGGTCAAATTCAGTCTTGACCATAACGTTCAGGACAGGTGTGCAGCTCAGAGCATTAGGACATTTGAATACTGAAGTAGACACTCTCATAGTGTTCCAAACCAAATGTAAGAGAAGAAGCAGTCTGTCAGCAAATAAAAAAATGATGTGGTAACTCCACCATGGAACAGATTCTTTTAATTGATTACTAAAACGAACCTACTAAAACAGGTTCTACATTAAATATGTCAAACACATTACAAGACAAGGAAAAATGACAAGGGTGTAATGACCCTCCTGATTCATGGTGTTTATCAGTGCTGGTTTACGGACTACTTTGTTTGTAGCTGAAAATCCTGCAAGGGCCTCTGGGTGTTGACGAGCATCACCAATGCTCATTTTCTTCGGTTTAAACTGTTTTGGTCAATCGGCTGGAACACACCAGTGACCCCAGTAATCTTATGAGGGCCGGAAAAGTACATGTGCCCTGTTGTTTTAGTGACCTGACAGGATAGGATTAAAGTATTTGGGCTTCAACCTTCTGTCTTCACAGGATTTGATCACCCCGGAATGTTGATACGAGGAGTCATTTTAAAAGTCATCGTTAAAACACAGAAGAAGAGTGGATTGCTGAAATACATCAAAAATGAAATTTAGGTTTCATCTAAACTCCAAACGCAACTGCACGTCAAAGAGAGGAGTCTCTTCTTTGAACGCTGCGATAATGAATAATTACCGCAGAATGAGCTAAACTCACGCTGCGCTGAGCTGTCTTCTACTGATCAACCCCTCTGAAGATGTGAGGAACGGGAGAAGTCGGAAAATTGAAAAGGAGGAAATGAAGAGACAGCTACAAAGAAGGGGGGGATAAACAATAAACAGAGCTGGAAAGAGACTGATAGTATAAAAAAAGATATGAGTCAAGAGAGGAAGCACAGAGGAGGGAGAGCCATAGTAATTATAGCCATCTCCTCCCCTTAGCTCTTTGGTAAATAAACGAGCATCAATTAGCCACAATGGCTTCCAGTTGCCTCGGAGTCTGAGCGCTAATTAATTTCATCTTTGTATTCTTGCTGCTCTCATCCCCCTCCTCTATTGTCCCTCGTTTCTTCTTCTTTGTTCCTCTCATACTCTCTCATACAAATTAGCTTTGGTTCTTGAACCAGTTCCGTTGAGGATTCTTGAAACCTTGGCGCTGTCTAGCGAAGCAGCCCGCGTTTCCCCCAGTTTTCAGCAGAACCATTGCACAATAAAGTAAACAGTAGTAGGAAGCTATTGAGTGCAAGACAAATGTTATGTAAAGTATTTTTATTTGCAGACATATAGCCTACTTGAGTGTAAAGGATACTCTACATTATGTAGAGTCAGTCAATAACTTTTACATAGTCATATATACAGTATATAAAACAAAGTACGGTAAGAAAACGAAAATGTAAAGCACATTTGATGGTGGTAAAATATTGTTGTTCGAGAGCGTGAGCAATTTTTAGGAGTCACACCAGTCCTTTAATCTGTCGTTAAGGATAAACACAAACTACCAGGAAGCATAAAGCTTTTTGGCATTGGTATTGCGACTGTTTTTCACTGTAGCACCTTGGACCAAAACCGTATCTTGAAAGCGTATAAAACAGGTATTGCCACTCTATTCAGGCAAATGTTTTCCATGCAGTCAGTGAAACTGCTACCAGTGGAAGTTGGAGAGAGCTGGCCATATACATAATTTGCTAAAGCCTCCTAATATTATTGGATACAAGCTTCCCAGGGATATGGCCAGGTTGATCTATTGAAATATTTGCTATGTAAAGATATAGTCGTGTACAGTAATGGTGTCCTGAACAGAGAATGGAGTCACACTCCCTGTGTGTGTGTGTGTGTGTGTGTGTGTGTGTGTGTGTGTGTGTGTGTGT
>CALSCE010010956.1:967385-1065599 GCA_943593645.1 Bovichtus variegatus
TTTTTTGGCGACATGAAGCTTGTGAAAGCGGGAAAAATCCATAAATTAGCCGCGTCATTGTATAAACCGCGAGGTTCAAAGTGTGGGAAAAAAGTAGCGGCTTATAGTCCGGAAATTACGGTAATTGTGGCTGGTAGCAGTGGAACGGTACACAGAAATCAGAGTTTGGTTAAGAGTCACAGTTTGGTGTGAGTCCGGTACAGCGAGGAGAAAAAAACAAATGCATAAGTATGTTTCTTTTCTATTATTTTGAAAAATCATCTTGCTGGAGTCTGAGGTAGCATTTTGCCCACCGGCTACTTTTCGGTGTATTACTTCCATCATAAAAACTAAGGAACATTTCAAACATTTCTATATAACACTGTACGGACGCTGAGCAACCACTTTTCCAGAAGGCAACAGGACACAAAAGGCCGATAAATTGTAAATTATAAAAAATAACTAAAAACTAAAAGTTTCCAGGTAGAAACTTGTGCTTGTAATGGTTCCGCATTTGCTGCATCAATCCACATACTGTGTATAATGTGTGCACCAAGTTGTGACCTCCGTGCCGTGTCGGTTAGGCACAAACACAACAAACCGTGCAGTGTATCGCAAGCATGTCGGTCCACAATGACGTGTAGCACTTCACCCGCTGTGGAGTGCGGCATAAATCTAGCTGGAGTAGCAGGTGTTGACTCTTGAGGTACTGGTAACAGGACCCCTGTCTTGCGCATCAGAGCAGAAAAAAAGATCTAGTTCCAAAACATAGCCCAACCCGAGTATTGCATGAAATATTTTCAGCTTGGTTTTACCTACAGCATTAGCTTGCCTGTATCAATATGATGCAACCATAGCATGTTAAAGTTCTGATTGCTGTTGCAGGGTTAGGGTTAGGGTTAATTGTTTTTTCAGCCCTTTCATGCACTTTGCTGTTGCAACACTTTTGACTCTTCAAATTATGTTTTCAAGTACTTCAAACATGAAATAATTAGTCATTATTTGCATGGGGCTTAATAACTAATAAGAATGTGGACCCTGAGGTGGAAGTACAGTGCTACATCACTGCTTGGTGTGGTCGCAAGTACTACAGAGTTATTATACCTCTTGTAACCCAGAAAAAACATGCATCCAGCATATCATGAGTTAACCGCACGCTATTTCCCAGGGGGATATAACATTTTGACAGTTTTATAATTAAAAGTAGCAAGATGAATGAATGATTTGTTAACTATAGTATGAATAGACCAGATCACAAAACGCATGGAGCTGACTACTTCTCAAGATTTATGTCTGAACTCTACAGAGTGTAATGGGTCATTTATTTATTATTATTGTTCATTTCCTTCCGTCTTAATTATTCTGAGTTCGTGTACCTATTACTTATATTTCTCCTTCCTCCCTTCCTTCTTGTCTGCCTGTCCTTTATCAATTTATCAATCTCCTACTTATTTCTTCATCTTTCCTTCCCTCTCTTTGTTTTATATCCCTGTTTTTGCTCTGGGAGACAGATGGCAGGCTCGTCGCGGCCAGACAACTAATTTCCTTCGATATTTACCGGTCAGACACACGCATGGAGCGACACACACACACACGCATAGTGGAACTCATTCACAGCTAATAACAGAAGCTGTCGGGCACAATTCCACCGACTCTTTGTTAACTCCCACCACTAACACACACAAATGGAAGTCAACAGGAAAAGCCAAGCCATTGTTTTCCCCGTGGACCTCTCGTTCCTCCAACAACAGCGTGGCAGACTTTATTAGCTGCCAACCTGTCATTGACACGATGACAAAAAGCGTTAAGGTTCCTTTCTAGAAGAATTCCACAGTGACGCTCTAGTTTCATTCCCCACCCAAGCACCCACGGAGAGTAAAGGCAGCAGTATATTAAGAGACTTGTTGCGTGATGTTTATGAGGCTTCGCTGCTTCCAAAAAACACAAGCGAGAGGCAGGGAACATGTGGGCGGATAACCAGTCTGTCATAGGGCATACACATAGCAACACTTACATTGACATACTGGCAATTTAAAGCCTCCAATTTGCTTGTCTTTACAATTTGGGAGCAAAGTACCAACCAGGGCCGGCCCTAGGATTTTGGTGGCCTGAAATAAGATTTTGTTTGTGGCCCCAAAACACTGCCAACGCATTCAACACATCTTACACACCGCTCATAACTGAATGAAAACACACACACACACACACACACACATACACTAGAGATGGACAAATGAGTGAAAATCAAATCTCTTACTTTATTTGAAAACAATGTACATATATTCAAACATATTGAAACATTTGGTAAGTTATGAAACAATGAACAATTACAAAAAATTCTAAATAATAAGTCAACATATTTCTAGATACAGTAGATGCCCTAAAGTCTCTTGGTTGCTTTCAATAACACCATTGAAAATATTATTCATTAGATTATAATTAATTTTTTCAATATAGGCTGGAAGAATTTACATGATATGTTTTATGCATCTTCCAGGCCTTTATATATTAACCCCACTACAAATGCAACTTTATCCATATATCCAAATTATCCAATTATCCAAATGTCCAATATGTCCAAATATGATCTACATAAATACAAACAGCTGGAAAGCAAATAGTTAACCTGAAACCATTAAGGGCATTATGGAAACAATAATTCAAAACACAAATGTAATGTCGCAAGAAAACATTGGTAGCTGGTTAACAAGCAAAGCGAGCCTTTATAAAGGATAAATGAAGAAACAAACTTGTACTAATTAAAAAAGTTTCAACTAAAATGTATAATACTATAACAATCAGCTTAACTTTTAAGCCTTGTTACAAATAACATTCAAGGGCTGCTGTGGTGCTAAAACCTGATTAAGAGAGATTCTGAAAATAATTTGGGTCCTTTAACTCTTTACTGACCCCCACCAGAAGGGAAATTTAAGCTTAAAGGCAATTTATTAAGAAACAACTTGTCCGAAAACAAGAGCACAAGTCAATTAACTGGAGGAATGTCCACTGGATTGTCCACAAGATTTGTCCCACGTCTTCTTTTAATGCGACCGAATAATCCAACGAAAATATATGTCCAATGACCTTCAAAATCCAAAAGTGCAATCCTGGAAAAAGCAATGCATTGCAAAAAAAAAGGAAAACCATCCAAAAAGGAATCAAACTAACCAAATCTGAACTATCCCTTTAATGTATCTGCTACTGGAGCCAAGGACGTTAGTTTATACTCTAAACATATCAGACGTATCATACTTTTGCTTTTTGAAAGCAAGGGAATGAGGGTCTTCACTAAGTAGAAACTTACTGTAGAAGCTCCTCACTTTCCCAAGCATACGCTCGCATACACTCGTCTCACATTTCTGTCATATGTAGCAACACTTGTACATGATATCCAGCGTTGCCAGATGGGTAATTTTAAACTATCGCAACAAAAGCTTAAAATCACCATGAAGAGATCACAGACGTAGGATTCATCTGGAAATTAATTAAAACGAGACAAAGACAAACTACTAATTGTATGCGTCAACAAGGATCAAATTAACATATATTAGGACACTTTTGGCTGTTATCGATGGTACAGAGGGCAAAATAATCGTATCAAGTTATCGTACATCTGGCAACGCGGATGACATCAAAGATCTCTACCCTCCTTTTTTTTTTTTATTCTATGCATTTTTCCTTTCATTATTCGTTTGACTTAAGGCGCCTTAAAGTAAACACAGAAAATAGGCTGTAGGTAATCAGTTCTTTGTTTTCTCTTTTTACCAACTTTAAAAATCTGATGCATTTCTGACATATGTCAAACACCTACTCATTCTATTTTCTACTGTAGTCTCCACACTGTTCCTTTAAGCATTCTGTGTAACCACAAAGCACGATTTGAAGGAAATCGCCACATTTCAGGAATATGTTTGTCCTCTGTTAAGGCATGTGTGTATTCACTCTCCTCACATGCTGTTATGGACTGCCAATCACTGTGACAGCTGTCAATCAAGCAGCAGCCGACACATATGTATGACAAGTGAAATCACTGGCCTGGACAGGAGAAGGGAGGCTTTGGTTGGCCTGCGAAGGCTGGATAAAGCCTGGAGGAGGTCTGTCAGCAGAGACACTTAATCTTCCCGGAGACCTCGAGGAATGTTCACACCCTCTACTAACGGCGTGCGAAGAGAGGCGTGTGTTTGAAAGACATCTGATCGTCGGCTAATGGGGAAGACAGACACATAATGCTTTATTGTGTGTGGCCTAAATGACCATTGTTTCAGAGACACGTTTAACACACGCACACACACACACGCACAAACACACGCACACACACACCCACCTACAGACACTTAACAAAGTGCAGCCATTTATTTAATTTACCTGACACCTGTGTGCACACATGTACACTCATTCTGTCTGTCTCTCAACACACACACTGACAATCAGGCTGTCCAAAGGTGTGTGTGTGTGTGGTTGTGGTTGTTTGTGGAGAGGAGGCAGGTAATTGAAATGATGGTCATCTCTCCTCTCTCTTTCCTTTAGCTGCAGCCTTGAGGCTCTGTGCTAACAATTAGGACGTGGGAGAGAATTGAAATAGCTTTTAGTCAGCAGCTATGGTCCCAAACACGCACACTAAGAGCAATGCCTGCAGTATAAAGGTGCTGATGTATAGATTGTGTCTGCCAATATTACATTTGTTCACAAATGTGACACACGTGAATAAAACAAATATATAACGCAGTGTTTGGTTATGGACTGAAATCATAAAAGTCTCTGCATAATGAACAAATGAAAAACAATTAACTGTAAAATGCATCGTATTAAATGTGGTGAACCACTCAATAAACTAAATATGATGCCGTACTATACAAAAACCACCTTTTAATCTAAAGTACTATCGTAAAGTTTAATTAACACCACTCTGAAACACTTCACATCACAAGCTAGTGTTTTTTTTTTTATTGATAAATCAGAACTTTACGTCCATACCTCTGATAAATCATAATTAAGAATGAAAGGGTCAACAATCATATTGTATGAAAATAAAAATATATATACTGTATATTAAGTAATGTACTTTCTTTGACATAATTTGACATAATGTCTATCTAAGTAAAAAAACAAAAACATTTCTATTCTGCCTCTTAGCTCCGAACAGCCCCATGCGTTGCCCTCAGTAGCATAATAAACTAAACTAAACTAAACTGCAGGTTACAGGTTAGGCCTTTAGCATGTGAATGACTTTACAAATGTATTTTGTTTGAATGCAACTTCCCCAACTCCCACTCTAAGTAAGTTATCAATTATATATATATATATATATATATATATATAATTATATATATATATATATATATATATAATGAGTATGTTATTAATAACTTACAGAAACATTGCATGGAATAGTCCACTCTCTGTCACTCTCTCGGGTTAATGCATATTCCTCTCATAACGGGTCGGTAAGCTGTGAATATATTTTAAAAAAAAACCCTGAGCTGCGCATCACTACTGCATATCTTGCGTATTTGTGGTGACTCGCAATTTTCCCCGCTGGGCATAGCGGGGCAAAGACGGTGACAGCTTTAGCTCCACTTGAGTTGACTCTTGTGTGTGCACTTTGATTGACATGTAACACAGCCCACGTGATGACAGCCTTGCATTGCATTCATTCACAGCCATTGGATAAAAGCCAGAATTTTTTTTGAAAAGCGTCTGTCCTGCAGGGGTTTGACTTTTGGAAAGTAGATCTAATCAAAATGCAGGACAAGGGATACAAATGCTCTGCGGTGGCGCACAAAGCAGGACACCTGGTCCCCTGGGAGCAGGTAGTGTACAATGGATTTATCCCAGCTTTTGCACTGAATGCTGAAGCATGAAAAAAAGTCAAGAGTTAGTGACATTTCTGTCACCATGAGGGACCCCTTTAATATTACACGTTGATCAATCGTTTATATGAAATGATTCATATAAAGCAGATTTATTGACCAAAACACATAGAGATGAATATTATGAGGATAAAAGTGCATCCGAGACATATTACACAAGCCACAAGCAATGTTGAGAGGTGTATTCCACCTCATTATGTTTAAATGAGCAGTGAAGCCTAATTGCCAAAAATAAAAAAAGTGAATGGTCACTTTCGGTCGCTTTCAAAAGGGAGTCAATCTCCACAGCCCCTGATGTTAAAGTGCCCAACTTTACAGCCAAAATAAACATGTTTGGCATCTATCTCCACCCAGTTGGAGCTAAATGGTACTCAATTGTACTTTGACACAACATGTTAATACAATGTACCCTCCCAAGAGGCATAATAAAAAACATGCATGAAGATGGTTAACAACTAAACATTCCTTTCTTTGGAACTGACTAACAGTAATTACAGTCGACCAAAAAGAACATTTTAAAAGGAGACTTATACTAATGTTCAGGTTCATATTTGTATTTTGGGGTTTCTACTAGAACATGTTGACATGCTTTAATGTGCAAAGAAAACCCATTCTTTTTTCTCATACTCTCTGTCTGTATATACCTGTATTCACAGCTCATATAAATGTCGATGAGATGTGCGAGAGGAATGTTCACCTTCCTCTCAGCAGACAAACCAACATTGACTCGAGGAAATTAAATATTGGGACCGGAGAAAATAGGCTCCATGACATTTCAAAAAAGTCAGAGAAAACTCTAGTTATGAGCCACATGATTCCACGTCCAGTGTTGCAAAGTAGAAAAAAATGTGGAAGAGTGGTCCTGTGTAAAGAGTGTGTTTACCATTTTCTCTTTAGGCAAGGACTAAAAGAAAGAGCGAGAGAAGCACATGAAGCCTTTCGTTCCGAGTACGCGCACACGCATTCGCACGCACACAATGGGCGACAAAGAAAAATTGAGTGAAGCTCTTTCTACCCTGAGGAGGCCATTGTGCCTTCTATGGAACATCAATCCATACACAGCAGACCACAGGGAGGGAGGATATGTGTGAGAGAAGGTGTGAGGGGATAGACGGAGAGGTAGCAAGACAAGCTGATCGACCAGATACATCAGGTAGAAATCATCTCTGTCGTAAAGCATTTCCTTCATCCTCCTTACCTCCCTTCTCTCATCTCATCCATTTGTATCTCTAATCCTGCCTTCTCTTCTCTCCCATCACCTCTCGTCGCCCTGTTCCCCCCCCCCCCCCTCTCTTTTAGTGAAGTATTTCTGTCTGCAGCGGTGGATGGTTTACAGTGCTCATGTCACTTTTTTTTTCTTCATTTATCTGCCACTTTCTCATAGTGTGTCTCTTTCTTCCCTGGCCATAACTTTCAGCTCTTCCCTTCTCTTTATTGCTTCTAATGCTGAAATCTGCCCACTTTTCAACCCATCCATCCATACACCCCCTCTCGTCTTTTCACCGCTCACTGTGACCCTTACATTCATTCTAAAGTTCTCTCTTCTTTCAGGCTTCTCTTGCCATCATTTTTCTTTCTGTGACCTCCAAGTCCTTTCTTGTCTCTTTTAGCCTAGTTTTTGTTTTACTTTGAATATAGTAAGAAACCATGGGAGTAATCGTCCCTCTTTGTCCAGTATTGATACAGTTATCAGCTAGATCAGGCAGAAATGCAAACACCTACCTTTGAAGATACATTCTATATATTAGCAACACATTCAATATGACTAGTCTCAAATTTATATTTAAAGGGGCAATGTGTAGTTTCCAAGCTACCAGCTCCGAAGAAATAGGGGGCAGTATTTCACCTCGACTACTGGCTCCATACTATCTCATTTTACAGTTATTGAAAAAGCCTAATAGTAGGTTATCCGATATTTATATATTAGTTGTATATATACTGTATATTAGTTTGGTATATTTATTATATTTAAAGTTTTAAGAGTATTATAATTTATTCTTTATATTGTGTATTGTATTCTTTGGCTAAATATCACTCTTCTAGTGTTGATATATGTTTACTGTGTAGTTTTTACTCCTGTAATGCCTGTCAGTGGACAAGAATACGTCAAATTCAAGCAAACTGCTGATACTCTAAGAGATGGTGAAAATAAAACTGGTATCTTAATGTAGGGCTTGGATATGTGTGTGTTCTCTGTGGCACTAACTGGGGGCCGTACAGTCCATGTAACGTTCCATTTTGCAGAGACGAGGGAACAACTCGCGTTTTTGTTTCGTCCTTTGCGAACCTCAAAAACAAAGTTGAAATAATTTCAACAACAACATAAACGTATAGAATTGTTAGAATAGAGTATTACATTCTGTCTTTTTATGTTGAGTACAATTGAGGGTATAAGTGAAAGAAGAATTTCAAATCGGAATTCTAAGTGGGGATAAATACCAGTGCCTCATTTGAGCGTTTTCTGATTTTCCATCTCACTGGTTTAGGTTTGGTTAAGTTAAAGTGACCGTATGACCCCAACCTACTCATTAAGATGTTTTCCCATAACAACACCATTGCACTTCTTCTACCTTTGTTCTGACAGAACTTTGGCATTATTCACATTTTTTCTGGTGAAGACAAGCCTCTGCATGCAACAGATGCATTTCCTGTCAAGTTTTCATGTAATGTAATTATCTTCATGCACTGATTTGGGGTGCATTTTAATGCCAGATGGAAGGTGGGCATTGACTTTATTTGGAACGAGCACCTGAGCTAAAGTCACTTTGATGTGTGAACAGCAGGCCTCCCACCGAGCAGCTGTTTTGCATTGTTTATTTCAAGCACCACTTTTCAAAATTTCTAGCTAGTTAACATGAGAATTTATCACATCAGCCAGAGTAACACTTGACATCATTGCCTCTGTCACAATACTCAAAGGAGAAATGTACTCTCCTTTCCCTTGTCTGGATAATCCCTTAGGTAAAAAACTGAATATCTTGAACAAACTACATACAAAGCTTGTAGAACGGCTGGGATTTGATACAGCTTTGGGAACCTTGCTTCTGCCCTTGCACATTGAGATACTTTGCATCTAAAGATAGGTATATATTACTGCTGAGTTTCTCTTCCCTGACCTCCAGTGGTGATGTGTGATCTATCATGGTTAATTCATACTGTTAGAAATATCACCCACTTCAATAATTAACCACAACTAAGGGACAGTCTGTGTCAGTGTGTGGCTCCCTTCATTTGGAATAACCTTCCTGCCAATGTGAAAACACTGGAAGAGACATTATCTTAATATTTAAATTCAAGCTGAAATCTGAATTATATTCCAACTGCCATCATACCTACCACAAAGTTTTGTTAAAGGATTCAAGTTTAACTGTTAAAGTGGTACTGTCTAAGCCAGTTATTATGGTCATAGAACGTTACTGATAATGTCCAAGCCTATAACATCTAACATGTTGGACCTTATCCAATCATAATCAACAATTGCGTAATTCAAATGAAATCACGGCTTTATAGTGACCTCATCACTCCAGTTAGAGACTGCAGATGGAACATATACCTGCTGCCTTCAGATAGCTGTAAAGAGAGTCACCAGTGTGAAAACCCAGGCCACACTGCAGTGTGGTGTCCATGCAAAAAGTATTTCTGCTGCTGCCAGCCCTTTTCTTTCTACATTGAGTTTGCCTTTCATACCGGTACTTGTGGCACACGGTAAACAATAGGCGAGACCTCAAACCTCTATAAGAGCCTTGCTGCTCGCCGGGCTCCGTGGCCCAGGCGTAAGGAGAGGCCTTCAGTATATTACTAATGTGTTGATAATTTCATGTTGAAAAGAACCCCTCCCATGGCCTGCAAGCTATTATAGCAATAACTACTAAAAACAGCTCAAACTCGGATGTATCATCTTGCTACCATGTAGCCTCACCACCCCCACCAGCAAATTAGTGGAAAATAAAAATCCCATAGTTTCAAAAATAATCATTGATTAAGTCAAAGTATCCTGGTGAGGAGTATCAAATTTATTTATACAGCCCAATATCACAAATTACACATGTGTCTCTATGGGCTTTACAGACACCCTCTGTCCTTAGACCCTCACACAGCACAAGAAAAAACTTCCTAAAAGAAACCCCATAAATTAAAGGGGGAAACCTCAGGGAGAGCAACTGAGGAGCGATCCCTCTCCCAGGACGAGAAGTGTAAGTCCCCTGGCAGTCTGAGCCTATAGCAGCATAACTGGGGGCTTGGCTTAAGGCAAGCCTGTGCCAGCCCTAACTATAAGCTTTATCAAAGAGGAAAGTCTTTAGCCTGCCCTTAAATGTGGAGAGGGTGTCTGCCTCCCGAACACACACTGGGAGCTGGTTCCACAGTAGAGGAGCTTGATAGCTGAAAGCTCTGGCTCCCATGGGAGCTGGTTCCACAGTAGAGGAGCTTGATAGCTGAAAGCTCTGGCTCCCATTGTACTTTTAGAGACTCTAGGAACCATAAGTAACCTTGCACTCTGGGAGCGCAATACTCTAGTTGGGTTATAAGGTACTGTGAGATCTTTAAAATAAGATGGAGCCTGACATTAATGTCTTTGTTGGTCAGGAGAAGGATTTTAAATTACTGTATATTCTGGAGTTTACCAAGAGCCAGGGCAGAGCAGCTAATACAGGAGTAATATTATCTTGTTTCCTAGTTCTTGTCAATACACGTGCCGCAGCATTTTTGTTTAAGGGATTTTTTGGCCCAACCAGATAATAAAGAGTTGCAATAATCCAGCCTTGAAGTAACAAAAGCATGGACTAGTTTTTCTGCATCTTTTAATACAGAATGTGCCTTATTTTTGCAACGTTATGTAGATAAAAGAAGGCAGTCCTTGAAATGTGTTTTATGTTGGAGTTAAAAATATCTTTTGGCATTGGACACAATTTCCTGCCAATGCCAGAAAGACACAACTTTGAGGATAAAGACAAATTCTTTAATGTGCGTCTTTATCCTCAACAACACCCACCCAGTTCAATGGAAGTGTAATGCTCTGTGTGTTTGTGTTAAGAGATAAGAGGCAGAGATGAGAAAAACAAACTTTTCATGTACATTTTATGAATGTAGGCCTAAAACATACATCTCAATGCGTGTGTGCATGTAAACACACACTTCACTGCTGTGAATCAGAGCTATTAGTTTAGATGAAGGCCAGATAAATGTGCAGTAAACAAACAGTTATGCGATTAAAGGCTTAGTGACAACATAGACTGGCCTGAGGGCAGCTGGAAACTGAGGAAGGCAGAGCTCTAAATTGAACAAAACAACATTTATAATAAAATGTTAAAATAAACCTGTCGTGGTTCTGAAAAATGTTCATCTATATTTTTTTCCTGAACTACACTTTTGTAAGTGCTTGTTAAAAAAACTCACATGTTTAGGAATTAGGAATATTTTCAATTCTTTCATTTTGAAGCAGATATAAATTGCATGCATAACCAGATAATAACTGGTTTTACTAAAGCAACAAAACAGATTCAGTCAGACTGTATAACCCTAGTTTAATATTTGCCATGGACACTAAAGACACTTGAAGGAGTCTGCACTCTCCAATTGTTACGCGAACTGTACGGACTACTTGGCGTCAAGCCTTCTTAAATAAGCATGCTGTTCATTTTGTAGATTATGGTCCCATTCAGAGTAAAATAGACGATAAAGCAGAGTACACTTTAGGGCGGGGCTAATCTGTGATTGACTGGTCGCTACCACAGCATTGTCTGGTCTGGGTGTTCTCTATCCACAGCCCCATGAACATCGCTTCAACATGGATTGAACCATCCGCCATGCCTAGTTCTGGTTGCTGAACTATGATGGGACAGTAACTGTTTGGGGGAGGGTTTTTAGTGAATGGTCAATTTTGGGAGCTGCCAAATATGATATATTGCAGAGAAATACGCTTGAAGCTTCAAAATAACATGAGAAGCTGTTGACAGCTGATCTGTCAAGTGAAATCTGCATAACTATCTCTATCTTGTCTCGCTTCACCTCAGATCCCCTCCTCCATGTAACTCGTCCATGCTGTGAGCTATCCACCATTTTCTATCATTGCCACCTCACTCTAATTCAGGTTTGTTAGTGTACCAGACGCAGCCACTCCATCAGTGTCAGTCATCTTATCTGTAGTATACTGTATGTCTTGCATGGCTTGTATGGCTGTTCAATGAAGTCAAACAGGTAAGTCTGGAATAAAGAAGACAAAAGCAAACATTTTAATGTAATAACAATTAAAGTGAATTTAATTATTTATTGTATTTATTTAAGTTTTATTTTCCCTACAGATGTTAAATAACATTAAAAAGTGTTTATTGTCATAGTCATTTTATTTAACAGTTTAAGTAGTTTTAACAGTGTTCTATCTCAGTCTATCAGGGAAACATATGTTTCCTGAGAGGGGATTAAATCACTTTGACTTTTTTTACTGTATGTCTCAGCAGGAATATTTTTTAAATAAATGTAATAATACTTGTGGCTCATTATATTTAACAGCAACATGGCGATTAGTTTGTCAAAGGAGATTGGGGTCAAAGGAGGACTTGAGCTGAGTGTCAATATGGGTAATAGCACAACACCTTCAACATGAATGTGTGTCACGTCACCACATGCTCTTGCGCGTGACAAAATAAATCCATGGGGTACCTTTAAGTTGCTATAATGAGTGATGCTGGTTGTGGTCAGAGATGGAACAGGCTTGAAACTTTTAAACATAGAGGGCAGCAATACACTGCCTTTCAGCCTAGTGTTAAATTAGGCCCAACTCAGGGACTTGACTTGACGTCAACTGGTAAATTCTTGAGGGCAAGAGGCTGCAAGAGCTCGAAATGGTATTAATGGGAATGGGACAAGACTTTGCAGCGACATATTACATTACCTTGACAACATCAAACATGTTATGTATAATTGTGAGTTTGGGAGTCTTTATTTTACTTTCATCACGACCAAGGCACTTAAAGTTCTGAATGCCTGATTTGAATGCCTTCCAGGCTCTTGCCTCGCAGAGCAGACGAGAGGCATTTGTCAATGAATTTACTAGTTTTCGTCAAAACAGCATCATGAAACAAAAATTAAAGAAATGGTTGATGAATAAACTAACTTTATAATATCGCCTATGCTTGCATTCCTCTGAGGTTATGTGTTTTTTTGATGTACTATTTTAAATCCTTAATGTTACTATAGTGTTTAGGTGTAAATGTAATATGCCACTACTGTTTTACCCCAGTAACCCTGTGTTTTAACACCACCAGGCTATGAATGTTGGGTTATTCCCTCAGCTAAAATCTGCAGGAATGTGGATTTACGGAAAGTGTGCACAAAGGGCTCACAATGTCTGTGAGTAAACCCTCAAGCACTTGACGATTTGACAGTGAAACAGCCCTAAGCCCTCAGACACTTAGTGGCAATGCACCTCGAAGTCCCTGAATGTGGACATCGGGATTGGGCCTTACTCTTTAATAAATCTTAGTGTTAGCAGGCTGCTACAATAACAAAAGCTTATGTGCAAACAAGTCTTTTCATTGGATGATTGGAAATGATTTAAAATATGATAATTAAAACATATTTTTAAATGAGATGTCCCACCAAATAAACAGTTGAATAGAACTTGTGATATGTGTCTCATTGACTGTGAAATAATCGCTTTATTTTTCCTCTTAGTCTTCACCCCCGATGGAATCACAAACACACGCATGCTCACAGACATGGTGGCATCCATTTCACTCCAGTCTTATTTGGTTGTGAGCTGGCGTTAAATCCTCCCATTCTGCACTCAAATGAATGTATTATTTGGTGAGGATTAGTGTTAAATGGCTCTTTTCTCCCCCTTTATAGACTTAATAGAATGAGAAAATAAAACGCCAACTACCATCTAGACAATACTTAATCAGAATGAGCGACACCATATCTTCTTTTGTATGTGCACCAATCTGTATTCTCCTGTGTGTATGCAGTTATGTTTTCTATATCAGTTTCAATAGTTAGAATGTGTAGATGATTATAGTACAACAATTAGTGAGGTGCTATGAGTTGAGGTAGAAATCCCCACAAAAGAATTTGGCATGCAGGGCTGGAATTAAAGCCTAAGGCCTGAGTCAATTACCATTAACATTTAAAGCTCCATAGTTTGGGTTTGGGGTGAGACAATGTGTTACTTTATGCCAGGGTGATGTCTGGCACCATCATGGTGTGCAGAACAACAGAAAATAACTTAAACAAATGAAGTGGCTACTTGTAAACGTGGCTTGTTCTGCTGCCCCCAGTGGCCAAAAACAAACAAAACTAGAATGGCAATGGTACAGTTTTCCTCGAATGGTATTATTTCCTTAGTTAGGAAATCTTGCTTCTGACTTCGGTATGAGATATTGCTGTCGAGTGGCAACTCACACCACACTAATAGCACCACTTGGTAAGAGGAAAATACATAGTTTGGATTTTGGGAGAACTGTCCCTTTAATGTGTGTATCTGCCCGGTGATTTGGATCCACTCAAATATTATTGGGGTCTTCCTCGGCCCATACTACACCCTTCCACCAAGTTTCATAAAAATTACTTCAGGTTGTGTTAGTGACAGTGTGGGCACCATGCTACCTCCGACAGCATGACAGAATTCAAACTTCAAATTTAACCATGATGCATTGCACAGAAACTAGACAAGGCTTTATTGTACTACTCGTATTTTTCTACTCCTAGTTCTCCAGCATTGGAATTACTGTGTGACTACTAACCATTGGACTCACTGTATATTTGTTAGCTGTTTTAAATGCAAATAATTTCAACTGTTGTGCTAATTGGGCTGAATGACTGTAGTCAGTTTAACAGTGATAGCAGTTATAATACCCTTTTAAAAAGGCAATTTTGCGCTTCCCCATTGCAGTCCTTTTCTATCCATATCTCCATATTTGGTAGCAGCTATGTGCCCTCAATATTGTATAAAACCTAACATGTATTGTGTATTTTCCTTTTGAAATAGTACCACCATGCAGCTGTTCACGTCCATAAAGCAGCACGGCAGCTGGCCCCTCTGGGATAGGATGACTGTCAGGTGTATTTCACATCATGTTTGATATGATACTTTTAGTTTAATGTGGGTTGCATTTAGAAGGATCAATCTAGCATGAGTAGGTAATGTCTGTGTATCCACCCATAAAATTCACCCTCCTCCCCTCCCATCCATCTCTCTATACGGTTTCATATATGGCATGCAATCATCCATCCATCCTTCCAAGGGTAGTGAATAAAGGTTGCAGCTGACAATCATCCCATCACACAGTCACTCTATAAAACCATATGAAAAGCAGGCAAGAGAAGGACTAGTGCGGGGAGAACAACAATTGATCGGTTCAAACGGACCTTTGCAATAAACAACATTAGCTGCCTAGTAATACTATTTTCATCAATTATACATCCATCAATCCATCCCTTTGACACTTGAAAGTGTCAAAGGGCCAATGTGTGAATAGAGCCGCTCGCTGTCCAGAGAATATACAGTAAGCAAGTGTGATGACGTTTCTGTGAAACCAGAATAAAACAAAAATAAGAGGGTAATTTTCACAATTTCCACAAAGACGTCAACAAAATTTCTTAGACATTGTTTGTGGTTGTAAAAGTCTATTGAAGGATCTGATGGTACTTTAAAGTGGAAGCACAGATAATTGTGGCGATAAAAATGTGTTAATTGTTTGTTATTTGCATTTGAAGTATATCCTGGTTCAATTTTGACCACAAACGTGGAATAATGAATGATAAGACTAGGAAAAGCAGTTATCGGCATATAGGCTTTATGTTATGAGCTGATGATAAAGGGTTGTTTAAAAATGACTGCATAATTGTATTACTTTAAATAAATATGATGTTAAAAGTGCTTAAAGTTAAAATGTAATTAAATGACATGTTTACTTGTTGAAATAAAATGTCTTACCTGTTACATTACATACATTAACTGTTAAGATTCTGGCAGCAGCTGTGCATTGACTTTATTTGCATTTAGTGCGTATACATTTATAAATTAATGAAATAAGGTGCTGATGATTGATTGAATATTTGATAATTACAGCTGCGTATTTCCATTTATTTGAAATAGTGTGTAATATATATATATATATATATATATATATATATACACACACATATATATATATATATATATGTATGCATGTATATATTCTCTTTTCTGTTTTTCTTTTGAAAGGTTTCTCACCTAATGTCTAAACATCAAATGACTAATGGTATATCTAACTAACTTAGTACTAATTACCAGATGTAAGCATGCTAACATGCTAAAATAAGATGGTGAACATAGTAAACAGTATGCCTGCTTAGCATCAGCATATTAGCTTTGCAATTTGGTTCAAATTAGCATGCTGGCATTAGCATTTAGCTCCAATCACCACTGTGGCTGAATGAAGCATCACAGAGCACACACAGTCATACATATGTGCCTAAATGCATAAAACAGATTTATATACCCTGTGGAAGTGTGTGTGCATGCATGTATGTGAGTCAAATGTTTTTAATCCATACCAGAGGAAAAAAACAATGCATCCAGTTCAACAAGGTTGGCACACAAATAAAGCAAAGAGAGACAATTACATTTCTGATTCATTTTTACATTGCCCGTCGGTCAACACTGTTTTCAGAACAAAAAGGGGAACAATTTTCAAGGAACTGCCTACTTGACCTCAATCTGTTAGATGAGATGTCAGACAAGCCGGCTGACTGACGAAGACAACATCACTGACATGACCAACCTCCTGTGTTGACACACAGTACGTGTGTCTAATTCTGCAAAAAATCTATTAATAAAATCATTCATTGTCATCTTTTTTTGAGTGTTTATTTTTCACTTAATATACAGTAATTAACAAACAGCCCACTTACCCAACTTTGCCAGTAGTCTAGATTAAAAGCCTGATATGATAGAACACTGTCATGTCTCGTAAAATATGTTAGTCTTGTCAGTCACTGTCTGTCTTTGTACTTCCTGTTTTATTTTGTATTTACTTCCTTGTGTGTTTTTCCCGCTTCTCGTCAGTGTCTGCCCCGCCCCCTGATTGTTTCCCCCTGTGCCCACTCACCTCATGTTAAATAGTCCTGTCTCCTCTTGTCTTCTGTCAGTTTGTCTTCTTATGTCCTTGTGTCATGAACCTGCGTACCAGCCTTATCAAGAGGTTTGTTGTAACTCTAGTAGTGTGTATTTTGAGTTTGTACTATTATTGTACTAGTAAAGAAGTTTGATTTACCCTCCACCTCAGTTTCTGGCATTGTGCATTTGAGTCTTCCTACCCTGTGTCTGTGGTCGTAACAAACGCATGATAGGATCAAAAATTGTGGTTTTAATTGGTTTCAAAAAGGACATTTTTATCCTTAAAGATCTGAGAGTCTACAAACTTTACTATAGACTTAATATTAAGGGTGTCACGATTACACTTTTTTATTCAACTTTCAGCACTGAGGCTATGCTATTGTTAGGCTATGGAGTCTTGATTTGTAAAGATCCACAGATCATTGGTTTCATGCCCTTGCAACTGTCATTTACATTGTCAAGTACAAGTGATATAAGCACCACATTTTTTGAGAATATACCACACTTAGGACATATGGTCAATTTAAATAATTGATATAAAAAATGTAACAACACTATCTTATTTTACTAGTCAATTGGGAATAAAACTGAAGGCTACACTAAAACAAAAAGAGCCACTAGATGGTAGAAGGATATTTTAGCTTGAGTGTCCTGACCTACCAAAAGACACCAATTCCTGAACTATATTTTTTCTGTTAACGATGGAGCACATAAATCCAGGGGAAGACAAAATGTTGCAGCATGGTGACTTAATATTTTCGAGTCTAGAGAACACTCTGGTGTCTTTGAGCTGAAAGTTCTAGTTGTGTCGCTGTGAGTGTTTCTTCGGATGCGCTAAAGTAGGCGAGCGTAGAGAGAAAATAAATACTGGGAGAATGCCCAACCCTGCTTTTGATCGAAATTGAAAGCTCATTTCGGTCGATTTTCGATTCTGAAACGAAATTGTGACACCCCTATTTAATATAGGAACAGAGGTTAAACTTCCCAAATAAAGACTAACAACATTGCCGAAATGTAGGCCATATGCACTAATACAGCCAAAACTATTTAAAATTTTTAAATGAAAACCCCCAAAATGTCCCTAGTGAGGAACAAGACACCAAATATGGCTATTACGGGGCATGGCTGCAGGTTAATCTTAAAAACATCAGAGATTAATTAAAGATTGAATGTCAATAGGTTTACCACAAGGACAGTGAACAAACATACAGTATGATTGAGGTCACAGGGTGAGGCTTGACATCTGTCACAAGTCATTTGCATTTGGATATATTTTTGGAAAATCTGGATTAGGATTAATCTATGTAAAACTTTGAAACGTAGCCCTATCATATCGTATACCCACCATTAGTCAGCAAATTCAACCCCCATTTCCTCCGCCCAAGCAGATTTGATCTTGTTTATAGAATGTACATCCAGCGACACAATAAATTAATAGATGTGGGAAATGGTCGCTGTCTGTTGGGGCAGTAGAGTTATGAGATCATCCCAGAGTTGAATGGGAGTCAGAGCATGAAGAAGGTCAGGAAAATTGTAGGAGACATATTGCCTAATCTGAAAGTAACAGAAAAGATGGGAGGGAGTTCAGGAGATTTTAGAGGCCAGTTTACGTAAGTGTCATTAACAAATAGGTCTTGGAACGTCTTTATACCTTTCATATTCTAGAGAAAGAATGTGCCATCTGTTAGGGACGGGAAACATCGGTGATTTCTATCGAAAGGACCAAGAGTAGATGCAGAGAAAAACATAAGACAGTCTACGAAATTAATACCATGTCTTCAGTGTGAAGAGAACAATGAGATTACTGGTGATGCAAGAAGGACATGTTTGGTGAGAGGAGCAGAGTAGAGCAAGTGAAAATGTAAGCAATTGAGTCTCTAGTGTTCTCAGTTGGGTGTCTTAAACCAGAATGAAAATGTATGCATATTCGCTGCCTATTAGTAGTGTAGTAAATTAGGTAATTCAAGTCCTCCACTTAATTTGCGTCACTGAAGCATAGATCTTCTGACCCTGGGTACCCGTCGTCGTTGAATAACAAAGTCATACATAAATCAGCTGAAGAAGGAGAAGTCAGAAAAAAGACCTCAAAAAAAAAAAAAGTTTGAAGAACATTGAGATGTCAGAAAGAAGATGATGCATATTGAGTGAGAGGCACTCAGAGGAAAGCCATAACAGCTTGTGTGTGTGTGTGTGTGTGTGTGTGTGTGTGTGTGTGTGTGTGTGTGTGTGTGTGTGTGCGCCAAGCAATGAGTGGTTCCTGTATTATTGATTGGCTATAGTTAGAGAAGGAGATCGAGAGCGACAAGTACAACTTCGACAGACACGCACAGGTTTCACAATATGAAAATGAATGAATTATTTGTGTGTGTGTGTGACTGTTCATGGGATCCATCCACACTGCCAAGTTACATGTCTCCATTATATCATATGCACATTTTCTTGCAGACGTCTAAACAAATTACCAGACATGCACACTCACACGCATGCAATAATGAAACCAGTTGCATCTACTTGTCTCCTTTTGTCCCTAGAACCTTGTATAGTGTAGCATAACATCTGTGCATGTGTGTCCATGCACACATCTGGGTGTGCAAATTTAAATATGTACGTCCTTTTATATATCCTCCCTGCCAATTAAACCAATTCCACGCTAGCTTATGATCAATGTGTCTGTGTATGCAGTGGATTTAATCCTAGGCTTTAATATTAACAAGTGTCCCTTTTAACTTGTGTGTATGATGTTTTAATTTGTATATTTCAGCTTGGTAAGATAAGTACTGATATGCGTGCTAAAAAGCAATTTAATGTGATATTGTATGTAGTGCACACAGTTCGTAACTTCTGGAAGTTTTAAAGATGTTGACAGTAGATTGTAGAGTGCATGCATGCTTCGTCGGTTGCGAGTGTGAGAGCCGTATGCGTGCTTTGTACTCATGCGACTGTTTAGGGCTTTTAAAAGCATTATGAGATGGGAAACATTTCAGTCAATTCTAATTTAACTCAAAAGAAGTGTGGTTTATGTAGGAACATGAGTAAGAGGGAAAATGTAGTAAAGTAAAATTGAAAAAAGGTTCCCCAAAGTAACTTGCTTTTAAAAAAGTGTTTTTTAAAAAATAAATAAATAATAATAAAAAAAAAATGTACTGAATTGTACTGTTTATAATCACTTAAAATGGAAATACTCTAATTAGCCTGTTGAGATGGACCATAAAAGAAAATTCAATAGATTCCTATTATCCACTGACAAAAGACATTTTGTTTTTTTTGGGCACTATCTCTGAAATTGTGGACTGGACTTAGATATGCAGTGCTGCTTCCTTTGTTTCTTGACTTTCGTTTCCTTCGACATACCAGCTGTGATGTAACATTTCGTGATGTCAGGTCAGATGATTTCTCAGTATTGGGAGTGCATAAATCTTGCTCCAAAAGACATAGGAATACATTTGGCTTGTTTGGATCTTAATGACCCCACATATATCCAAATATCTGGTATATCTAGTAAAATGTCAACTTTACACACAAAATAACCGTGGAAAGTGGAGATTGTTTCTGAGATGATTTATCATCTAGGAAGGTTAAAAAACAATTACAGCCCCCAAAGCCACAGAGGAGAAATGCGGTCAAACTTCGAGTGCCCCATATCCAAAATGGCTACCATCTGCCATGCTGAAATTGATGTTTTCAATGGTTTGGCATACAGTGCTTAACAGTACATGTTTTCTGGGCCATTTTTGAGTCAAGGAATTTGATAATTTGACCTTTAAATCCAAGATGGCTGCAGATTTTAACCTTGGAGATGAACATTTTCAAACTCTTTATAGAGCCTTCATATTAGGCTGTGTTGAAAGCTCTGCTCATGATAAATTGAGTACCAGGACGAAAAAACGTTGACATTTTTGAACCGTGAGATGAACTCTGTCGACTTACTTGTAGTTTTACTGCAAAAGGTCATAGTTTGTTGTTGATGAGAAACAAACCTTTCACTCTTGATTCAACCATAAAGGTGTTTATTGGAATACATTGGCATACATATCCACATCAATATCATTTAACAAAGTATTTAACCTCAATGTGCCAAAGTTTGCCCACATTTTTGCGAGGGACACGGGGGGCTAAATTAGTTTTTTAACCTTCATTGTAATGCTACGACCAGTACACACGGAGAGAGAGACTCAATAGCACGACTCAGAGACAGAACGATGATGACAATATACTTTACTGGGTCTTGGTGGTAAAGTAGATACACTGGTAAACAGCAGGACATACAGAACATGCACGGAAAGTCCAAGGGCAGGTCACGGAAACAGGATCGAGGAAACCGGAACTATGCTGGAACTCTCAACATGATTGAACGAAGACGACCTGGCAACAAGGGACAAACAACACACAGACTATATACAACAGGAAGTGGGCGGGGACAACGAGGCACAGGTGGAGACACTAACGAACAGAGTGGAGACAGCTGGGGACCGGAAGTAGAAACAACAGACACAGGAGGGAACATACAGTTAACAAAATAAAACAGGAAGTACAAACACAACACAAAACATCTAACGAACGAGACGGGACCTGATATTCATGGATGACAAAGCCATTGAGAATCTATTTCTAAGGCCATGGATTTGCTGGAGATGACCCAACTATAATAACGCTGGACATGACTAGTGCTAGGGCTAGTAGATCCAACTTCAGTTTAATTCATTGTAACATTTTTTAAATAAAAGGTCCAATTATGTTTAACTCCTAAAACACACTGTTAGGATTTCTTTCGCTATGTGAGTGTGTGTATGTCTGTACAGCTAATATTATGACGGAATGAAATAAAGGAGCAAATTGGATTTCTTTGCAGCCAGACTGATTAATTAGGGGCTTCAATTAACATGGACCTTCATCAGCGTGTGGGTTAGTCTCACTTTGTGTCTGGCGGGAGAAAAGGGTTTATATACATCAAAACACTCTTTCACTCATAACTCACTCGATTTTCCTCTCTCCGGGTATCAATCTCCGTCTTCTCTCTTCTGATCGTCTGGGATGAAAACATCAAAGCAGCACTCATTGATTATTTGGCCACTTAGGGGCAACAGAACAAGCTGTAAACACAACTTTGACATTTTATCACTTCATAAAGTTTTCATGGCGAACATGTTGGCAAACAGTTGCCTATTCGGGACTCGCTCTATCATTTTCAGTCAGATTGACCCTGAAACACAATATGAGTTTTACATAGTGTTGGAAAGAGAATATTCTTAGCTTTCTAATGATATCTGTATTGTTTACTCTAAATATTTAGCAAAATATATCACGTAACGTATTGACTGTTATGTTAGCCATGATTTGAGAAAAAGGCCTTCAGAGTCTCCAGTCAATTTTTTGGTATTTATTGAAATGAATCATGAACCGTAAAACAATGTAGATGTAAATGTAGACATGTTTACACACGCGCCCTCGTTATACAATTTGAACGAAAGTTTACCTTGTCAAGATCAATTTGGCACATATGTTAATTCAGATAAAAAAGCTGCATATGAACATACAAGTTATAGATAAATATACTGTACAATATCCAAATAGCAGAAACAACATCCAAATAGCCAATATCCGAAGTTTTTAGCTGCCTATCTCTGAAACTCTTTAGATAATTAAAAACAACCAAGGCACAGAGCCAAAGACAGTCCGCGCCCAAGGCTGCATCCACGTGTGATTTTAGGGGTACCAAAACACTACCCTTGAATTATTTTAACAATTTCCCCTCTCTGGGGATAATTGTACTAAAATGTTTGCTTTGTCAGTTGCAAGTGTGAGAGCTGTGAGAGGGGGCTCCAGGCTGAATATTATCGGGGCACTTTCCCCCCTTTTATCCAGTGTTGGGCTTTCACAGTTAAAAGCTTCGATTGTTAAAAACATTTTCATTTCTGATTTCTCCAGAAAAGTTAGCGATCGGGTACCCTGGTGTCACTACCATGCAGCCACCACTGGAATCTAATTCTACAAATACCTTAATACTACTAATATTAGTGCATGTAGCTCTATGTTGATCTGCAAGCGAGCATAACTACTGTGTTCAAAGAATAAAGCATGCAAAACAATATCATTTGAATGTCAACATTATGAATGAACCTTCAAACTACAGTCATTCGACCCAGTGTCATGGGTATACCGCTGCTGGAGCGCAAGTATAGATGAATCTAGATCAGCAGGTGTGGAGATTATTGAATAGCTCTGAAACAGTCGCGCCAATCGCAGTTACACGTGATAGCGACAGCTCAGCATGTGGAAAGCTTTACCTCACGTCTGGATGGTTCAGCGTGACAACACGAACACATCTGCACAAATCTGCACAAATCTGCACCCAAAGACAGATGGAGTATCATTTTCCATCAGTTAGTATCTACTTCTAGAAACAAAAAATAAAGAAATTAATCTGGTAAAACCGTTATGAGACGCCACTTTTGCAAAAAAAAAAAAAAAAAGGAAAGGTGGTAAGAGGCTGTGATGCGCCATGGTAACATGATGTCTCCTTCATGAAAAAGCAGAATATCAAGTTATAACAGACCACTGCGATGTGTGTATAGGTCTGTGTGGTGAGACTGTTGCAGCCTGCTGTGGTTTTCAGCTGATTTTATAAAAGGAAAAGAAGTGAACAGCCGTGCTGAGCGGCACTGCGCTCTGCACGACACTTCTCAGAGGCTGCAGATTTATTAACATATCAGTCCTGCTGACTTCAGATGCTGCAGGGAATTCATGAACTGAAGAAGCTGGTCTTACTATGAAGCAGCATGGACAGCAGATACTGTAAGAATCACCAACATTCAGTTATAGATCAATGCAAACTGATTAACTGACTTTTCAGCTTTGCCGATTTTGGCTGGAGAGTATTGATTGACATTAAATAACCTTCCAAACGAGCCACAACTTCAAGGTATGGGGAAGCTATGCCAGAATTTTAACTTTAAATATATTTAAAAAAAATTAACTAACATTATCTCCAGAATGTGGAGAGGTAAGTGTTGAAGTTATGTCGAAGACGTCTATGTGTTGTGTTGCGGAGATATGTTCTGAAGTTAGAACAGCGCCGGCCCTGTGTTGAAATATCACTTGTTCCTCGAGAGGCGATTGTGGTTTACTGTCGCGCCAGTCTGACCTCAGTCCAGAGGGAGAAGTACAGCTGCCTCGGCTTGATCTGGGCTCGTCAACACTACAGCCACGATTTTGATAGTTTGTCTTGATAAAATAAAAAGTCTCAGAAACGAGAAAACGACTCACAGCCTCACCCTCAACGTCGGTGGGAGGATGGTTCACCGGCAGTAGAGTGCGCGCCAGCTGGGAGACGGACAGATCTTCCGTTACCAGTTTGATATAGACAGATCAAATCTGGGATTTTTCGCCGGCCATGTCGAAAATGGAGGACGAAAACAAAAACACGAGTCGTTCCCACGTCAGTCTGGACCCAAGCCAATACAAAAACATATGTGATATTTTGAAGGGCTCTCAGAGTTTCAGCAGCTTGGTCGAATGAACTGACCGACAGGCAATACTGACAGGCAATACAGACAATAATTAAATACATAAGGCGTAAAAAAAAAGCCAGTAAATATATCAACACTAGAAGAGAGATAGATATGGCTGTAGAATGCAATACACAATGTAAAGAATACAACAGAATACTCGAAAACTTAGAATACAATAAATATGCCAAACCACTACAACTAAAATATATAAAAATTTTAATTTAGATCGCATGGGCCCAGTTGAAGAGGCAAAATACTGCCCGTTTCTTCTTGAAACTACACATTGCACCTTTAACCGTGCATGTGCAGGTGGGCTCCATTACTTAAACACATAGCACTTCACCCCAGCCCGGTGTTAGTACAAACATATTGATTGGTGCAGCTTTAACTTGTTAGTTGCAGGTTTACAAATTCAGTGGTGTAGGTGACAGGGGTATTTGTGGTTTCACGGGGAGAAAAATAATAACTAAAGTAATGACATGCTGATGTGGTTGAAGCTTGAGGCGTATGTAAGAATTATATTAAAGGAAAGGAATGAAGTGTTCTGCTGAAGCAAAAAATGAACCCTGTTAGCGGTTACTAGAGTCTTGGTCATTCAGCGTCCCAGTCCACTTTATTTTATTGTCTTTCATTATTCGGTACTAATTTATTAAGCTCAAGGAAGGAAGGGAAAAAAAAATCATTATTGCACAGTTGTAATTATTACACATAATATATTGCACTTTCATGCATCCATGTTAGCAGCCTTTTCTCACGGTGTTCTGCGGTTCTGAAACTGCACTGAATCGTCTGGCTTTAAATAGATTGTGACATAAAATTATTACATTGTCATATGAAAGTTTTTGAAAACTTTGACAAAGAGCAAACTGAATCATTAGCGATTCTCACAGGGTTTTCTCTGTTCCGAGTGAGACAGTTCCTGGCAGTTATTTTTGTCACATTGGTTTGCCAATTAAATTCTGTGGTAGGTGTTTAGTATTTTTGCTGCAAAGCATCCCTACCTGTCTCAAACAACAACAGAATATAACCAGCTCTGACACACAGTGTGTCTTTCAATAACTTTTATTTGTTTATTTAAAAGATCCCTATTAACTGATATCCCATTGTAACTTTGACTGATTTGGCGCACAAATGAAACAGCGTTGACACAAGCTTTGCAAAACTCTGATATGTTCCTAGACGTTCCACGCTGTGCTGGGACCTTCCACATGTTACAAGAACCCAGTGCAGCACAGTGAAGCTCTCAAAGGCTTTTCAAGAAAGTATGCATCAGTTCTCTGTAACAGTGGTCTTTATGAAGGTTTCTCATTCTTTAAAGTCTGGATATTAAATTAATCAAACTTTCTAGTATATTTCTAATAGTAGTTGTCATCCCAAAATAGGGGAATGTACAAAAAGACTTCTTCTTTTTACAATGAAAACAAGGTCTCAAGGATTCTTGGATGATGTGTTAGTCTGGTATCGTTGGAGACTCCTTCATACTCAAACTCAATATCAGCAATTTGAAGAATTGGAACTGTACTGCAAGTCTGAAACATTGTTTTTTTTCCCATTTCACATCCAAAGCTGACTGAAAAGCTTTTATACAGTAAATGTATGTTTGTTAACATTAATGTCACATGCCTTGCATATGTTTGAATGCCTGATATGGGTTTCAACCAGCAATCTCAATCTCCCGCAGGAATAACAAAAATGTGATCCTCTGGAAAGAGAAAACCTTTAAGCAAAAATGCTAAATATCACAGGAAGTAAAAGTATTTATCTTGAGAACCCTTGCAATAGCCAGGTTTCAATCCAAATGTATCACAAATTTGAACCTAATTTCGGGGAAAACATGCAAAAAAAAAAAAAAAAAGCAAATGAATGCTTCTTTCCATCCAGCATTGTGCGATTATCAGGGGTTGGTTCATCGAGATAAGCAGTAGGTGGATTGATTCATGTATTAATGTGAGGAAGGTTCCATCAGATCTGGAGCGGAGATGTGGAGCAGTAAGGAGTACATCTTTCATCTCTACAGCAGAGAAAAAGCTTCAGTGGACGTTGAAGTCGCATGCTACATGTACGTACGTCATCATTTATTTGCTAAATCTGTTTCCATTGCACTTTGTCACATTTTGCGTAAAAAGCTCGACGATATTTTAATAACCCAAAATACTACAAGCTCACATTAGGCAGCATATACAGTATGTGTTCAATGCTATATCTGCCATCAACCATTATTACAAAAGAGTGAGTGTATTGTGAATGAATGAATGGATGAACACTTGCTAAGTCCAAGAGGTGCGACACTTTGTAAGCACCTTTAATTTGTTAGTGACAAAGTACAGTATGTGTCCACTTATCTGTCTGTGTTGGTGACTAATAACTGCTTCTTGAATTAATTATGCATTATTTTGTCATTTGTGCATTTGTCTACAGTGTGTGTGGGTGTGTAAAGCTTATATTATGACAGATTGACACAGAGGCTCAAATTGGATTATTTAGCAGCAGGACTGATTAATTACTACCCTAAATTAACACGGACCCTCATTACCGTGTGGGTTGCCTTTTGTGACTTCCTGCATCTGGTGTGGGCAACCCTCCCTCCCTCTTTGTTGTTGTGGTAATTTGGTTGAGCAAGTACTCTGCTTTGTAACACATAGATAATGTAATACAATATAAAGTAGACAATCAATGTATTTAATATCTGTTTAGCGTTAAAGGAAGACATCCAGGTCATACGATACCCTCAAATACTATAAATACATGTAAACTCTAAAGGACCCCAAAGATATTGGTGTCATAAGGAAGTCTGAGTAAGTCTGACCAGATGTGGTGGGATCTTCTAAAACGTGACACCAGTATAAAAATGCTGAATAAACTGTTTGTAAAAAAAATTATGAGGGTGAGGGGCGGATGCATTTTAAGCCCCACTCCCCATCCATGAAGGGAGGACATGTTGAGAATAAAAGACGAGCACAGCCCGTTTATCATTTGTGTGTTGCTGGTAACTGCCTCGGGTTTATCTCACACTTTGTTCATCTCCAGTGAAGTTCCCTTTGAACCTGTTCAGCTTTTAAATCTACATCGACTCCAATAGCTATGTAATTGTACTAAAGTTACAGTGTTGGCGAGAAAAGGTGCTGACTCTACATCTGGCCCAGAGTGGGACATCTCTCCTCCGACACTGTCTCCCCTGATTTGTTCTGCTCTCTCTCCTACAGTGTTTCTGACACTTTCTTTCATTCAGTGTTTCCTTTCGTCATATCTGTTTGCCTGTATGAGTGACTGATGTGTTTTTTTTTGCATCTGTGTGAGGGCATCACTCTGTGTGTTCACTTTTTGTGTTCCCATTCTCCTTTGTAATTAAGGTGATGGTCTGTGAGATCGGTAATTGCTGCCTCTTTGACCCAACTCAGGTTTCAAGCAGCTGAGTTTGTGTGTATCTGCACATCTGCTCCAGTCAGTTTGAGAAAAAGGCTAATTCATTATTTTAATTAAAGGTAATGTTTGAACAACTATCGCCAACCGTGTGTCTATTAAAACAGTGTCAACTTGTGTTGGCAAGTTGTTGTTGTTATTTCTTTCGAGGATGAAAACAAAGAAATGGATTTGCTAATGTTCTCCTTCACTAATAGCCAAAGCAAACACAGTGGACCTTAAAATCAGAGGAGGGACAGTTTGTCGCTGTAATGGACAGAGTTGTTATTGACAACATGTCACAATGACCGAACCACAGCCTCACTCATTAGGCCACAGAACATTTACATCAATACCTTTTCAACAAATAGGTTTATTTGACTCTGTACTGTATTTTTTTTTTTATTTCAAGAAAACAAACATACACAATGTACAAACTAGTTTTCAGTATTTAGAAAAAGAAGAAGCTTGGATTGAAATCCAGACTCTGAAAGGGGCTTTTCTGGGGCTAATAATTGGACATGCTGAACCTGTTCAAGAGCAGTGTTAGCCTCCAGTTTGTGGGTTTTATCCCCTGAAAATTGATTAAACACAGGGCTAAAAGCCACCAGTGTGAAACAGGGCTTAAGTAAACAATGGAATTTGCGTCACATTTTTGTTGTCCAATCACAGGACTTCTTCATCGCGTCATTTTAGAATGTACACATTAGTCATGTGTTTCAACGGACATTTAACCCTGGGTTAGTAGAAGTGCGGAATGAATGTTGTAGCCCTGGGCTTAGGTTAACCCTAGGTGAACAACGTGCATGTTCAAAGGGGCTACATTTTCCCAGAGTATGAAAAGCCTTTGAGTTTATCATTATCTTAGCCATAACTGTAAAACCACAACTGGCTTTTTTAATAATCTCTATTTGAAAAAGTATTTCATAGAGTTTATATGTTTTGCTTGACTAGCAAAGGACAATTTCCCCAAGGCTACAGATGGGCACGAGCGTTACATACATTGTATTCTCTTTGTCCGCTCTTTAGTCCATGATATTACAAAGCCAACTACTTCATCATTACAGTGGTGTAAATAACTGGAGTGATATTTTCGCTCCTCAGCAGGCAGCAGCCTTTGGCAAAAAACGTTTATCAGACTAGGTAAACATGAGATATAACTTGTCTGTTTTTTATTTTTTGGGAACAGTATGAGATTATCAGAAGTGAACTTTTCTCAACATGGACCTCTCTAACAATTTCTGTCCAACAGAGAATTATCACTCGACTCTGCAGATCCCCTCAGCTCCATCGAGCGTTTTGGCACCTTTCAGCTCAATGTTTTGGTTGTATGGACCCCAACTTTACCGTTTGATTTAGTTCAACTCTTTTCATCAACCTTGTTTCCAGCCTTTGCGGGAAGCTGCTTTCAGCAACCAAGCTCCAATAAACCAGCTGTACGCTACCTGCCGTACACCCAGGCAGACCCAAGGTGGTAATATTTAAAATGTGTGTTATGTTTAGCTTGATTTAGATTTAAGTGGCCAACAAATGAAAAAGCTCATTGTTGCTTCAACATGGCCACATTCATTTGCAGGCAGCAAACAGTTGTTCCGGTCCAAAATGGACAGTAGCTGCACACTAGATTTAAGCTCTCAAAATGTTATTGGCTTGAAAAATAGAAAACATTTAGACTCTACAGATGCTTCATAAGGCAAAAAAAACTTTCAGCACATGTCCGTTCTTCCCATCTTCTCCTCCATCTTGCTTGCTTTCTACCACTTTATGGTGAATATAGACTGTATTTGACAGCCATTAGCTGATTCTCTCCTAGACCATGAAGCTGGGAGTCACACTTTGACATGTTGCATGTAAATGATAGTTTGCTGCCAAGATATTAATTATATACGGCTTATATACGTGTTGTTTCGTACATTTCCAACGACAATGGAGTATTTAAAGATAGAGTCCAATAGACAGATTGAATATAGCAATTTCTACTTAAGGGTTGTGTGTGTACATATATTGCATGAATTTGTATGATTTTGTATGAATTAATATGTAATATATTTTCAATTGTGTGCATTTATAACATAACTGTGCAAAATATTTGGAGGAGAGGATGTTAACAGTTAATTTGCACATCTAATGCGATTTATGAGTCATTGTGGGAAAATTGACTGTGATATCTAGTGAGGGAGAACAGGTATTAATCAAAGCAGGTCTTAATCCAACATCTATTGAGAGACAGGCAGAGAGGAAGAGCAATATCCGAGGATTCAGAGGGAATGGGTGATTTTCAAAAAGTAAATATTTCTTGAAATACTGAAAGCGAAAAATCTAAACGCAAAGGCTCTGAAGAAATATTTGCTGGAGCTATGGAATGATTCACAGGCAGTCTTCCCATGGAACGGGCCTACGGGGCACAGGCCCAAAGGTGAGGGGCAACCCGGTGTGACTAATGTGGCTAAAAACAACTGCAAAGGGACGCAAAATGACCACAAAGACACACAATGAGTGGAAAAACACACAAAACAACAACTCAGAGACACAAAACGGCTACGAGCGGATTAAAAAAAGAGCTGAAATACCAGGCAAAATTACTTTATTGAGACACAAAAGAACTCCAAAAAGAAATAAAAAGACTAGCAAGATAGGCAAAACAACCACAAAACGACTACAAAGAGACAGAAGCCAACTTCAAGGAGACACAGAACTTCTACACGTTTGTGCCAAGGGACACATTGTCACACAATCCGTCCATGGTCACCCCAAGGAGTCAATAGTCAATGAAAAAAACATTTCTCTTGAATTGCTTTCATTTTTCCCATCCTATATTTTGCTTCTGCTACAGTCCAAATTCCCTTCCAGTCACAAAGTAAAAGTATTTTGCTTGTATATCTGAGCTGAATGTTAAACTTTCTGTAAAGCTGCATTCAGCCTCAACTCCACAATAAAAGCAATAGGACACATTCTGTGTTGTTGTAGGTGGTAAAATGTCCTATCTGTCTCTAAATGTTCATTGTAGCTTTTCCAAGTAGTTATTACTGTATCTCTTATGCAGTTTTTGGAGAAATATTATCTTTTTTTTGCTGTCCTAAGAATATTGCAGCTCATAAATCTCACACACGTGCTTGTTCCATCACACATACACTTGCACTTACATACTATACTATAGGCAAAGAATGGCACTGTAAAGGCAGCACCCTTGAAGACACACATAGACATTTACACTACTGTCAATAATAAATAAGGGGAGGCATCAATCAAACTCATGGGTTGATGTAAAACATTCCCTATAAGGCTAGAGATCAATCATACACACACACACACAGTTTCTCCTTTTCTTTACGAGCTTCACACACACATCCAGACATCCACGCCTCCATACACAACAACTCCCGATACACAGTCCAAGTGGTTATGACAACGTAGTAAAGTGGTGCACTCTGGGCCGTCATCAGATTATTGTTCGTCATACGGCAGCTGGAGGGCTGATAGCTCTATTTATTGAATACAGAAAGAAAAGGAAGACGAGAGCTAGGCGGAGGGGGAGAGAAAAAGAATGGACCCAGGGATAGAAAGGACATTCGACAAAATGGCATGAATTGCATCAGCTGTGAATCATCCCGCGTCCTGGAAAGAAATGCGCGATCGCTTGCGTGCGTGTGTGTGCGTGTGTGAGGGAGAGACACAGCGACAGGAAACGAAAGAGACAAGGCAGACTAAGATGATGAGAGACGGAGAAGGAGAAAAAAAAGTGAGGGAGCGCGTACAGTTGTAGACAAAAGGCAGACAAAAGCTGTGATTTTTCTACGTGCCGTGTCCTTGTGTTTCCTGATTCCGCCAGCCCCCTGAGCTATTTGCTGCCGGTGACTAACTAACTATCTGGGTGGATAAACATGAATGGATCTTCTCATAGATTTCTTGCAGTTTCTCTGCCTCGTTTTAAAAAAAAAAGACCCAAAAAAAAAAAACGATTTCTTCGAGCCGCGGTTCGAGGGAGTTGAAATTGATCAGCGTACATGGAGATTCTTGATTCAGGCTGATTTATTGACATGTGGACAGAGTACAATCATAGAATCTGCGACGATCAAAAGATGTTCGACTTCTTTTACAAGGATGCATCCATCCTAGCTCGTCAAATACCAGCCCTTGGGGTGTGCTCCTCCGTGTCTGATAGCGACGACCTGGGCTTTCAACTGACTCAAATGTCAACCCATCTGGGTCACTATTAGACGATCAGAGCAGCTGACAGTTTGCAGAGCAAGATAGTCTGTGTCTGGTGGGTGGGAGTAATGGTTGAAAAAAACAGGGGACTTCCACCCACGAGAACGCTGTGAAACCAAAGCTCAACGTTACGTTTTTTTTACCTTATTTATTGGTCATTCATACTTAACGTTGGTCCGTCCATGGTCAACCCCCAAGGAGTGAATAGTCAATTCAATTCCTTTCATTTTTGCTTCTGCTACAGTCCAAATTCCCCTCCAGTCACAAAGTAAAAGTGTCCTGCTTGTAGAAAACCCTAAAAACAAAGTAAACTTACGTCAAATGAAAAGACACTGTGCATGTAACGCCCTCCCTAATGACACGTCCAACTGACAGTTATAAGGGTACCTAGAGCGTCATATATTGAAGTGTGGGGACACTGACCAGGGCAGGTTATTTGACGAGTTGGGAGTGAGAACATATGGGATTGTGAAAGTGCAAAATGTAAATGTACAGTAAATATAGAGATCTATATAAAAAATATATAAAAGTTCATATGTTATGGTTATAATAATACAAGATACAACACAAGAAGATTATTTAGTTAAAGGGTAACTTCGACATTTTTCAACCTGGTCTGGGTTTACCCATGTTTTTGTGTCAAGAGGACGCTGCAGACGGCAGTTGCTAAACGGGCTGCAGTTTAATCACTATGGGCAAATGCGCACCATCAATGTACGTCCACTAAAAGTGCTTGTTTTTTTCACCGACAGGCTCCGATTGTTATTACAAGTGTCTGACAACATTACTAAAAGGACCCTATAGAGAAATAAAACAATATTTTCTTTACATTCCGCTGGATCCGCTCCGCTTGTTACCGTGTCATGTGACCTGGTGGCGGACGACATCGGTGGAAACATGAGTTGGGGAGAGAAGTGGCGGTTGTTGTCACAGATGATTGTGTTGGAGAGTAAGTGTTGCGTAAAAGATTTTCAACGTACCTCGGATTTGTGCTTGAAAGAACTACACCCGCTCTCCTGTTTGTGCCGCTAAGCGATTCCGCAAGATAAACACTCTATGTGAAATGCATGAGGGGTCAATAGAGGCAGACGGTTCCCTCGCTCACAGCTTTTCTGTTTTGTTCACGTATTATCGGAACGGCATTAAAAAGACACATGCAGCTCCTCTAAAAAAGATAAAATGATCCTTTCTGGCACTGACTTTACTTTGGTTTTGAATGAACAGAGCACACATCCGCACCATGCCAGCATCCCTCTGTCTCTCCACGAGACAACCTCATTCAGTGCACCTCACTCGCCTCGCTCATATGCCAGCCCCTCCCTTATTCTCTGTCTTTTCATTCTGATGTTCTCTCAACTCTTCCTCTTCTCTTTTCACTTCCTCAGTTGCCCTCCTCTTCCCCCTTCTTGTCTTCTCTGTGCATCCCACTCCTGTCCCCTCCTCTCTTTGCCTTTCTCTCCCTGTTCGCTGGCTCCCTCCCTTTTCTCGCTCCCTCCCTTCATCTCTCTCTGCATTGCAGTATCTGTGTCAGCCATCGGCAGAATAGGCTGTGTGCGTGCACGCGTCTGTGTGGGCACACACACATGTGTGCATTTCTCAGAGTGTGTGTGTGCGTGTGTGTGCGTGTGTGTGTGTGTGTTAGACACTGCAGTCCTTCCTAAGCAGCTGGACAGGAACTGAGATGGATAGTGTTCGTTCACCCCACTTTTCTCTTTACCTCTCCAACCTCATTTTCCACCCATCCTCTGTTCTCATTTTTATCTACTCTTCTTTCATCCTGTATCTCATTCTCCCTTTGTGAATTTCCTCTTCTCTCTGTAATACATTTTTATCTTGTCTTTTTCTTCTCTCATGCCAGACTCTGTTTTTCCTTTATTCTCTTAAATTCTGCCATTTTTTCTCATTACACCCTTTGATCCATTTCTTCTGCTTATCTTCTCTTCTGAACTTCTCTTCCTTCACAGTTATTATTTCCCCTACCTTACTTAACTCTCTTGTACTGGCCAAAAAGTTTTGTTATACAGACACACGTCTTTTTTCAATACTTACTTATCTGGGCGCACTTGCACTTGGTCTAATATATCCATTTATACATGACTGGACTGAGACTATTTATTGTGCATATTTATATGCTCCTGTTCCTGGCCAGGTCCAGGTCAGCATCCTTTACTGTTCCCCTGTACTGACTAACAAGCCACCAAAAAAAGACCCCTGAGTTCTTCTGCCTTGCTGGCTCTTCTACGTCGGGGGCCTATATTTCTCCGGTCATACCCTCCAGACGTCTTCTTTCCATCTTCTGTTTTACTGCTAACGAATCAAGAGCCCTGAGGTGCAGCGGACAGGGCTGTAGATCTCCGGGCGAAGTACAACACTGTCATAGTCGAACCATATATATTGAGCTGTAAATGGTGCAAACCACGCGGAGATACGATAGTGGGGAAATGTGTACGCAGAAAAGAGGAGCACAGGGGATTGACAGTGCGTCGTCTGCATGTGTAGGATGAGTGATTATCCAGTCAGGGATGATTTTTAATCAAGCACATTTTCTGCCTTCAATGATGCACCAGTAATGATCAGCTCTCTCAGACAGGTGGCATGCTGCAGGCTCAATTGTGCTTCAGAAGCTCATCAGCAATGAGCTTTTTCACTAACAGTCTCTGCGATAACAGCCTGCGATACAAGTTGTATTACGTCTTCTGTAGATCCCGAGGGAGCTTACTTAAATCTAAACCCTGATTATGTCGTAGTGATGTCATTGGGTCGTCTTGGCATGGAGCCTTTTTGAATTAGTTTTTTTACGGAAAGCCTGCATTATAAACTGGGGGAAAGATGTGGGGATTCATCAGGCAGGAAGGGTCAGACAAAAGGATGCTATTGGTTGCATCATGGGAAATGTAGTGTTTGGAGCTCGAGCCATACAGACAAAACGTCCTGATAATCTCGGCTTCTGCTGCTTTGAGTTTGACCAATATTTTTTTATAATGTGTCTCCTGTGAAGCCCCCAACTTAATAGAAGTTTGATGGTTCACTTTGACTTAAGATCAATTTTAAACTCACAGCAAACAGGCAAGCCACGTTCCCTTATAATGTAGTGCACATTTTAACGCAGAAAATAAATAAATACTAAATGAATGTGTGTTAACGTCCACTAATGTTATTTATGTGAATATTAGAAGTTGGTTCATCAAGATAAAAACACAGCTGAAAGCTAATTCCAGTAGGATGCCATTAAACCATTAGAGAGGGTGTGTTTGCGTGTATGTCTTATCAATTATTTATAGTTGTTCCAAAGCTTCTTATTGTGTTCTAGTTATGTGATTTTATTGTATACTTTTCACTTTTGTTGAATATTACTTTCAATTGACGCTGTACTTAACTCACGTCAGTTACCTAACAACTTAACACACACTTATTTTACATAACAAACATTTATTTCAACCCAAACCCGTATCTTTTCCTAAGCCTAACTAACTACTTTGTGTTGACTGAACCTAACCAAGAAGTTTCATTGCGTAAGTAAACCTAAAAACGAATTAAACGTACACTGGAAGTTAATGTTGAAAAGACACTTTGCATGTAACGATCAAAAACTGACACTAGAGGGTTACCTAGTTTAGAGCGTAGGGCCATAGGGGCAGTACACGAGCATCCACTATGACTAACCTTAACCCTCGAGTGTGATCACTACAGAGGTTTCCACATTATTAGACAACTGTTAATTAGCTTTTGCTGGTTAATATCAGTGTAAAGCACCAAGCAAAACCACTTGGCTTAGATTTCTTGCGTCATTGCGTTGTTAAATAATCCATAGACAGCAACAAGGACAATGTCGGCCATCTGTTTTCCTGCTCCATCTCTCTCCAACATTGCAACTAATTTCATGTCCCATTATGTGCTCATTATTTTCAAATCCTGCTGGTTTTTGGCTCACCGGCTAATACATGCAGGTGCAGACCAAACCATCAGAAACCCATCTTGCCAAACGTAGCTAATGATCGTTATTATTGTCCAGTCCGTTTCTTTTATATCTCTTCTCTCTCCATACACTCCCGCACACTGTTGATTTGTAATGACCAGTTAGCTAGCATAGCTAAACATTGTGGTTGTTAATGGCTGAGTGACAGCACTCCCTCACACCCACTGAGACATAAATCATCTCGACGCAGGGGCCTGATGTGTGCGGCGGTGTGTCTGGGTCAGATATAGGACACAGTGTGGAAATAGGTTTTGCCTCTCAGTTTAAAAATAGAAACTGCTCTGCTTATAATTTCTTAACATGGCAAGGCAGACTGTTTCCACAAAATGGAATGACCTACCACCTGCTCACATTTTTTGGAAATGACAGGGAAGGTTAAGAGCCTAGCCTTGCTGAATCTGAGTGTAAAGTTAAAGTAAATTGGTCGGGTATTAAAGTGCAAGTCCATGTAATGACTTGCTGCATGGATTTTAAGATATGCCGTTAAGCTCACAGCCCACACTGAAGTAATGCTCCTTTACCCTCTGCTCCCAGCCTTGAGTCCTGCAGGAATATTCTTGATAGGTTTTGCACATTTCTGTGGTCAGTGTTAATGCAGGAAAAATAAAAGCGGTCTTTTTGGTCTCTAATGAAGAGCGGAAGAAAATGCCACTTATCACACTACCATGAAAGTGAGACAAGAGACAGATGACAGAAAAAAAGGTATCCTGATTGTGAATCCTTAGTATGGCAAATATATAATACAAAACAAATAACATCTTTCCACTTTCCTGCCTAGTAAATGGGCTCGCTTTTAGTCATGCTTTAGGCATAGCAATGTCCTTCTGTCAGTCCACCACTTTGGTCTAGAGACTGAACTTTCTAAACAACAATTAGATGGATTTCCATGACATTTTTGCAGAGACATTCGTGTTGCCCTCAGGAGGACTTGTAATCAGTTTGGTCATACCCTGACTTTCCATCTGGCACCATCATGAGGTCAAAATGTGTCAAATACTTTGGTTTATGACCAAATACCTACAAAACTAATGACATTCCAATTAGCCTCGGATGAACTTGGTTTTTGATAAATGTTAACATGCATACATACTAAACTAAGGAGACTAAGGTAGACATTATACCTGCTAAATATAAGCATGTTAGCATTTAGCTCAACCCAAGACTGTGCTTAAGCCATACTTCACAGTGTTGCTCAACATGCTGTGTCCAATTAGTACCTACTAACTGTATACTGCATTAACTATACAGCCATCTTTATAGTAAACTGTCATTTTTTATAGTCAATATGCAATAAATCAACGTACTCATCCATTGTATACTAACAGGAAATGATACAAATACATTACCGATGAAAAGGCAATCAAACTACAACTTTCGAAGGCCACTGCAGATTAAATTTAAAGAGACTGCAAAATGTTTTTCTAGAAAAAGAAAAAAAATACTGAGGTGTTCCTGAAGCTTTTTCCACTGTCCACAGTTTGTATTTGTTTTCCAGCTGAATGTAGCTCCTCTCTTTTGTTTGTTATCTGTTATATGGTAGAATAGTATGGAAGCTCTGGAGGCAAGTGAGAAAAAAACAAAAATTCTGGTGACCCTTAGTCTTAGTCTAATCGAAATTGTTTTCTCTCCTGTGTTTATGACTTAAAATTTCTCCACCTGTTTTCACAAATGAAAAAAAAAATACAGAAAGTACCATAGAAAATGGTGCTGACAAAAATTTTTTTTAACCTGTTCTTACAGATGAAAAAAAAAAATTACTTGAAAAATGATCAGGGCAAAACTATTTTTTTTTTCATCTGTTCTTAAGTCATTAACACAGGAGAGAAAACAATTTGGATTAGATTTAGAACATGGATCACCAGAATGTATTTCCCCACTTGCCTTTCAGGGCTTCCATAGATGTTTGAATTGTTTCTGAACACAGAAAGTGTCCGAGCATATTTACTAGCATAATACTAATGTTGCACAAATAATACCATACTTTACCATATACACTACATAATACTATTTTCTTACTTGAACACACGACATACTCCTGCTTGGAATTAGTGTGAAGTATGGACTAGGGACTTTTTAAGTCTAGATAACTCTGATGACGGTATAATCAGAGTTACTTTCTCAAACTTTATAAACGTCCACCAACAGTAGATTTACGGAACAGTTTCCATAGGTTTCTATAGATGTGTTAGCTGTTAAGATATATAAAGTATCAGTATAAAATTCAGGTTAGCGGGTACATCAGCCAGTCATATGCTTTCAGTGTTATTGCCTTGCAAAGCTATGTTGTGTCTCATCTGCATGTGCTAATGTACATATGTCCAACAACAAACACTTCTCATTATGTGTTGAGTTATGCTTGCTCATCTGCCGTCTCATAACCTGATTGGGCGGGAAAACAGATTTTTCCAACAGATGTGAAATTAACTATGTTGTGACACTGAAAGACGTCTAGCCTACCAGAGCATAACAACAAATTAGCGTGGATCTCTCTCCCCTTGACAATACTTTGGGTGACTGATGTGGTTATCCTGATTGTTTCTGGCCGTAACTTGAGCTCAAGTGGCAGCCGATGCGGAACACGTAGCTATGATGATCTGAGCTCGTCTGTGTATGTGGTTCACACCACAGCTGACGCTCCTCCTTTGCACATCGCGTCAATGCTGAGCAGTTTGCTGGAAATCATACACAGGGAGACTTAAAAAAAATGAAAAAGAACTGAAAAAAACCCCACAAAGAATAAACTCGATTTTGATGCCAAATTAATTTGAGAATGATCTGTGTATTAGCTATTTTGTGGGAGCTTTTTTTTTTTTTTTTTTTTAAACAGACATAAGTGATGGATGATGGGTAGAGACAAGTCTCTCATTTCAGGAGAGATCTGATCGAGAAAGCGACAGAGTGTTCTGGCTATCAGACATCTTCATGACTATTTGTTCTCAGCTTAAGAGAGCTCTGCTCAGACCTCCTAACCATCGATCATTCCCCATCAATCCCTGTCTCTTCCTGTCCCCCATGCTGTTTTTCAATCATTCTATCAACCTGGAGACACGTCCGTATTGGCTCTATCCATCAGTCACTGCAGCCTTCCCTCAATCTACTCCTATCTAAGCCCATCCACTGTAGCTTCTCTGCCTCATGTCAGTCAAAGCATATGGGATGACCAGAGAGGTGGCTAGACAGACAGGTACAGGTCCATTTATCTATCATTCAATCTCTGTCAACCCACAGACTGCCACAGAAAAACAGCCTTAAGCCACCAACCAACCAATGTGTCCAAAAAGTCAGGGATCACAGAGAAGTCACTCTTTTCCTTCGGTGACAAAAAACACGGTGTTACTTATTTCTCTGGACTTGAGGGTCGCATTTCCGTGTGGATAGGTTGTAGAGGATGGGGGAACTGGGACCCCAGAACTGGAGTCCTTTTTACTTTCGCTTTCTGAGTTTAGCCAAGGGATTTCGTTTTCTGTGAAAAATCCAGGCTCCACCAGAAGCAGAGCACTACTGATGCTGGTTTATCTGTGGATCCACATGGGCAAGCTGAGCTCATGCATGGCAAGTAGCTAACTTTCCACTGGTCTTTCTATGTGACAAAAATAAAGGCACTGGTTCTAGCCATTTCTTTTTTTTAGCACTCTTTTTTATGGTAAGAATAGTCAACAACATCCCTCTTTGACAGTTGTAAAAACAACACAAACACTATCATTTTCATAAAAAAAAAACTACATGTTGTACTTTTTTTTTCTTAGTCCTGCATTGTAGATAAGAGACACACAAGGTGCCACCACTGTTTTTATCCATGCTAGTTGTGTGGCTGTGAATGTAGGTCTGTCGGTTAACCACTTTGGTCCACACTGAAATATTTTAACCACTAGTTGATGGATTCCCATGATGGATTCCCATGATATTTTGTAGGAACATGTATGGTCTCCAGAGGATGAATCCAGCTGACTTTGGTGTTCCTGACTTTAATCTAAAAATGAATTTGTCCAATAATTTGGTTTATGATCGAGCACTAAATGATATCGGTGTCAGCTTCGTGTTGTGTTTAGTGCTAATTGGCTAAAGTTAGCGTGCTAACAGTCAAAATAAAGACGATCAACAAGGTAAATATTATACCAAATGAACATTAGCATGTTAACATTGCAACTGTGAGCATGCTGACCTTAGCATTAAGCTAAAAGACTCAAAGAGCTGCCAGCATGTCTGTAGACTCTTATTCTTCTTGTCACTTACGCTGCATTTTGATCTATATACAGTAAATACCATACCAGTTGCTCTTTCCAGATTATAGTGGACAACAATTGAAAATTCATAAAAAAAAATTCTATTATCAGTATTAAATAGGATTCCCACTGCAAAGGTATGAAGAGCCAAGCAGGGAAATGTAAAAGTGCAGCGAAGGTTTGTCAGCATATTGGACGGTCAGAATTATAAAGCTCTTGCTATCAACGTTATGTCTGCGGTCTCAGTTTACCATCAGTCTCCCATTGTCGAACATCCATTTTGTCCAAAACATATACAGCATGCATTACCAACTGAAACATTGTTGCGTGGGAGGGACAAAAGAGAGGCAGAGGGAGTTGTCATTCTGTCTATTTCTTTACCAAAAACTCTGAATCTCTGTGAGCACAAGGTGCGTCACTTTTCCATTTCAATCGCCAAAGTTGTCTTTTCCGCGAACACAGAAGACGAGAAATGTGACAAAACACTGTGAGTCAGTTGAGAGATCGGAGAGAGTTTTTTTCTGCGAGGTCGTTATTCTATCATAGAACCTCACAGAAAACTCTGGTACTTTTGTTTGTCTGTTTTTAAGGTGGAGGTATTTAAAATCAGATTGCACAATCAGATTGCACAATATGTCAAGAGAGATACTGCCTGAAAATAGTTGCAATCAATTTCAGATGCAGTGGATCTCAATTTCAGTTGATGGATTTTTTTTTAGCTCATTGGTAGGACTGCGGCAGCATAAGTCCCTGTGACTGAAGTTGGACCAAAGCAGACACTGACACTGATTAGCATACTGTGTAATTGTGTGTGGGACAGAGAGCAATGCCAATTTGGAGTGACAGCATTTGGAAAACACTTCCCTTTGTTTTCCATGTGTAATTCAGTCGTTAACTGTGTTGCACTCATTACACCTCTTGTAATATTGCACCTCTTCTGTCTGAATATGTGACTGTGCATGTCATTTGTGCAATCGATTTGACAGATACAAACCAATGTTGTGAGCAGTGTTGGAATTACTCAAGGGGGAAGCGACGACAATTACACTACACCAAATTTCATTACCAAATGTAACACTTTAAAGTTTGTTTAAATGTTCATCAGTTAATTTTTCCAAATATTCATCAGTCACTTTCTGCAATCAAGATGAACCACTCGGCAACCATTCAGCATAAATTGGATCCACCGCACAGCACCTTTTTTAAAGAAAATACGTCACTTTTAAAGCTGGTTTAGATAGGTTAGATTTAGAAAACAGACACTCGACTGTACTGCTGTTAAAACAGACATGTGAGTTAACCGCAGACACTTGCCTCGTCTGGACTCACGGCGGTGTTCCGTCACAGTTCACAGAGTTGCGCTGCTGCAGATGAATATAAGGGAAACACTGGAATGGATTTTTGGCCTAAACGATTAGTTTTTTCTTTGTGCCTTTTTGGATTATTTCAAGGGGAAACACAAACAAATGGGTGAGATTACGGTGGCTATGTCCACTTCTCTCCAACAAGGAAAAGCGACACCAATGGTGATCCCTGTTCTCACTGTTAATGGCTTTCTGTTTTTTTTTTGTTCAGTTTTTTTTTACTTTATCCTTCCTCTGAACACAGAGTTTCTTTTTTTATTTGGAGCATCCACACCAGAAACTTTTCTTGGATGCTTCTTAGGATTTTCCTCCACACTCCTTCATTGCTGCTCCATTGCTATGGTCTCCCCCTTGCCCTTCAGTTCTATCTGGTTTGATGTACAATGCATAACTTTCCGTGCATCATCGCGGGAAAGTCGCCACAGACACCCGACACAAAGACTCGGTTTACTGCGAAATGCACAGAGCTTGAATGGCTTGAACGTATCGGACGTTCTTTTTATTTTTAATCTTCACGTGCAGTTGCAGAGGTACCTGTAATTTACATTGGTATTGCTCTACCTTTTACTCCACTATGTTCCAGCCCAATCTTTTTGGCTTGTGACCCTATACAAAAAAAAGCATTGTCTAGCTGGGGCCCCTTGTCACGTTTCAAGTATTTATGTGATGTTAGCAGTTCAACCAATAAAGCATTTCAGTGTTTTCTTATTCAAATAACATTTCTAATCTCATAGAGATCAAATTGAATAAGAAGATCCAAAATATATCCAACAATGTGAGCAGCGAAACCTTTTTTTCCCCCCTTTCTTTCCTACCTTATTAATCATCTGATGATCCATGGCAGGATTGCCCTGTTTGGTGGCCCCCCTGTTGTCTCCATGTTCCCATCAGGTCCAGTGCACACAGCACACTATATATAGCGTCTTCATTATAGTTTGCACAGAGACCCAGTACTTCCATATTATCCATATACTACTTGAGCCCCAGGATCTCGGTATGTTACTCCGTTAGTGGTAATTTCATGAAACACAACTCTGTTCAGGAAAGAACACTATGTGCAATGTAAACTACAATAACAAAGACGTTAGGATTACACTTAATTTTGACACAGGATCCTGAGTTTATGTAATAATGCACGACCCAGTCAATATTGTACTTTAGTATTGCACATTTCCTAACAAATTTGCAAGTAATCAGATTGCCACAAAGGAACTGTGAACCGCGGGGGTTTGGGACCCCTGGAGGTGTGTTGCCCGCTTTGCCCACTTGCAATCCAGCCTTGCATGACCCACTGGACTAAATCGCCTAACTGTACCTGACTGTATATAAAGTAGTTAAAATAGTATTGCTCCAGCTATACTGGCTACATCAGTAAAATGCGGCTTACACATTGATTAATCAGTATTAATAAATTATTAATCTAATTTACAATAATGTTTGAGACACAGGAAATTCTTCTGCCGAAACTAGAAGAACATTTTTTTTCCTTCTGATACTTATTGAGAGAACATATTGCCAATGATACTTTTGCACTTTTACTTTTCTGAATACTTCTTCTTCTTCTAATTTTCACAAGTGCATTATAATAATTGTAAAAAAAATAGCTTCCTCCTTGCCTTCACAGGAAATTGTAATGCAAATATCATGATATGCCTGTTGTGCTCTTATATACTGTACATATATTGTAGATGAGTTTAGTTTTCTACCAGTCAGGTACTTTTCACTGTGCCCACAACTCCTTATGGGAGTAAGTTTCAGTTGCATAAAATCAGTTTAATTAATATGATTTATGTGCACCCAACTACTCTGTGCAGAGTTTCTTTAAAATGCATGAACACAGACACAGTTGTTCTTCCTCACGCAGACTGCTTGCACTCCGGAGTATTTCTTCTCTGCGCAGAGAAGGTTCAACAATCATACAAAGACAAGATTATTCCTCAAGAATCCTTATTTCAGTATTATAGATCTCACTGGTTATTTGTATAAAGACTTATTTCAAACTTTCCACGACAAAATGGTACCGCTACTGTTAGTTAATAATGTCATAAAAAAAAGAGCGGTTACTTCTTTCTCAAATCGGTTTTGCAAAGACGATGGCGACACATGTACTCACGCACGCACGCCCAGTGGAGGAGGAAAAGCAGCACAGGTGCCTTATTAGCACAAGGGATGGGTCACACATATGCTAAGCACACATGACCAGCTTGTCATCAGTTAAAGTTTGAAGCAGTTAATCATCCCGCCCCTCCTGCTCCTCTTCTTTTTTTGCCTGCTTTATCTTTTTTCTATCTCTTTCCTTCCTTCCTGTAGGTTATTGACAGGAGACCACAGAGGAGACACCGTCCATAGCATCGGTTTCAACGTGATTTCTTAGATAAACATGAATCAGATGGTTTATTATCCGTTTGCGTACATTTGATATTAGAGCACATTAATTGTCCCCCGAAGCGGGCTCAATTAAATTACATTTTTGATTCAAAGTGTCATTGTCATCATTTGGGGTGTGGGGGGGGGGTTTGTGCAATACAACTGTTCTGTTATACAGTCTCCTTTCATGAGGCCTATAATGTTCATTGTTTTACACTGTCATAAAGATAATCAATTAAATTTACATCAATTATATGTGGCCGCATTGAGGTCGTAGTTAGTGATGGTGTTGTATTGGACTGCATTATATTCAGCTTTTTCGAATATTCTAATGTATGTAGATAGGGAGGACAAAACAGTTAAAACACCTCTCAATATGATGCAGCTCTACAGTAAAGGTCCCGATCGGATTTACATTTTTTGTTTTTATTGTTTTGCGTTACCTCTCAAAATGTTTCGCATCGCCTCTCATTGATAGAGAGTGTGAGCTGTATTATGATCGAATATTATGCAGTAGGCCGCCACTGGTTGTGACCACATCACAAGTGGTAACACTTTCAATGACGCCTATGTCCATAATGCATTATAAACATACCTATAACGCGTTATAATCTGCCTAAAGCCATTGTATAATGACTTATAAGGTCAAGTATCATAATGCTTCTTAAAGTATTATGATACTTGACATTTTAAGTCATTATAACATGCTTGCTGCTAATGTCTTATGATTATTGTTATAAAGCATTCTAAATATTTATAAGTGCTTTTAACTATAATAATACTGTGCTGTAAACAGATTGTAACAGATTATAAGTAGGTTTATGAAGCAATATAGACATGGGTGTCGTGGAAAGTATTACCGAGCTAGCCAAACAATTCACTGCTGCCGAGGCTGATTCTGACAGACTGGAGCTGTGATTGTGACTGTAACCATGGCTGTGATTGGGTTGTTATGTTTATGGCTGACACACAGTTTATAATGGGTGTACCAACTTGCAGTACAGCTACGGCAGCCATATCCATAGCATTGTAGATTTGACCATAAATGCAGCCGTAGTCCAAGCAATAACCATATATCTACAGTCCCAGCTTCAACCAGCAGATGCAGCCGTGCTCAAAGAGTCGCTCGGATCAATAAATACATAATGTAGAGAGTCACATCATCTCCTCTTTTCTGCACAGCGTTGCAATGGACCAACACACTAACTGTTTATATGGATCAGTGGAGAATACAAAACTATTGCGTAGTAGTTCAGAAAAAAAGATTCCCACTGTGACCCATGAGCTTTAACTATGACCTCAGTAATGAGCATACAATTGAAACAGGATATCTATGCTTTACGACAATGTCACTAAAAACAGAGCTTTAAAAAAAAAAAAAACGCTTTATTATAATTATCATTGTTTCCTCTCTTTCAACAGTACATAGAAATCACCATACCTCCGCGAAGGAGGTTATGTTTTCTGCTTGGGTTTTTTTTAACCAAAAAAAACATTTTTTTTTTGGTTAAACTTGGTGGAAGGGTGTAGCATGGGCTAAGGAAGAACCTGTTAAATTTCGAAACGGATACGATCTCTGGGTGGATACACAAACTATGTTCCAAGTTTGTTTACAGGTAGGATATTTGTGTCACGTGATGTCGGAAAATTCACCTGAACGCCCCCTCAAGTCGGAACAACAACTCGGAAACAGATATCAACATCTTGCTTAAAACACTTTGAGCAATTTAATACAACACATCTTCTTTGCAGGGTCCATGTTGTTCCCACATTATGACCTAAACCTCACGAACACACCAAAAGTTGGGAGAATGACTTCCTATCTGAAATGGGACCATCCGAGGAGCACGTGAATGCACTATTGTCCTTGGCGGAGGTCTGCGCTCTCCCAGTGCCATTCTGGTATATTTTCTTTATACATGTTTGAAATGTAGACTAAAATTGTAGAAAAAAATCCAATTCCTGCTGAACCTCTGGCGTAGACTGAGAAAAGTTGCCCTTCCACTGGTTTTTGAGGAGACCGCTCAACAGTTTTGTGTGTTTGTGAGGCAGGTAGAAGAGACGCTGCAAATGTGAAATCATTTAAATAATTGGATGATTTAAATTTTCTGAGTGATTCTAATGGACCTGCTCTCATTTAGACAGGTGGCTAAAATTATGCCTTGCAAAGATCTAGATTCTTCCCAGCATACTGAAATTAATTTGCACAAACACATTAGAGTTTTTACACTTTCAGGCACTCATAAACCCATTAGGTGAAAGAATGCATCACAACCAGTTACATGATCACATGCAGGTGCTTTTCACGTTGTGTAATTGAGGTTGGATGGCTCAGGAAAAGTTGGATTTGAGTTCAATTAAACTTATTTCATCCGAATTGATCACTCTTTTGTAATCAGCATTGTATATAAAAAGGTTTGTTTACGGTTCTTCAAAGGTCGAATGGTCCCAGCCCAAGATGGAAATCTTATATTTTCAGCTTGATCAGCCAGTCATCGTCCTAATAAATAGCTCAGATGAGAATCTAAACTCATCAATTTACTATTTATGATCCTTCCCCTGATGCATATGTATGGTCGTCATGTTTTGGACTGACGTCTCAATTGACCAAGCTTGGCACAAAATCACCTTTAGGACCTTCCCCCTGCTCATGAATATTTACAGAAATGAGTCCACCGGGGAGACGGGACTGCATAGAGGGTCATATACATAATAGAGAGATGAGCTGTTTATTCAGACATATTAATATGTTCACTCTCAGGTTTTGACTTTGCTTGTGCATAGATGTCTTGAAAAACATTGCCATCTATTCTTCATCCCACATGTATGGTGAACAATCTGACATTTCGCAGACAAAGCTAAGGAAATAGAAATGGAGGAACCAAATTGAGTCAAAGTGTATCGTCACACATGCACAGCACAGCACAGAAAGTGCTTTAACCCTATCCTAGTATTAGGATAAGTGGGCAACTACTATACAGCGCCCGGGGAACAGTGTGGGGGTCCGGCACCTTGCTCAAGGGACACTCAGCAGTGCCCAGGAGCCAGGAACTAGTTGGTAAACAAGTCCAACAAGCAAGTGTCTGTGTGTTTAGCAAACATTCACAGATCTAAATAAATGCTAGTGTTGTGCCATGTCTGGGGGAGGAGGCAATATATTTTTCTACTTTATCCATCTGTACGCCTATCTATACGTTTGTCCGTCTGTCAAATTCTCAATCGACCACTTAGACTGAAGGGTGAACTGGTTGGAATTTGATGGTCGAAGTGTAAAGTCGCTGTGACCTCAGAAAACAGGTTTTTGGCCTTAACTCAAGAATTCATATGCAAATTATAGCAATTTCACACAAATGTTAAATAAAATGATGAAGTTTTGGACAAACATGGATGTCCACTGCAACTTGACTGGTTGGTGGAGCCATACAACTGTGTGATAGTAATTCTACTACTACACTTAATTCTAAGTGGCCAAAAAAATAAAAAAATCTATTAATGAATGCAGCTTTAAATACGGTGTACTTCTAACTGAATTTAGCTTGAAAAGATTCCAGATGAAAACATATTTGGTAGTTTTGGTTATTGGACATTGACAAGACCCCATGTGTCCATAGAGAAGGGAAAACACAAATAAAAGAAACCAGAACATGGTACTGTGTACTGTTACATATAAATGTAACAGATTAAACCCACAATGCTCTCTTATGTTGATGGTTGGCATATAACCTAAAACTGGGCAACGTCAAGCACAAGAAGTGCAAGACTGAAGAACCACCAGTCTAAAAACGCGGGAAAACAACAAACACCTCGAAGAGAAACTTCTCGTACTCACACGTGAAAGGAGAATCAAGATTCAGCATACAGAAAACACTGCAGGGGTGTAGACTGAATAAATGTTAGGAAACAGGTGAAGTCAATTATTAAACAAAGAAGTTATTGGCTGGGAGTTCCCACTGACAGAAGCCTTCCCACTGCTGTGGGCAGAGGAGGAAGAGAGCACTTTGGATTGTTCCCTAGTTGCTCCCAGCAGCAGAATCAGCACATTGGAGAGCGCAAAACGCACAGTACTGACGATTGTATATTTTATAGCAAACGTGCACTATAATCTACATTCATCTCCTGAGACCTGGAATAAATTGTTTATAACATGTCCCTTGTAATTACACAAAAAGTACATTACAAAGCCCAATTTGGTAATGACAAAATAATCCATTTTCTTTTTAATTATTTCTCATTGAATGAACAATGATATTGACATTACATTACATTTCGTTTAGCTGATGCTTTTGTCCAAAGTGACTTACAATAAGTGCAAACAATCATGAGAATAAATATAAAACATATTTTAAAACCTTTTCTACAGCCTGGCTCTCTGCCTCACTCTGTGCTATGTTTCTTGATGTAGGAAAAAAAAGGTTGGAAATGAGAAAAAGCAAGAGCCACCACAAAGAACATGGGTGTCATGTCCACATTTTTTAGGAGTTGTTTGCGTGTCTTTTTTTTAAACTATATTTTAACCGGATTAAGGATTTTAGTCATCGGACGTCTGGATCTTAAGTTATCAGAGAAACAAGCTGAGCTAACTTTGGTAGCAATTTGGCGCGCAGTCCTTCCTGGACGTCCGTTGTCTGCCGAGCTGTGTCGGAGAAATGCTGATTTTTATTTAGTTTTTTATGTGAAACTACTTTATTGTTTTAACCGGTTTTACTCATTGTGTCTGTTTGTTTTGGAGAGGAGGAGACCTCGGCTCCTGGTAAAAAACCTCCTGACCAAGGAACAATGAAGGAATTCTAACTAGGAGAAGCTGACTCTCACGATCCTGCACTACTTCACAACCGCAGATGATTGTTATGATTAAATATTAAGTATTATTGTGTGTTTTTATAAAAAATGTATGAAATGTGAGAACAGCTATCATACATACCTGCACACCACAGGTCTTTCAAAGGGCTCACCCTCCGGCCCCATGCCTTCACATTCACATTTAAATTGGATGGACAGAGTAAAAAAGAAAAAAAGAGAGACATGGGCTTAGATGGCCAAATTTTTGTCATGTGACTGGTGGTCTCATCCGAGTCAGTCATGGCCTCGCAGTAGTGCTTCACAGGACCTAGTTAGTGCAACATTTTTTGGCTGAATTTTATATGTATTTATTATCATAAAGTGATTTTGATGAAATATCTAAATGTTAAGCTTTGCTTTCTAAGCTTTCTTGACAGAAGTGTTGTTCAAACATGATCCACTCAAGGAATGTTGAAAAGTTGAGAATCTGACAATAATGTCTGTTTTTTTTTCAGTTTCTCGCTATGATAAATGGTTTAATTTTGGCAATTTAAAAAAAAACAAAAACCCGGCAACAGGTTTAGGGATTCACCCGCAGACATCATAGCAGTCCAATTCAAGACAAAGGAGTAAAGGAGTGAGAGTGGAGGGAATTGACCACATCCGGACTTGTATGTGGACATCTAGAATGCTTTAGTACAGCTGAATATATACTAGGAGCCAAGAGGACTAATGTATGACTTGGCTGAGCAGTATCACTGCATGACTCTCACCTTCTCTCTCTGTATAATGTTTATTTAAACATAGTTCTCGGGGATATTGAGCCATACAGCATCTTAAGGGTCCAGCTCAGTCCCTCTCTCTTCACCTCACTTCGATTCTCCTTCTACATAATTCAGAGCACTTGGCTATTTGAGCAGGAATGACTGTGTGATTGAAAGGGGTCACCTGCTCAAATCTGCACCCTCGAAAAGGAAAATCTGTGTTCCCCATGTGATGGCTGTCATAGGTTAACAGTTATTGGCAAGAGCTGCATACAGATGCAGCCATCGAGAATTTCCCTTCCAAGCCTGAAGGCCAGCCGGCTGACACCCAACTGCCTTCCAAATCCCAGTCCCTGGTAGTCCCCCCTCCTGTTTCCTGACACGACGTGTCCAGATGCCACACTGTTAACACGGCCACTCATTCAATTGCAGGGTTTCACCAGGAGATGGTGCTTCCTTCATAAAAACACATAAACCAGCTAAAGTACACTGAAGAGCCATGTGTCTTTGTTTAGGCCATGGTCTACACAGTATGTTACCCAGACATACAGGAGTTGCTGGAACTTCAATAATGTTTGCCCTCAATTGTCAAAAGTTATTAATCACATATATTTAACAGCATAAACCCTGATTTTCAGTAGCGGAATGTAACTACACTCAACTACTGAACTAACACGGAAAAAGCTTCACTATCATTTGTACTCTTGGATGCCATTAGAGTTATTTGCATTCTAAAACTTTTCAACCTAAATACTTTAGACCTGTTTCATGGTGATAAATAGGAAAACATTACAATTTGAATTATGTTAATACAACTTATATAATGCAAAGGGTCATTTTAGTCATACTGCATTTGGACTCAACTTGACAGCATTTGTACTTTTCATGTTATAGATCCCGTCCAAGCTTTCAGAAAATGAACAGTAGCAAGACTGACATTGCCCTAATAAATCCAGACATTCACCCACCGTGTGTACTGAAGTGCATTTGAACTGTGATGCGTTCCCTAACTGTTGTAGTAGTGATGTGCATTTGAATGGTGATGCGACTGCTTAGCTTAGGAAAAAAAGTGAACAAACTACATAGTCAATGACGCAAAGAGCGGATGATGCAAAGAGCAAAATTGGCAAATCTACTTTCACCACAAGACAAATGGACCCTAAATAGCCATATCCAGAGGGTTCTCTACTGTATGTGCAGAAAAAGGTTTTGGAGAAGTAAATGTATTTTCTGCTTATGAGTTCTTAGCATTACTGTGAAATAGAGTATATTTGGTATTACAGCTTTAAACCGACATTCCATGAAGGCAACGTCAGACCTCTATTTACCATCAGTCACAGAAGGTGTTTTGTGATGATAGAGGATGAACATGCTGTGCTTTAACAGTACTGTTGAATAAGAAGTATCTACAAAAAAGGTTGCCTAGAAAAAAGACTAAGTCTAAAGGCATACTCAAATGGAAAAAAAACGGAAGGGCATCACACAAAATTGCCATTAACTATGTAATTCTGCCACACATATAAGGACTGTTTTACTTTATCAGCCTTTTTCAAGTTAGTAATTATGTTAATGTTGTCCAGGGGATTAGTATGTTTATGGAAATGAGCCAAACTGTCAAATAGTACTGTTAAAAAGAGCAATTTGTACACAACAGTCAACAGTTTTTCCTTCCTCTTTTCCTTGCTTGAGTGACAAGTGCCCCTCTGATATTGACTCATTGAGGAAAAAAATGTTGATACGTATTCATCTGGATTCCTGCACGGCCGTTTGAAGACGCCTGTAAAATCCTAAAAGTATAACTCAGAAATAAATTGGATATGAGCCACCTAATCGCGGCCTACCTGACTGACAAGACGGAGAGCCCTCAGCTTCAGGCCAGCAAACACTTGACAGACAAGACTGCAGCTTGTCAGTCAACATACTCAACAACAAGCAAACCAAATATGGAGAGCAAAATCTGCATGAACAAACAGGATGCTCTGGCTTCCAAACAAATACTATACTATCTCAAAATACCACAACCACAATAACTTCCACTATCCCTGTAACTGTTGCCACTAACACAGTGGTTATAGCTGCTGTTACCACTGATAATCATCTAAAATGAAAATGAGCGAAAGGTAGTATGAATCAGGCTAATAGTTACATTCCACAGATATCAAATTAATCTAAGGAACATTGCAGGGTTTTTCACATAAGTATAGACTTCAATTCTTACACAATGTAATGCGCACAAATCACCGCATTCACTTGCTACGTCGGCGTCGAGTGTGAGGACTGAAAAAAACAAAGGTTATTTTGTAAAAAGTCAAAAAAATATGAGAATTATACCAAGCATATGGGTGTATTGTGGGGAAGTGGATTAGGACTGATTTGAGAATTGTCAGTGAAGGTTTTCTTTCATATTACAGTAAAACTTGGCCACCATTAAAGTCCAATTTAATCCCCTGTGAGGGAAGAGGTAGGTTTTGGTTTCATCCAACTGGCATATGATTAACAGGTCCTCTTCTTTGTGGAAACATTATAGGGGATAGTGGGGATTACCCCTTATTCTGAAGGCCCATTGTTCCAAAACCTCAATTATTCTAAAAATGTCCCATTGGACCGAAAGCCCATTTGTTTGACAGTCTGTTACACCGAAAACAAAAACCCATTGCACCGAAGGCCAGTTCCTCCAAAAATACAATCTGCTGCTATGGCGAAGTCTAGTACTTTAAAGACATGAGGCGTGAGATTGGTCAGGGTGAGGGTACAAATATCATGGTAAGCCAATCGGAGGTAGAGTAGGGCGGGTCATGCCTTCGCTATCATTCTGAATCATAATTAGCCGCGTGCTTCTGTTTTTCGCGGGTAGACTGTATTTTCGGAGCAATGGGCGTTTGTATTTGGACAAATGGACTATATAATGGCTCAATTTTCCCGCCAGAAAGGGCTGTCTCAGGGAATTTAAATGCCTTTCTAAGGTGGCTCAAATACATTTTGCTGCCGTCCACAGCAGTACATTGCTTCGCTTCCATGCTGGTACTCCTGTCTGTTTTGCCGACCACCGTATCTTTTTAGGTAATACTCTGACGATGGATAAGTATCTTATACAACCACACTTCAAAATATCTTTTAACATGAATCCTTTCAGAACCTGACTGGACAAACCACCTGTCACATTCTAATGTGTGCTTGAGTTGTATTGATGCGTTCTGGAAAAACATGGCTGCTGTTCTGCAGACATTTTACATTTTACCTACAACATCCACTTCAATCCTGAATAGATTTTAGTGACTATTCAGTTGCTGACTGCTGTTACATCACTGCACTGCACTTCACCAGAGCTCAGTATTAAAGCTTAATAGATTGACTATTTTTGTACTACAGTATGTTGCAGTCCATGTAATACCACATGGACCCCATTTTTTCTTCAAGGGTGTAACGAAGGCCACTAGTGACTGTCGGCTTTGGCCATGTACTGTAAATATTGCACAGCTGGGTTTTGTATTACTTGCACTTCTAGCATACAACTTAACTACACACGTTAATAATGGCACTTTATTAGCAAGATATGCACAATCCATTTTGCACATTGCATATTTGCATGTAAGGTTTTTTTTTGTGTCGTGTGCAATAACGTCTATGTGCTAGAATATCTTGGTGTAAAAGTGTGTAAGTGTATTTGTTTTTCGCGAACATTGTGTGAGTTGTTTTGCTTGAACACTAACCTGTTCTGTCCTGTGTCCCCTTCCAGGTGTTCGGCCTAAAGAGTCCCAGGGGATACGAACACAAACATAAACGTTCCGGGAGGGACTAAGTGCTAAAATAGGAGAGCGGGGTTCAGTGTAGATGTGTATTTATTGTAGTAATGTGTTATGTCTTTATTTAATGTGGGAAATAGCAGTAAAGTAAAACAGGGTATACTGTATATTGTATATGGTTATTAGACATGCAAATTATTTGACAATACCTGTAATGGAAGCATCCAATTAAATATATCACCGACACAGTATATAAGAGGCCAGTTCCCATCTCTTCTGAGTGTTGGTTCGGTCTCATGACCTGTGTTGCTGCCATGTTGATCTGGGTATTGCGCTGTAAATGAACACCTCACAGGTTGATACACCATACCACACCATACCACCGCCTTCTTTTTCTTTCCCCACTGTTTCATGCAGCCACTAAATGGTCATTCTTACTAAGGGACTGTTCACCCCAAAATAAAAATAAAAACATTTTTCCTCTTACCTGTAGTGCTATTTATCACTCATTGGAGATATGAGCAGTAGAGATGTTCTGCCTTCTCTCAAGTACAATGGAACTAGATGGCACTCGGCTTGGGGGGGGGGCCCGAAGCGCCAAAAAGAATAATTTGAAAAAACTCAACGGAAAAGTCTCTTTCCAGAAGTCATGAATCCGCAACTCAAGACAATCCAAAACCCTTGTTGTGAGCCTTTTCATGTTCTACCGAACCACAGCAACCAACCATTTCAATATGCAGAAGGAAGCGTGTATCTACTCATGGATGGGAGGCTCTCCTGGGTTCACCTGGGCTAGCTAACATTACAGCTCAGCAAGGAGGAAGCCATTACTGTTCACATTTCGCGCTGTCAAGAGCACAAGCCTCTCGGAACAAAGAAAAAAATACTTCATGTTATATTAACATTCATTTTCTATAGGTTTCAACATATGTAGATACACGCACACACATAAAAATTGCGTGTCTAATATTAGGTCTTTGAGTCGACATATTTGTCTATGCTGACTGTAGAGTTAACGCATTATGCTGATGACAGCCTTACTTGACACAGAAGAAGTCAGTTATTCTACAATTTGTGCGAATTAGGTTTGGAACTTTTTAAAAGGTAAGGGTCATATTAAGACTGAATACCAGTGTATTAAGATTATATTTATATCATATATTAATATCAACAATACAAATCCCACGCTATGTTAGCTGCACCCTATACGAAGCTGAATAGGCTCTGTGGGTCTATAACTGCAGTATTCATAAACGATATTAGAACTGCACCACAGAGAGCAAAAGCGGATCAGAGATGGTGAAGAAAAGAGGAAAGGGGAGAGGGAGAGGAGGAGAATGAGGGAGAGGATGAATAAAAGACAGAGGATAGAGAGGAAGAGGTGTGTATTAGGAACAGAAGGAAACAGTGGGCAGGAAGCGTGAAGGGCAACATTAGGCTGCTCCAGGTAAATGTGAATATTGATTTAATTAACACTAAACTCTGTTGACTCTCTCACACAGACACAGACTCTCTCCAAACCACCTGCCCCCACTCTGATATCAATTTTTCAGCAGTGTCTTGTTTTGGGAAGGTGGTTATTTTGCTCAGAGGAGAAATTACAATGTATTCCCAAATCCATTTTCTCCTATCAATTATTCAGATGTGACCAAGACTCATTATACATGGAAATGTTCTCAGCTCACTGAATCCAGCGGAAGCTGTGTGTGCGTGTGTTTACGTCCCTCTGTACAGTTTAATATTGTCTGTGAACAGGCGAGTGGGTGTGTGTATTTGTAGTTTTTGTCCGAGTGTATGTCTGTGTTTACCTGCCGTGAAGAACGGTAACATGTACTCGCTGAGGAACAGCTGGTTGTGTAGAGTTGTGTGTGTGTGTGTGTGTGTGTGTGTGTGTGTGTGTGTGTATGTGTGTGTGTGTGTGTGTGTGTGTGTGTGTCTGGGATTAGTTGCTTGTTGCAAAAACCCGGAGAGAGACATGTCCCATTCAGCAGGGCGGCATTGATTGATAATAATCTACCATTTCAGACCGATTAGACATTTTGCATTTATTATATTGGGAGTTTAATACATTATTATAACAAACTATGTCCCACTTTAACTTTAAACTCTCTAGTGCAAGCATGGAAAGCTACTGCCAGTGTCCATTTTGAAAACGTAAAGTTTAATCTGTGGAGCCATTCCACAGTGTTACATTGTAAGTAGTGCATTTCTTTTTACCAGTATACACACTAGAGCGCAGATGCATCCAATAAGCACTGACATGGTGCAATATATGTGTTTGCAAATGCAGAGGGTCAGACCTTTCTATTCTCACAACAAAGTCGTATTACTATATTTAAAGCCACAAGGCCTACCTGTATATCTAGTGGCCTTAAGTGTGCCGTTAATACCACAAACACCTTTTTCGGATCACAAGTTCATCTTGCAGCCTTGAGCACTTTCTCTGCAGTACATATTGTGCGCAAAGTTTTTCCACTATGTCTACAATTTGAAGGTTTCTGGCTTTGTCGAACCCCAGTGGTGGTATCAAAAAGACATTGTGTTAGTTGGTGTGTATTTTGCTTATAATTTTAAGTCTCATGGCACACCTTGAAGGACTTACCAATGACTGTCCTACACTTAAACCACCAAATGTGAAAATCTAAAATGTATAAAACGGTCCAATTCTATTCAAGAAATGTGCTTAAGTTGACATCTGTGATGTTGAGTTGGAGGTACTAAGACAATTTACATGAAGTAAAGAAAAACAAAATGTAAAATAAACCAAAGTACTGGACAGTGCTATCATTTGACCTGATGGATGAAAAGTCAAGGAATCAACAATATTGACATAAACCATGAATCTATGTACCAAATGACATGGTAATCCATCCAACAAGGGTCGAGACATTGCTTTGAACCACAAATGTCAACCTCATGGTGGCACTACAGGAAATGTCAAAGGTCCAACCAAAACTTTCACCATTCATCCTCTGGAAAAATGTAATGTCTGTATTTCCGTCTTGTACAGTAGATAGTGAAATCTTTCACTGGATAAGTGAAACATAATATATTTTTTAAAACCTTTTATGTGTGGAACAATGCTAAGTCAAATATTAATAATAGCTTTGGGTACCATGAATGTCTGTACCAAATTTAACACAAATCCATCAAATAGTTGTCAAGACATTGGACTAAAAAACAAAAAATAACAATCTCATGGTGGCATGAGAGGAAAAGTCAGGATCAAAATCAGGATCACCAAAGTCAGTTCTCATTTTCCTATGCAGACCATAATTGTGTTTACGACATGCAATGTCAATCTTTCGAAAAGTTGTTTAGATATTAGCTACGGACTGACATTGCCATCCCAACAAGGTACGCTGCTAACGTGGCAACAACAAAAGAAGGTGTACATTAAGTAATGAATAAATTCACAGATTTATTTTATCTTAATAGTTTTATTATGTACATCCGTTTATTCACTGCCATATGCTCACTGTAATATTAAAAAAATCCCATCATTGATCTTTTCTCACTGCCAAGATGAACACCTTAAAAGTATACTGACAGTATTTCCACTTAAAGTAAATTTGACATATTCATTTAACCAAGTCTGGGATTTTCATGCAACGGGGCTGAACAGGCATGATATGAAAGAAAAAATATATTCTTTGCCTGTAGGTAGTTCAAATTCAGACATTTCCTCAACCCTTGGAAGTGTGGATTTAAATAAAACAAAAAAATTCTAATCTCAAGTGTGCAAAGCAAGAAATGTATAAATATGGATGAAAATGCTCGAAGCCTGAAGTGAGGGATGTGCATAGTTACTCAACCCAAGGTCCTGTCCATTTTTATTATGGTATGCTGGCAATGGGAATCCTTTAGTACTCAGCAACAGGATTGGTGGTTATTTTATCTCAATACAAGTGAGAAAAGTCAATGTTGCCTTTGCAGAACAACAATAAGCCTGACACTGCCTAATAAAGACATGAGGGCTGCCAAGTGTATGTGTGACCTGTTCGCTCACACATACACTTCGGAGCCCTCATAGTTCGCTGTGTGTGTCTGTCTCCATGCTTCAATTAATTCTGCGATGGTTATCGGGCTGCAGAAATCTGATTAGTATGGTTGTCACGGCAGCACTCATCACGGCAGCACTCCTGGGATCTGACAAGAGTTTCTGGGATGGATTGACAGCCTGGCCCCTCAGTCTGAATGAAAATAATATTAATATCTTCTACGGTGTAGTTTTCAAATCACATTTACTGTATACATACTAAAACTTTAACAGTTATAAAATAACTGGGCATTTCTTAGCCTAAGTTGTGTCAAACTAACTGTACTAACTTGTTTTGCTGAAGTGGAAAAGGTGAAGAAAACATTATGGCATGAAAACAGTTCAAATATTATTTACTTATTTTAAAAAGATTTACAAATGTTTAAAAAAAAAACACTATCTTGTTTGTTCACAACAATCACATTTATACATTTCTGTGCACAAATTCACACTGCTATGATTTTCAAAGCACAAAACTGTTGCAATCTGTGCACATCATGAATAATAAGCAGGTAAGTAATATTTATAAAGTTGAAGATCCATGGTTTTAAGATCAATATGTATACATTTCTTTTATTTATCTGTAATGTGTCACAGCTTAAATTCCAATAGCAAATCAGCTATTGAAATTTAAATTAGCTAGCATTAGCTGCCGAAGCATCAGGCAAATGAACATACAGCTAAACTTACTGTGTTCAATAACTAACTAAGTAAGTAAGTACATTATTGATTATGGGTGGTGATAAAAGGCTTTACCCGATGACAATATCCCTGCTTCTTGTTCACCTTGGCGGCTGGGCCAGAGTAGGTGAAGCAGGATACATCCAGATGGATAAATTCTCTTTTTTTTTTCCATAAAATATTTCCCGATCCAGGCGAGCAGCATCGCCGCTAAGTGCAGTCTGCTGCCCCATCAGACACCTGCCTCTCTGCTTTAATGTCTGCAGGGATTGTCGCACCATCAGTGGTAACACCGTTCGTCATCGTCATTACGGTCCTTTATCCCCCAAAAGTTAAACAGTTCCAAGTTTGATTGAAAACATTATGCACTGAGTTAGCTCCTGAAATGCTAGACTGTGAAAGTGGGTGAGATTGGATGAATCAGTCCTAGCTCTTTATGGAATTACAGTATGTTGCTTACATTGCTTGGGAAAGTATCCTCAAAATCATGGATAAAAGCCTAGCCAATTCTTGAACATCATATTCAGGAGAAATAGTGAGGGTTTAGTCCAGGACCTGCTCGTTACCCTCTCAGAGTTAGTCGAGGTGTTATAAAATGTATTAATTAGGGGTACATATGTTTGGTAAAAGTGAAAAAGAATTCTGACGGGGTTCACTGGGGTATTCTATGGGTGATGGTGTGAGACCATTGAGTACTAATGCAAGCCATAAATACACTGTTTCTTTGGTGTGAGAACTGTGCTTTCATTCTCACCATTAGGTCTAGCACATTTAAGGCAACAATGATATAGAGGTGCAGCTGCTCTGGCAGGTCTGGGGAGTTCCCACTTCGATGTGGGTGGTGGTAGTCGGGTGGTGGTAGTCTAGTGGTCAGGCTTTCAAATAGAACACTGGAAGTGTGTGAGTTCAATAATTCTTTTAGGGAGTTTTTCCTTGTGTGCTGCCAGGGTCTAAGGACAGAGGGGGTCGTATCCTGTACAGTCTGTAAAGCCCACTGAGACAAATGTGTAATTTGTGATATTGGGCTGTATAAACAAACTTGATTTGATTCGAGTAATGGCAGAGAGACAGGAGAACAGGCTGCTCGGCTCATCAGTGTCTCTCCCACTACTGAAGAGCCAGCCCTTTTAACGAGCAAGTTGGGCAGGTGGAGATGAAATGGCCGGCCTTGCCACAGTACAGCAATCTTGAGTTTATCCAGGGAGCTTTCTCCTCTGGGGCTCACGCAGCCGGTTATACACTCGGATGGCAAGGGAGATCACAAGCTCGTTACGTGAAACTAGCACATCCTTAACACTGTCGCATATTCTGATTCTGCTCGATGCTAAAACTAATTACATACAACTACTAATATTTAACATCACAGTTCATAATTAATCTTGAAAGTAAACAACAGTTTACAGTAGTCCCAACTGTCCTCAAGTCGTAGCAACGCCCCTGACTAAGCCCACAATCTTTCCCTAATGTCAACCAAATTCTTTGAGTTCCTTAACATAACCATAATTATGGCTTTATGTTTCTGACAAAAGATATTTTCTGTTGCAAATTAGCAGTATGCAAACATAATTTTAAAGAGGATAAAACATATTTTTTTCTCAATTACCTCTATATGGTATTTCTGCCTCCATACCAATACAAAGGCCATAAAGATAATTTATTTTGTTCTTCTATAAAACACCTTTCTCCCTAGTGCCTCTATGTAAAAAATAACACAAGAGTGCCTGCTTATGTGCCCGTATGGTAGACAAAAGGTGATGAAGTGCCCTCTATGGTGGCCCAATATGCCTTCCAAGCAATGCCACATTAGTGGCCCTCCATGCATCAATACCAATCATCAATACTGCATGGTCCTAGTATTTCTGATTAGAGTCCCAGTGCTGATTACCTGAACTGAGTTAGGGTGGATACTTTAGCGCTGCTTGAACATCAGTCATGTGTTGTTTTTTCTTAATCACATATTTATGGAGAATTAACAACAATTTGGACTTTCTTTTGTACAGTTCACCTTATCAACATGTTTTTCTCTTTGATTTGGTATATATTCTAATACATATACGACTATAATCCCTGTGGGTAACCACTAACCACTTCCTGCAGCAGTCAGACTATACAATCACCACGGCCCATGGTAGACCACCACACACTCAATGCGGCTGTAACACCTCTGTTCCTCCGCTCATGTGCAATAGACCCCGTACTATTTAGTGCTATTTATTACTGTGCAATACAATCACGTGCAATACCTATGTGCAATATATCTCTTTTATTATTGTTACTACTGGCTGCTAGAGTGTTACTCTCACTTGTTCACTTACTGTATTATGTTAACCTGCCACTTACTTACCACGGTTGTTGTGTTTTTTTGTACTTATATTTTGTACTTATCCATTTGTACTTAACCTTATATTTTGTACTTATCCATTGTACTTAATCTTTTATCTGTACTGTCCCTTTTCTGTTGTAGCTCTGTAAATTTCCCCGCTGTGGGACGAATAAAGGTTTTCTGATTCTGATTCTGAATAATTCATGATAACTTGTAAATTGGGTTCTTTTTCTCCCTGTGAATCATGGCTAAGGAAAAAATATTGATAAAAATTTGCCAAAAGTACAAAATGTTTGTAAAAAAATAAAAACACAAAAGCCCATCAGATATGCCAACCACTTCCTTTTCTGGACATTTGGTGTCCTTGGCCAGACATCTGGCCACTGGGGAGATTTATCTTTTCAGAATTTAGAGTAATTCTAAAATGACATTAATGCCAATCATTTTCTGATATTTTAGTTTAATTCGTCTTTGTTTAACATGCCTCAAATGATGTGCCATGCCTTTTAACCGCAAGTAATAAAACCTATATAATTTGTGTGTGAACACATCTCAGCATCAAGTCTATACTGTAGTTTGAATGAAATGCTCTCATTTGGGGAAACATCGACGATCGCCAAGATCGCCTATGCCTTAGAAAACTTGTTGACACATTTCAGTAGGACAACAATGCCCTTAAAAAAGCCTTCTGAAGTTTGTTAAGTAAGTTTTGAGCTCATCCTGTACAACTCACCAATGTACAATACTTGATTATTTTAGTTACTTGGCCTTTTTCCGCCAATGTGTGTTTTTGCTACATCCTATCTATATTGTACTACTGCTTCCACTTGCCAAGTAGCGGGAATATGAGTTAAGACTCTTGGTTGTCTTCTCGTTTTTTTTACCCAAAACCTCTCAAATTGCAAATTCCCTTTCCATCTCTCTCTCTCCTTCTTTCTGTCTCAACAACCTCATCCCATCACTTTTTTTCCCTGTGATTATTTTTTGTTTTGTTCCTCCAGGCTGACAAGTGAAGTGTTTCCTCCATCGAGTAAATCAGATATTCAGCCCAGAAAAAACGGTTGTAGCTGCATATATTTTAAATGATGCAATCGCAATGTAGTCTTGTTTTCCTGTATGGTATGTCTGATGAAGTTTGTCCACTTTTAAAGCAGAATAAATTACTCTAATGAGGAATAACACACTTTAAAACATCTCAAGTGACTGACTGGCTGACGAACAAGCACACAGATGAGCAAGTGTGCTATGTACAACTCATTACCTCTAACTCTTAAAAATTAAACTAAGCCACCACTGAGGTCTGCCCTCTTACCACTTAGAAATTCATTTTATGTATGAGTATGACATGAATGCATGTTTGACACTCTCAAATGATTCGGATGTTGGGAGAAAAATAAGACATTGGATTTTGGTGAAAATTGATGAAAAAGTGCTGCTTTTAGCTCATTTCAGCTTTTAGCCATGCGTTTTTACTACATCTCCAACACCAAAAAGCAGACAGACCAAGTGAGTGACTAGCAAGCAGCTAAACAGCCAGATGTTTTCCTCAGGAGTTGCACCCAGGTCGCAAAGTAGAGCTACAAAGACTTCATCCCTTTCATCAGTTAAGCAGACACACGACTCCAAACAAATGTTGCTCTGTATCAGATGGGTGGGCTAATAGGCCAATCATTTGCCATTTCAAATTAAACGTGATTATTTGGCAGCATTATGTTCACAATTTATCTACACTGCACTCAAGTGGTCGAAAAGTCACTTATTGGATGTGACGTTTAATTTATACACAATAAAAAAACGCACCCTTATTACACTCAGGGGTTTTGTTGCTACAGACTTATAAATGACTGTTAGAGAGTACCAGCAACGGGCACGCACTGTGAAATGGTCGCAGTTTTACACAAGTGGTTTGAATGGAAACAAAACTACGTGGTTAGATTTAGGCAACAAAACGGGTTAAAATAAGCAAGTTTGTTATGTAACTTAGGTCACATATGTAAGTTAAGTATCTTACATGTGACCTACGTTAAGTAGGGCCTACATTACTTAAAAATAAGTCAATGTTGACTCTGTTTTTACACGGGACCGGAACACTGGTCTCTTGGGTAAAAGACCAGGGTTTGTTTTGGGTCTTTATATCGCGTTAGCTGACTTTCTACTTTTGCTCCTTTCATTTTTACTACGACCATTAGTGGTCGCCACCTAACAAGAAGCGTAAATATGGGTCATAATAAGTCTGTCTACGTTTTGTCTGCCCTCGAGTCGCATCCTCAATTTCACAATAAAAGCCCTAGATATATACACTGCATCACTGCCTATCAGAGATCATTTTGCTATGAGGCAACTCAACAAAATAGCTTACTACTTAACAAAATTGCTTACACTCGCATCCCTAGGTAGTGGAACAACTGGAGTAACGTTAAATGTGAAAACTCTACCATGAAAAAGAGCCCATGCTGACGGAGGAGAAGAAGGCGAAGAGGGAGAGTGATAACAAACTTTTCTTTCTACTGAGCTAGATCACTATGTAACATAACTTGCCTTCCTAATAATACCACCTGGGGTTTTACTCTGCCTTTATCATAGTACTGAAAAGTGTGTTTCTAGTTCAAATTAGGATCCTTAGTAGATTGATCTTCTTGTGCATATGAAAATCAACGGAGAGAAGCTGTGTTAACAATGTCTCAGTTGCGTACAAATGCAGTGTTGTTGGTAGCTCTGAGGAAAACAAAGCGATCCAACAGCGGCACCAACAATAGTACCACTTGGAAACGCTAGGGGGGGTAAGTTATCTGTTTCTGCTTTAAGGGTTGCAGGTGTTTGAGATGGTTAAAAGCATACTTTGTACTCTCAGAGTTGATAGGCTGGTGCAACTGTTAGACTTACAAAGATACAATGTGTGAGCCCGTCACTTTCCCCAGTGCTTTCTGTTGCAGTATTCACATCACTTATCTGGGGGACTGGATTTGTGGTTAAAAGCAACAGCACAGAAGCATTCATGCATTTGAGCTCATTTACTGTCAGGCTCTTGAGACAACATGGTGAAGTTTTCTTTAGCTTGCAGCTCCTTCAAATACGCCTTTTCTGTCAAACAGTGAGAAAATGTTGTTGTCATATGCCCCAGAGAAGAGGAAGAGACTCTGTGAATAAGCCTTCTGTAAAGGGATAGGAGAAACCTCCATGAGCCCTTTTGGTGCTCTTAGTATGGTCACTACTATGCTTTGCAGCAGCCTGGTGCTACCTGTGCAGTGCAGCTTTAAAACACATTCTCTTGTTGAGTAATTTATATGAGGCCTTGTTGTGATTTATCCTTGTATCATTTTTTGTATATGGAATTATTCATGCCCTTCCCCTAACAAGAAGTGTTTCTTTGTTTGAACTTTTAGTATTCATGGAATCAGAGGCATTAATGTCCGAAAACTCCAGTTCCCCAGTAATTCGCCACCTGAAAGCTGACCTGCATCTCAACAAGGTCACATATCGACCAGCGCTCCCCATATGAAATGAAAGCAGCATATCTTTCCATCTATCGTTCTGTTTTCCTTTGTCGCTCTCCGTCTCGGTCTCTCGCTGCCATCTCTGCTCCTTCTTAAGATTCCTCGCAGGCGCTGGGAGGCGTCAGGAAAACGAGGAGTCACTAAACGAACGGACAGATTGTTAATTTCCCTCCTCTGGACACAGACTGCACAGGGTTGAAGTCCAATTCTGTTTTGGAGACAGCAAAATACTGTCACTTTATTAGCTTCTTGACTGTGTCAATTTGTCTCCCTTTCTGTCTCCGTCCTGTCTCTCCATCCTTGACTTCCTCCTTTCCACTTTGACATGTTTTCTGCCCCCCCTAACCCCCTCACTGTTTTTCTATCACTGCCTCTCTATAGGGCAAAGTAAGCTCATAATAAATCCGGACACATTGTATATTGATAATATATTGAATACGAATTAGACAGGAGGGATGAGTCAACTGTGCAGGATTTTTTTTTTCATCAAGTCAAGGAAGTCGATGATGAAGAGTTTATTGAAGCATAGCGACTCCCCCAGACCATTAGCAGCACTAATGCACAGCATATACACGTTTTGTCAAGGCCAAGAGGTTTTTCTACGACCTGTTATTCCATAATGGTGTCAGACACTTAACAATCGCAAAAATACAAACACTTTTAGTGGACATAAATTGACAGTGCGCTATTGTCCCGAGCGATTACATTGCAGACCATTAAGCATCTGCTATCTGCAGCATTCTTGCTCAATACTGGACCGATTTCAAAAATTGTTGTTCCCATTGGTCAGTCAGACACAAAAACATTGGGTTACCCTTTAATACAACAGCAAAAACCACTTAAACCGCTGTGTTGTCAGAAATACAACAGAGAAGCGACTTTGTATCTGTGTATTCTGACCAAGCAGTAATCATTAGTTTATTAGTAATAAAGTAAAGAAGTCAGTCAATGATATGTTCCATTTGCATTAGCAGTAACTCAGTACAACTCTGATATATAGTATACAGATTACACTGTAAATAGTGAGGCTGTTATCAACATTGAATGCCTATTGCTATTGCAGAAAAACAATGACCATAAATAGTAAGAAAGTATGGAGTTTGATATATTATAATATAATATTTTTATTTTTTAACTTTTACGTCCACCCTTTTTGAAGAATTGGAATGGCTGTTATGAGTTGGAATCACTTCCATTCAATGCTTCAGACGGGGCAAAATGGGCAAACTGCATCTTCCTACGTTGCGAAAGTAAAGGTGAAGCTTAACGGTCGCAGTTTTAAACACATGGTTAATGTTGTGGATTGAAACAAAACAACATCTATGACACTGACAATCAGCAATAATGCCCATCCAGTGAGTTGATAACATCCGAAGGGCATTAAGTCTTAAAAGTGTTCATGATTCACTGTTAAAAAAAAAATCGATTTTATTTCAAGGACATTGTTAGGATGAAATTCAGGCGCCAATTGATGAATTAGATCTTTGAAATTTTGTAATGGGCTGCTGCATCATCCTTTTTTTCAATGCGATTTTCGTACTTTTCATGCTGTGAAGAAAAGAGGCCCACGCATGAAAACACAAATAACCATCTCCAAAACATCCAATACCTGCAGCTTAATGACATTCTCGTCGTTTTGAAGCATAAAGACACCTGCATATATATATATGACTGCCATATGTGCTGTACATGGACACTTATCACATTATGTGTCAGCGCAGGACTGAGTAAAATTAGCCAATTAATCACTCATGGGGAAACAGCAAATCAGACGACAACATGAACATCGGCAACGTTAATCAGAGAATGACATCAAATGCTGTTTTTTCCCTCCAAAGCCAGAACTGCGTCATAAAACTTAATTATGACTGATCATAAAGCCTGTCAATCTGATGCACAACTAAATCAGCCGTAAACATTTGCCCGGTAAGACTGAACCGTCTATCTTTAACTAGGTGATCCCTGTCCTCCCTGTCTCTGTGTAAAGACGTGCTTCACTTTAACAAAATTCAAGGCTGATTCATTTTCCATGTGACAGACCCGAACGTTTTTTTTTGGTTATCTTGGTTCTCGGTTCATTATTCATGCTCGTGAACTTGAAAAACGAGTGCTCTACCTCATGATATGAGAGTAGTATTGTAAGACTTACTGGATTTAAAAAATTAGCGTAAAAAGCTTATTTTACAGGCTGATTTATTGCTTCCACCATGCTGCTTGTTTTTGTTTGTTAGGGAAAAATACTCAGAAGTTCTTTGACAGGAAGTGCGTGGCCCATTCGACCTAGTTTAACATCCGCGCTGGTCACAGAGAAAAGATCCCTATAAGATACATGACATGGAAAAGCATATAACTTTCAGTAAAAAGTACTGTCACTTGGTGACCACCTCTAATGATGGTATTTGTTTGTTTGAGTATTTCTTTTTTCCAAATTACTGAATGAACTCCTTATGTTTATTTAAAATGGGTTTTTTTCTCCGATCAATTCTCCTCACAAACTTAACCATCTGTTATTTGCGCTCTCCACTATCTGTTCTGTTGCGTCTCTTGGCTGTGAGTTGCCAGTGTATGTAGCCAGACCTCATAGGTTGCAAGTGTGGTGGAAACAAATTTAGCGCTGATCATCTGCCAGCCCTCGAAAAAAAAAAGAGGCAGAAGACTTTATTCCCAGTGAGCCAGCAGCTGAGTCAGATGATAAAGAGTACGTTCCGGCAGGGCACACGTAAGAGGATTGTCGGCTGCAGTTCACAAAAAAAGGAACAAGTGACATTTTTGAACATTTGTCATTTATTTCTTTCCAGCAAATTGATCTCACCAAAAACATACACATACACACACACACACACACACACACACACACACACACAAAGTGAAAACTATCGCCAGATACTCTCACTTGGCTGCTATCGTTTACATTGTGAAATACTGGAAATGATCTCAAGATATGTTGTCAAAACTGCAGAGTGAGACACTCTTTGCGGTGCGATAATGTCATTTTGATGGACGTTGCAAGTGATGACGGGAGTTATATATGAAGAAACAAAGACTGATTGGGGCTGAAGTCTGTATCTATCTCTGTCTAGCATGTCCCATCCAGTCCTACAAATTTAACTTTAACTTCATCTTTGTTTGAGAATTTTTTTTGGACAAAACATCTGCTGTATGATTACCAGACTTGGGGAGTAACGAAATACATGGAACGGCGTAATTAGGATTTTAGATAAAGGCAACTGTATTCCGGTACAAAAGACGGAATCACATTTACCGATAGATTTAGTAAATCATGGGGGTTACTATCAGATTACAATTTTTAAATACAGATAAGCAGAAAATGGCAACAACATCACCGCCGTGAACATGCGTGTGCAGTGTGAATAGCACTTAAACGCCCATAGTTATGTTGCAGCGAGAGACACAGGCGGACGCTGGGACGTAGTTTCACTTGTAGCAATTTTATTTATGCACCTAACAAAGTCTGCTACACATATTATCTGCCGGCAGCAACAACAACAATAGAGAAAGAATCTCTCTTTTTCTCCAACTTCTACTTTTTATCTTGCTACTCACGCAGGCACCTGGTGGCAAAAGCCGTGCAGCGCATTCCCAAACATCAACACTGCTTCAATGACACTGCGGCCAAGAAAAACACATTAACACCAGTACTTCAATTTAAATAAAAGTCATCATATTGATATTTATTTTTCTCTCGTCTTTATTTACATATTATGGTATTGAGGTTATCCAAAAGTAACGGAAAGTAATCAAGTTACATGACTTTAATATTACTTGGATTGCATTTTTAAAGTAACCCACCGACTCTCTCTTTTGATTTCTCCTTTTCTCCAGCTCCACACGTCTCTTTTTCTTTAGTTTCTCCATTTTTTTATTCATCTTATCTTTTTGGGATTTATATATTATCTATGATATTTAGTGGTACCTGAGTACATTCACTCAAGGATTGCATTTAAGTATAATGTTAAGATACTTGTACTTACTGCAGAGTAAACTATTGCATTTTGCACTACATTTGTCTGACAGCTGTTGTTACTTTTCAGATAATCTTTGTTTACATAGAGTAACAAAAAACACATGATCAGTTTATAAAATATGATACATTTGTACACCTTCAATTAGCCAGCAATACATAAAGTAGTTTAAATAAGTTTAATTTCGGACAACTACAAAATTAAAATGATACTTAAACCTTAATGCATCTGCAAAAATAATCTAATGTGATGATATATGACAATATAACACTGAAAGATGTCATTCTGCCTGCATTACAAGTGCTCTTACCTTTTGATACTTCCATACTTTTACTGAAATAAAATTCTGAATGAAGGACTTGTAATGGTGTATTTTTGTTAAATTGTGGTATGGCTACTTTTAAGGTTCTTCCACCATTGACTATACATTTGTTATAATGACTCTTTATTTCCATAAAGGTGCTGAAATTGGGGATCTTGGAGAGGCACATGGAAGAGTACAACTAAGTTATAAAAGTGCATTGGCAAACAGCAGAAAACATGTAACATAACGCGACTTAACCCACATTATCAACACTAGTAGAAATACTAGGCGAAAAAATATGTAATAGCTTATTTGAAGGATGTATCAGATGTTAGTTGCAGTTGTTGGCCAATAGCAAACAAACACAATATGGAAATATGAGTGAAAATACACTTGCACTATACAAGAAAGACTGTCGAATGTATTATCCTACCGACCTGCAGTATTCAGTGCCACCTTATTGTCTGTCTACCCTTCAATAAAATATTCACCAGTCAATGCCACAACACTGATTAAATTCAGTCGTTGCTTTGGCTTATCTGGCCTCAAATAGAAAATTACTTCTATTGATTTTAGTCTCACAGACAGACAGTCAGTTTATTGACAGTAAAAATGCAATGATAATAATTAATTTAGATGTCAAAATAAAAGCCCATCCACAACCTGTCATCATGACAGGGCTGGCAAATTAAAAGCCCCCTGCTGACCACCACACAGTACTGGTGATGGTTTGTTTGGTTCTAAAATGTGACAGTGATTGATGCCCAGGTGTCATGCAGCAAATTGGCCATTGCCGACACACTCGCACACACACTCTCACAAAGATATGCACAAATGCCTGCATGCACCAGTACACATACAGAGTAAATGCCCACCCGCAAGCTTACTCGCCTACACAAACACCTTATTTATCATGCTGGCATGCACACAAACAGACACACACACACACAGATACCACACAGCTCCTGAACTATATGTCTGCCCACTCTCTCTCTCTCACACACACATTGGCCACAAGTCCTACTCAATATACTACGCTTCATCAGTCAATTTGTCTCTCTCTCTCTCTCAGAAGTCATGCGTCGACTTTTTACCCACTAAGACCACACACACACACACACACACACACACACACACACACACACACATGTTTTCCTACATGCAACATACCTCAACCAATGCCCCTCCAACCCCCCCTCCCCCCTATAGTTAAGTCGAAAAGCTCAAGCTTTGGTCTGATAGGCCAATTATCGAGTGTTAAATCCCAGATTGTCGACCCCCAGTTGGATTAGTGGGCCTGTCAATCACCTTTTGGCACTAATCCAGATAAAAGTCACATGGGACGGAGAGAGAGGTCAATGTAGTCCCTTGGCAAAGCGTATGACTTACCCTTATCTTCTAATATCTTCCTCTTATTCTCACTTTTTCTGTTTATCTTTGGACTTTTTCCTTAGTACCTCTGTGGTTGTGACTTTTCCCCTGTAGCACATCTTCTCGGGACTTTTTCTTGTTTCTATTAGTTTCAATTACATTTTATCGATTATCGGCCACTAGGAGGCAGAAACACATCACAAAAGACACACCGCTTTTGACGTACTTTATAAACTTAGTAAATGCTTGGCTAGTCACACATCCAGCAGAGACTGAAAAACATAATTTCACAGGAATTGTGTCCCTGATATACTGTATGTGTGTCTTTGGCTTTATCATTTCCAACTCCTGAGAAGAATATTTTGGTGTGCCATTGCTCAATGTGCAAATATAATCACCAGACACAACATCATTGGTCTGTTTGCTGTTGGGTTCTGGGCATGCAGTGTACACAGTGTTTTCATCATGGATTTTCTGCCAGAAATAGCTGCCAGGTGGTGAATGTGGAGAGTTGTTACAGTAAGATAGAAAAGGCTAAAAGAGAGTTGGTTGACGATTCTCTGCAGGTTCATCACTAGGTGCATCGCCTTTCACATTGCACATAGTAATTTTATTCATAAATAGGCGTACATATAAATAATGGAAAACAAACACAAAACTAAATACAAGCAAATGAGGAAAACTTGAGATCTCACAGAGAACGTGTGTGTTAAAACGTAATTTCCGAAAAAATATTGAAAGGTCAGCAGTGAAGCAGAACATTTAAGCTAATGCTAGCATTACCAAATCATGTTGCAATCACAACGTTACTCAGATGTAACGTGACCAGGCTAATGTCTTGTGAAGGGGTAATGCAGATGACGCGGACATTTTTAGTCATAGTCAATGTTAGCTTGGCTCATTAGCACATTAGCATGGCCTACTTACACGTTAGCTAACATTAGCAAGGTATGAGTTTGCAGTAACGGGGTCGCGATATACAAGTATTGTTGATAACGTTGGTATGAAAAAAATTAAATGTAGATATTGTTAATAATACACACATGATAATATTGTGTAAATAATCCAGCGCCTCTTAAATTACACTTGTGTACAGTTATGGTGACAGAATCTCTCTTCACCTACCGACACTCGTATTTTGAGTGTAATTAATGTGCCAAAAAAGAGACAAAATGCTCAATAAACAAAGTTAAAGATGAATTTGACTATTATAATACGATAAAAAACATAAGTGTGAATTATTTTGGCAACGATAATCATGTAGTGAAAATCGGATATTGTGACAGCATTAAAACGCAACATCCGCTTGCCGATGCCTCCTGGTCGGCTCACTCTTATTGGCTACTGCATGTTTCTGCTTAATATTCCATCTCTGTTCATTACACACTTCTGTATTTTAAGAGATTCCATTCAAGTCTGTAACATGCCTGTAAACTCCTCACATATCATTTGGGTGGATAATCCGTTCAGACCACCCTAGAATGGGGAACACCCCCACAGTTGTTGGGAGGGGCGATTCGGACCCACAATTATCCTTTTGTGTGGGGCCAAAGTTTTGCAGCTGAATATATGGTGAAGTACATCATTTAAGCGCAGCCATAATGGACTCATATTTTACAGAATGTGTTGGTTTTCCCTAGAGTGTGAACTATTCATCAAGTCTGTCATGCCAACCCTCTATAATATTTTTTTCAATATAAGGCTCCATTTGTATTTATTGCATAATTTCTTTACTGACAAAAACTGATATGCCTGAAGTTTGGGATTTTATTTTTTAACACTCAAGAACAAATTTGCCATTTTTCATACTACCATTATTAATCAATACATGGGTGAAAAAGCAGCTACAGGCCACTGACACAGTGTGTTTGGTTATCATCACTGAATAGACGTGTGTTGTGATGTTTACCTTTGTAGATCAACACACCTTTGATTCAGATCTTGGTGGAAATGACATGGCACAGAGTGAGTGAAAGGGGGACTCGCATTTCTCATCTTCTTATCTCATTTAGTGTTTAGTGTTTGATTTTCCTCTACGCTTTTCTCCTGTCTAACCTGTCTAACCATCTTTAAATTATCCGAAGACCTATTAATGTCCCCCGGTTGAATGAAAATGCCACGACTAATGCAAAGGTGCACAAGCAGCTTTAGATGAGGAGTCCACTTCAGCACTTATCCAGTTGCAGGAGAAGGGAAAGATAGAACTGAGAGAGCGAGACAGACTTCATTTACACCTCGTATTAAGATGTGATATGCATGTGGATATGCTCTGTGGATAATGAGCAATTTGCATTTACACCTGACCTGAATAAGCATTGCTCTCTGCATTATGGCTGCATTTAATTTTTCTCTGACAAAGTATGAGATCAACGGATTAATAGCTGCATTAAGTTTTTTTAATTAAACCAATATAATCATTAAATGTGTTTATGTAAAGCATCTGCAAAATGTTTATTATGGAGTTGTTCCTCTACATTATTAGCTTCTGGCAACTCAAATTTAAATGAGGTCTTTATAGACTGCTGCAGAGATATGTTTTTTTTTAGGCCAACCGTGGAAGTTGGCGTCGCACAGGTTCCCTTGGAAAAAAGACAATGGGATTTATTCATTGGATTTTGGATTATTGCATGAAATAAACTCTGTGGAAAATAAATATTTGTAATACTTACACGTTTTGTTCAGCAAGATAATCTTCACAAATGAACACCACTTTTGAGTATGAGCCAAGTATGAGTGTGTATTTTGGAAACATTCTGGTCGTAGTTAATACAATACAATCAAGGTTAGGCAACTAATTACACTTTGGGTTGGGGAAAGTTTGGGGTCTTAGATAAATCTGTATTAACCAAATAGCTGTGAACAAAACTATGACCTATTGAAAAGCTTTATTAAGTTGTTATGGCAGATGGCATGTTGACAAAAAGCTGCTAATTGTAAATTTCCCCACTGTGGGACGAATAAAGGTTTTCTACTTCTGATTCATTACATTACATTTAATTTAGCTGATTTTTTTTCCCAAAGCGACTTACAATAAGTGCAAACAAGAATCATGAAGATACAAGTCCGAACAGTAAAAATATTGCAAGCATATTAGCTTCAAAATAGATGAAATCATTTTGAGTGCAGTACAATAGCTTCAAATAAGCCAAACCAACGTAAGTGCTACATAAAGAAACTCCAACCTTTAGCTTTAAATAAATTAAACCAATTTAAGTGCCACATACAGAAATAAGAATTATTATTATTTATATGTATTTTTTTTTATTGGCCGAGGTGCTATCAAAACAGGTAGGTTTTCAGTCTGCAACGGAAGGTGTGAAGACTTTCTGCTGACCTGATATCAATGAGGAGCTTGTTCCACCATTTTGGACCCAGGATAGCAAACAGACGGGTTTTATTTGAGGGGTGTCTGGGTCCTACTCGCAGCAAGGGGATAGCGAGACGATTGGCCGATGCAGAGCGAAGTAAGCGAGCTGGGGTGTGTGGATTGACCATGGCCTGGATGTAGGAAAGGCCTGATCCATTCACAGCACGGTAGGCCAGCACCAGAGTCTTGAAGCAGATTGGGGCAGCCACTGGTCACCAGTGAAGGGAGCGGAGGAGAGGTGTAGTGTGGGAGAACTTGGGTAGGTTAAAGACTAGCCTTGCTGCTGCATTCTCGATGAGCTGTAGAGGTTGAAAGGCACATGTAGCTAGGGACCGGCATCACCTTCTGGATCAGGATCTGGATGTTGTAAAGAATGTATCTGCAGGAGCGGGCGGTTGCAGCGATGCTGGCATTAAAGGACAGTTGATCGTCCAGTTTCACACCCAGATTTCTTGCAGTCCAAGTCGGGGAAACTGAGATGCCAATGTTGATGGTAATATCTTGGATGGGAGAGTCCTTCCCCAGAAGAAAAAGCAGTTTGGTCTTGTCGAGGTTAAGTTTCAAGTGGTGTGTGGACATCCACTGAGAGATGTCAGCCAGACAAGCAGAGATATGTGCCTCCACCTGGGTTTCGGGACCGGGGGAAAAGACAGAATCAGTTGAGTGTCATCTGCGTAGCTGTGATAGGAGAAGCCATGAGAGTGAATGACAGCCAAGTGAATTGGTGTACAGAAAAAAGAGGAGGGGACCAAGGGCTGAACCCTGAGGAACCCCAGTGGTAAGTTGACAGGGGTCCAACAGAGACTCTCCAAGTTACCCTGTAGGTGTGGTCTTTGAGGTAGGAATCGAGCAGGAAGGGTGCAGTGTTTGAGACTCCCAGTTCTTGGAGGATGTAAAGGAGGATCTGGTGGTTCACTGTGTCGAACGCAGCAGAAAGGTCCAGAAGGATGACAACAGAAGAGAGAGAGGGAGGCTGCTCTAGCAGTAGGAAGTTTCTTAGTGACAACGAGTAAGGCAGTCTCAGTTAAGTGGCCTGCCTTGGAACCAGATTGGTGCGGATCAAGACAGGTTGTTTTGGTGAAGGTAAGAAGAGTGTTGATTGAAGACCCGTAGTGTTGTGAAGTTCCAGGCCACTTGACAAATATAAGTCAAATAGCTAAAGGTTAGGGAAAGTTCAAGGTCTTGGTTGTTTCGTGCACACAACCATCTACTGCCACCTAATTTCTACAAGATTCTGCTGTGTTTCACTACTCTCTACATTGGAACTAAATACTCACACGAATGTATTAGCCAAGGCAAAGTTGTATATGAATTGAATTTGAAGGGAGGTGCATTATGCAACATTAATACAACAAGACCACAGCATGGCCTTGGTTGACAATAAAGGAGTTGAAAGGAGAAAAAAACAACGGAATTTTGTTTTTGCTTCGCATTCCAGCAGGCTGATAAAGAGTATGATGACGGCAATTACACCAGCTCTGATGCTATTTCGACCTGCACCGACGATGTTTGTGCCCATACTGATGAAGTTTCTACCGATGACAATATTCCTCCCCACGGTGATGGCATTTCTATAAAGCAAACATACTTTACTACCTGAACTTTTGTCTGAGCTCCAATCTCCTCCTCAAGTTCCCAAGATCACATAGCCTGCTGTGTGTGTTTACAGCTCACATTTACATGCACCCTTTCCCTACCTAGAAAGCAGACTTAGATCAGATATAGATCACATTATGATGCCAAGTGTAAAAGGGCCTGGAATGGGCTCCAATAAATTAAAAAAGTTTCTCTTTAAAACTGTGAAAGTCTTAAGATCTCTTATTTCTCCATTTCCCCTCCCTCATAAGGTTAAAAACCCTTTTAGAAATACCGGAACAGTGGGCTGAATCAGCATATTGCCCAACTGATGGATGACCTTGTTAGTTGTGGTCAATGGACTGGAATACTGGAACTGTCTTGTTCCTTTTCATTGTCCTCCCTTGGCTTACCATGTCCTGTCCTCCCTTATTTTCTTTTAAACATCCAACACATTCAGAGCTTAGTGGTAAGATACAGTAAATGCAATAATGTTCCTTTCACAAAACATTATTTGTTCTTTTCTCTCCTCCGCCTTCAGGAACATAATGCACCTTGTCCACTAATACCGAGATTTCTCTCTCTGGTCTTTTGTTCCCTCTTCTGTTCTGTTTTCATGCGATGCTAAAGTGCAGTTTAGTTACTTTCTTCTCTCAGCTTTTCTGCACATCACTTTTGTTGGTGAGGCACACAGTGAGTTCAACTGGAACTCATCCTTTCTCTTCTTCTTCACTTGTTTTTTTTTACTACTGCATTTTTTGTCTGTGGTTGTCACCTGGCTTCTAAAGGTACTAAATTCAGAGCGTTTAAATAGCAGCAAACAATGATTTGCTATGTGAAGATATAGTGGAGTATAATAGAATGAGTCCTAAACAGAGAATGAAGTCACTCTTCCTCTGTGCTTGTTGTAATCCCAGCGTCTCTGTGCTTTGTTAAAGTAGCCAGGCCATGTGAGTCCCATGTGTATGTCCCAGTGTCGAGCTAATGGCAGCCACTCTGCACTGCGTTGTATTATGCCGGATATGAGTTCCCGCTCTCCCCATAGACTTTATGTTGTGATGATGTCACCTTCCTCTGTGCGTTTTACAAATAAAAAACCTCCATGGATCAAACATTCATAGATATGCTCTGAATTTGTAATTTCGCCCCTTTTGAGGTTCTTCAAAAAATATGTGAATATTTCATGGTCATTTTTTTACCGTCTGAAAAGCTGACAATTACAACAAAAAAAGCAGGAACAAGGATTAGGTACTGCAGGCTTTCCAGAGGTGATATTGTTTGTCTCCAATCCAAAAGCAGAAACCAAGACACCAGAGATCTATCATCCATTCATTCATTTATCCATGCAAGTGCAAAAACAAGAACTATAATGAACTCTTTAAGAGGGAAAAAGCCCTCTTAATCTGTTTTGATCATCTCGTAGACCCTTGAAAACTCAAAAGGGACAAAGCATTGTTACATTACTTCACGTGACGAGATGTTATGTTTTATATTTCTTTTAAGCTACATCATAAGGTGAAATATGCTGTTTCTTTTTTTTTTTGTAGTGTCTCGTTGAGTTTGCACTGTGGGATACTGTTGCACAACACTTTCAGTCTCTTTAGTGTGGTTGGATTTTCAGGGTTTTAGATTTTGTTCTTCCCCAGATTCTATGTTCCAAACATCAATATTTTACTATACAGAAGCCGGCAGTTTTCAGAACTATTACTTTTATAAAAGCTTACCCCTCAGATTAAACCTGTAGGTATCTGTGTTCACAAGGTAATAAATCATGCAGACAACCCGGATATTATTACCCTGAATTACTCCTTTTTGTAAAAACAATTAAGAAAAGTCTATATTTAAGGGATGTCAAAAATACAGAGATGTGTTTTACATCTAAAACCCAAGTTAACCTGCAATTCTCAAACCAGGGTCAAAACAGGTGTCACACCTGAGTGGTCCATTTATATTGAAATTCAATTCAATTCAATATTCAAGGGCTTTTTTGGTATGACGGTACTCCGATGCACTATTGCCAATGCAATGTGTGAATACCGACATTAGCTTACATATATTCAGAATGTTTGTAAGGGGGGGAAAAAAGAATAACATATATGTAGTATTCAAGAAATGTAAATGCTTTTAATGTTTTGCTGAAACAGCAGCTTTTAAAAAAATCCTCCATTTAGCTTGAACCGGAAGTCGTTCTGGTCGGAGACACTTGCATCTTTTGTTGTCATTTCTATTATAATATTCACATGGCTGATAATTCCTGAGCGACGGGTTTGATACGAGTTACGTAATTTCAATTTTCTGGGAAAGATTTAACCCCATAAATCATTTCCAGCGTTCAAAAGACATCATAATCATAATCTGGGTTAGTAAATAATGAATTCACAATCAGAATATCAATAAATACAGATGCAAATAATGTATAAATGATATAAACACATTCTGCCTGAAGGAGCAGAGTACACAGTGTAAAGATTGTAGATTGTTATTCATGTGCAGGTAGCAGGCTGCTGCTGCTGCTGCGCTGCCAGTGATAACTGTGTGCCTTTTATTAATATTAGCACGGTGCACATGTGTGCGGACACAGACTCCCTCAAAAGTCTGTACAGCTGTACAAGCCGACTGACAGCCGATCCAGCTGTGATCAGCTGCTTCTCTCATCAGAAACAGACGTCGCTTCACGTGACGCTTCAGAGGGAAAGGACGTCTCGTTTCTCTAAAACCACATTTCTTCGTTTCCTCTCGCCTCGCATGGGCAAAGACGCAAATGAGGGAAGTGTGAATGAAATTTAATTGTACCTCCTAGGGTACATCCCAAGTTTCTCAAATTGCATCTACCTCACTTGCGTCCTTCCCATGCGAGGAGAGAGGAAACGAGGAAATGTGGTTTTGAAGAAACAAGACGTCCTTTCCCTCTGAAGCGCCACGTGAAGCGACGTCTGTTTCTGATGAGAGAGGCAGCTGATCCCAGCTGGATCGGCTGTCAGTCGGGTTTTACAGCTGTACAGATTTTTTTCGGAGTGTGTGTCTGCACACTTGTGCACCGTGCTAATATTAATAAAAGGCACACAGTTATCACTGGCAGTGCAGCAGCAGCAGCAGCCTGGTACCTGCACATGAACAACAACCTGCATTCTGTTTTTATACAGATTTCTGTGTCCTGCTTAGAGGCACAGGGAGCTTTTCTAGGCGCAGAATGCATTTATATTATTTTATGCATTGTCTGCGTCAATATTCTGATTGTGAACACATTATTTAATAACCAAGAATGTTATTATGGTGTCTTTTGAACACTGAACATTTTAAGGGAAAATACGTAATTAGTATGAAACTCAACACTCAGGAACGATCAGCCTCACATGGCTGAATGGAGATGATGATGAATAAAAATGACGATGTGAAAAGTGTTTCTTTCCGACAGACGGACGGACTCTTCGACTCTTTGGGTGAATATGTTGTATGTTCTCCCTAACTGCCGGCCTTAGCTACCACAACCTGTAACTTTAGTTCCCACTGCTTCAATAATTTTGCCAAATGAATTTGAGAGAATGACTTGTATCTTGGGGGCACAATATCATGATTAATTTGACGAAACCTATTAGCTAATTTGCAGGTAGACGTTATTGATTGGAGGGCAATTGTGCTTTCCCATTAGTAAAACCATATCTCTTACATGTGAGGTCAGACGTATAATTGGAGATTAATAATTCTATGCAGTAAATTATTAAAGATAGATTTGTAGATAATTAATCTGAACCAAATTGGCACTCGGAGAGCACAGACCTTCACCATGAGCGTAAATGTTGTAATGTGGAAACAACATGGACGACACAAAGAAGATGTGTTGTATTTTATTGCTCAGAGCGTTTAAACAACACGTTGTTCTGTTTCCGAGCTGTTGTTCCGACTCGAGGACTATTCACGTGAATTTTCCCAATCGGGACCTACTTATTCCGAACACTCCGACACCGCTTGAATGAAGCACAACTGTCCAATCTCGCGAAGTTAATGAAAGTGAAACATTACTTACTTGTGTGTCCGCAACAGGGTTTGGATCCGCTCCTCTGTTCGTCCTTGGCCCATGCTCCACCCTTCCACCAAGTTTCACAAAAATCAGGAATGTAGTTTTTCTGTTTTCCTCCTGATAAACGGACCGAGCCAAAAACATCCTTGGCGGAGTTAATAATTAAGATGGTTCGAGGAGATTTAGAAATTTGTCACAAACGTTTTAGTCTAATATTAAGACTATGACTGTGGTATTTGACTTAATCCCACACACCTAGTCATAGTTTTCCCAAATAGAATCCCCATGATGACAGTGTAAGTTCAGAGTTCACCAATTCATCTGTTATGATTTTTGTTTTATTAAGTTTTCCAGCTCAGTTTAAGGTTATGGTTTTGTGCATTGACTGAGTCCTCAAGAGAAAGAGAAGACATGAGAATTATGAATTACAAACAGCCCTATTGCTTCTTTGGGTTGTAGCAACAGCACACATTTTAAGTGGACAGTAGTGAAAGTGGACAGTAGCAGAGACACTGGAAGTAAGAATTACGGCTAAGGCCGGTCGTGTATAGCAAGATTTACTGTGGCAACGCCAAGAGTCACTTATCAAACTTCCCTCGGTCTGCAGAGAAAAACACTTTTAAGGTTCGGGTGGTTGCATCCGGTACCTCAAAGGACCAGATGACAGGATGATGAAGGGTTTTATCCTGTGTATGTTTGGTCTACATCAGCCTAGGTCACAGGGGACTTTGTCGGTACAAAGTCCTGAACTGTCAGTGGGGAAGATGAAAAATAATCTTCTCAGCAGAGTGGAATATTACATGGACACAAAACCCTAAGTGTAAATCAGTATAGTAGTAAAACAATAACGTATAATTAATTTGAAGTAAATCTGAATGGGACGCAAATGTTATTCATCCAGCTGTGATATTTATATTTAGGTACTGAATTTCTCATCCTTTTTTTTCCGGTTTTACAATTTTCATTTCTTTCATCTCACCTTTTTTTTTTTTTGTTCCTCTTTGAGAGCTTGGGACGTCAGTATTTTCAGCTTCACAATGAAGAGATGACTTTGCCGTATGCTTTTATTATGGGTTTACTCCTCATTATGTCAGACAACAAAGTAAAGATATAAAGCCAAGCTGAGACACTTCAGATCAATGAAGACTCAACAGAAAGCAAATGATATGCATTTAACACAGGCTTTTATCCTGAATCCAATGCATTCAGCAGAAATCTTTTGCTTTATTTTTTTTTCTTTGTTTCAAAAGTTGTACATGAATTGACGCTCTTCCATCCATTATTTCATCACCAGGCTGAACTCTTCAGCTGCTGAAGGTACAGATTATTGACTAAAACCTGAACAAATGAAGATAATGAGACGCGAAACAAGGGCATTTTTCCCGTTATATCACCTTTAGTCAGCAATGGTAAGCTGTGAAAGAAGAGCAGGATAAAGAAGTAAGAAAATAAACAACGGCACTGTGCTAGTCTCATTCCTCATTACCTTAAGGGTACTGATGCAATACTCATAAAACCTCGGGCCATACAGAGAGGCAGTGGAGAGAGAACGAAACAATTAAACACATGCAGGAGAGAGCTAATTACTTGAAGAAAATGCTGCAGAGATCAATCGATAGACAACTGCCAGAGAGATAAATAACACCAGATGAGTTTGTTGGAGGAAAAACATTTAGGAAATGGAGGAAGAGTGCAGAGGGATAACAAGGAGTGAAGTGAATGCTGATGGTCAGATATAGTTGTCAAAGTTCATATGATTTTATGTATTTGATTCCCTCTGGTCATAGATAGGAATATGGAGGTAGTTGGTGTTCTTGTTTGAAACCTCTTTCAAAATAATACAATCCAATAAAAAAAACTAACAGCCTCAGAAATAGTGAGTCCATACCATCTGTGAGAATTTTATGATTTAATTTAAATAGCACAAAACATAAAGTGCAGCTGCGGGGATAGGAATATCATTAGTTTTGCATGTATTAGGTCATAAACCAAAGTATTCAAAAAATGGCGCTAGATGAAAAGTTGAGGGAATTACCAAGATTATTAATTTAATAAAAAAAAAAGTCAGTGGGGATTCATCCTCTAGGGAACATGAATGTCTGAATAAAACCTTGTGTGATACATTAAGTAGATGTGGAGATATTTCACCGGATAAGTGAAAACTGGTGCTCCTCGATGAAAAGTCAGAGGATAACCAAAGTCATACATATTCATCCTCCAGGCACCATGAACGTCTTACTAATTTTAATGGCAATTCATTCAACTGTTGCTGAGAAATGTTTACTAAAATCCAAAAATATCAACCTTATGACTTTAGAGGGGATGTCAGGGGATACCCAAAGTCTAGAGCAGCGGCGTTTTGGAGGTACTGAAGATTATTTGTGATTTTGTTGGGTGAGTCGTAGAAGATGCCATAGCAATAGTTGAGTCTGGAAGTGATGAGGGCATGGAGGAGTGTTTCGGCCACAGTAAAGGACAAGGAGGGTCAGAGGCGAGCAATGTTCCTGAGGTGGAAAAAAAGCAGTTTTGGTGATGTGGTTAACATAGGGGAGGAACGAGAGGGTAGGGTCGAGAATGATTCCATGGTTGTGGACCTGGGTGGAGGGGGTCACGTTGGAGCTGTTGATGGTGAGTGAGAAGGACTGGGTAGAGGAATTTGGACCAATAATGATTATTTCTGATTTATTGCAGTTAAGTTAAAGAAAGTTTTGTTGCATCCATGTTTTAATATCATTAAGAAAGGTGGTGAGGGTCCAGTGGGTGGTGGGTGTGAAAATGGATGCCATGTTGGCGTATCATTTTACAGAGGTGAAGAATGTACAGGATGAGGAGGGGACCGAGGACTGAATCCTGCGGGATACCGTGAGTGACTGGGGTGGTGGAGGATTTGCAGTTGTTTATGGAGATGTATTGATGTCTGTCAGAGAGATAATGTCATGTTCTTTGTGTCATGTTCTTTGTGTTTTCCTCACTGCCCATTTTATTTTGTAGAGTTCTTTCCCCTTGTGTCTTTAGTTTTACTTCCTGTCTGTGTGTAATCACCCTGCCACCCTTGTCTTGTTACCTGCCCTCTCCAGCTGTGTCCCGTCTTTCATTAGAGTCTGTGTGTATATATTCCTGTCTTGTTTCATTGTTTCTTGTCGGTTCGTTGTCTTTGACTCCCTAGTCTTTCATCCCCGTGTCCCCTTGTTCCAGCCCGGTTTGTGTCTCTTGTTTGCGTGTTTGCTTGTTTGCTTGTTTGCTTGTTTGCCTGTTTTCCTGTTTTCCTGTTTGCGTGTTTGTTTGTAGTTAGTTGTTTTTTCTTGTAAAGCTTTATTTTGAATAAAGCTCTCTTTTTGTTGACTCTCCTCCTGTCATCTACATTTGGGTCCTCCCTGTTATCTTACCCTGTTTGTGAAAGTGTGACAGATAAGAAGTGAACTAGGAGAGGGCAGTGCCAGTTATTCCTATGGTGTGTTGAAGGAGTTGAGGAGTTTGTTGATAGAGAAAAATTATTTTGGGGTTGTTGGAGCCAGATTGGATGATGGAGGAGTAGTGGGTGGAGCGAGCACTGTTGAGAGCACCTTTATATTGTTGTTGGTGGAGTCTATAGACATCCAGGTTTACAGAGAGACTGGTTCTGTTTGAAAGTCTTTCCAGCTGACTACGCTTGGCTTTGAGGAGGCGGAGTTGGTCAGTGTACCAGGGGTAGAGTGTATGAAGGAGACAGGTTTGGTTTTCATGGGGGCAATAATGTCAAGACAGGAGGAGAGTATCATTGTAAGTATTAACCAGGTCATTGGGGGAGGCATAAGTTCAGAACAGAATGTAGGGTTTGGCTTGGGGGGACGATAAATAAATCCATAGACTGTATATAAGAAGTGGATGTAGTCGTCTGACATCACCCATTGATTTTTTTTTAGACTACCTTTTTGAAGCCTTGAGTTTGGCATTTTAGCCATTGCCATCTTGGATTTTTGGAACCAGTAGTGACTTGAGAGGGTGGAGCTAAGTAAGAATTAACTTTCATGAATTGAAAACACACTGTGAAAAGATTAAGGATAAAGAAAATGTTTACTGGGGCAATATATCAAGTGAGAAGTAGGTTTATTTTCTCAGACTTCTATATATTGGAGAGGATGCAAGTTTAAGGCATTTCCACATTGGCTTCACTTTTCAGACCCGAAGGTCTGGTTAAATCTGCCAAGTCTAAAAATCAAAAAATATTTTTTTTTCATATATGATATTTGTTTTATTTATTGATCTGCCTAGTAGAAAAAAAATGGTAAAAACAAATTGCCTCTAGCTCACCCATTTACAAACACATTCATACACCGATGGTAAACTGAGCAAATAAGCGACACTGAGGAGAATGGAAGAAGGGGGAGAAGAAAAGAGGAGGAGGTGAATTTAGGAAGTTTGGAAGACACTTAAAAAAGGTGCCAATCTGTTCAAGTTTAGTTCAATCAAAGAGCAACAGTTCCCTCATCGTCCTCATCAAACACAACATATTTACCCAGCACACTCTCATTGCTATGTTTTAGAGTTACGCTAATGGTACATTTTGTAAAGCTGATATTTCAGGCTTCCACTTCAGATTACAGCTGCAAACAGCGCCGTACATTTATGTCCTCAACACACACAAGCACTCACTGACACGCAGTCGGAATACAATAGCGAGAAACAGAGAGCTGTCAACTCCCAGCAGGTTAGTTGTTGTAAACCATAAGGGGATTAAGTGTAGAGTAGATGGGACGGAGAGAGATGCGAAAATGACTAAAATAGGACTGACTGGGGAGGAGAGACGCAGAGCGAAAGATTCATACGGAGAGCAGAAACACAAAATTGTAATTTCAGCTGCCATATTATTATCAAAGATAAAGAGAGGTAGTCTAAGGTAGTCGCATTATTGTAATACAAGGACATTCTCGGCTTTAAGAACTTTGAAAGAAGTTTATTATAAGAGTCTTTGGTCCATGATCAAAGGACAGCAGGCAAGACGGTATTCATCTCTGAAGAGGTTTTGGGTCACACAGCTCAGAGCTTTGATATTTTTCCTGTTTAGTCTGAAAAGTATGAAAAGAGCTGAGCTGTGTGACCTCTGACTTCTGATGAAGTTCCTTCAACCAAGACACTACAGCTGCTTTCACATGATCAGCGGTTAAACCGCTCTGCGCTGGCTGTGCCGTTGTTTCCCTATGGAGAGAGCGGTGAAGCCCGACGAGGCGGAAGCGCTACCCTTGGTGTGGCGCAGCGCTCGGTGACCTTTCAAAGTGCAACCAATGAGATAACCGCTGTATGAAGTGGCACAGGCAAGCAGGGAGGGTAACCACGGAAACAAAATTTAGAATGAAAGGAATACAGATTATTTTGGAAAATAAATACATTTCTGTATGTTTTTTTGCTGAGAGTTGACAATAAGATTGCTATGAATCTCGTGCCTGTGCGCTAACTATGAAGCTAGGGCTAGGCTGTTGTTAGCTTAGCTTAGCATAAAGACTCGAAGTGTGCAGAAACCGCTAACCTTGCTCTGTTCAAAGTTCAAAATGATGCAGACCAGCACTAACATGTTGTGTCTGTGTCACCTAGGCTCTAGGTGGAGTTACGTGCTTTGACTATTTCTTGACTAGCACTGATAGTGAGCTTTAGAGGTGCTGGTAGGCATTTTTTTTTACTTTGGAGGGAGCCAGGCTGTTTGCCCCAGTCTTTTATGTTAAGTTACACTTACATCTTACATCATCATACATTACACCAGGCTCTAGATCACGAGTTGGCACACGCTGTTTGATATTAATCCTGTCATTTATACTTCAAGAGAGTAAATGAAGGTATTGACACAATTGTCAAACTATTCCTTTATCTACTTGATTGTGTGCGATCTCAGAAAGACAGACATATCTAAAAGTAAGAGGTATCATCAAACCCGTGCGGCGCAGAAGAGTCTGAAAAATGTTAGCAGATGGTGTAAAGGGGACAAGGACGAGAAGAGGAAGGAGAGGAGGAAATGGAGGAGGCTGTGGGCCATCAGAAATATGAAAAATAGATTAGACAGTTTCAAGTCAAAGGTCTCTGCTCAACAAGACTCGAGAATGTGAGTGTCCAACACTGCATATCAGCCCACACACACACGCACACGCACGCACGCACACATACACACTTCCTCTCCGACGCTGATTTGTTATCGCTGCCTCTCCAGGGTCACTGCTTGTGTTTGATTGGCTGCCACACCGTAATTTAGAGGAAGTGGAGTGTTGCTATGCCGACACCAGTCAAGGCCAGAGAGAGAAAGGAGGAAAAAGAGAGTGATATGTGACGAATGTTGATTCTTTCAGCGTAACATTTGGCCCATGTCTGCTTTCTGATGAAGTTAAGCGGTGATGAAGTATTATAAACTGTGTTAAGTAAATGTCTCAGGTGGCTGGTTGGTTAGGTGGTTTAGCACAGCGACATGACTGAATGATATTTCTAAATCATGACTATCTGGCTAACAAAATAAATGCAGCGATTTCTTTTTTTTTTTTTTCTCCTAGCCCATACAAGTGTGATATACCTTACTATGGCAGCATGTACAGCACACAACACTAACCAGAACTGCATGGAATTGCGCGGCTACGTCATACTGTCGCAGGGTTTTACCTGGAAAGCTGTTTGGATCACAGAAAGTAAATTTGCTCAACCAGTCATTTAAAAAAATAAAATAAACAAACAGAATATGCCTGCAGCGTTTATTTTGTTTCCTGAGGGCATCTGTCACAACTGTGACAATGAAGTAAAAAAAAAAAAAAAATTGAAATTAATAAGTAATAGAGCAAATGAAATGTGTTATAATCCAAAAATTCTGTAAATCTGTATCAGCTATACTTGTTATACTTTTCGTACTGTTGTAAAACTTTTGAAATTGAAATATAATAAAAAAATAATAAGGTAAATGACATGTTTATGCAATTATATATATATATATATATATATATATATATATAGAATAATATAAAAAGTAAAATTTTTCAAAAACTTTTTTTTCCAACTGACGCAGGCAACGTTTTAAAATGGCTGTTCATCTGAAAAGTGTTCCTTTCATGCCGACTCGCCCCTTCTGCCTATGAAATGTGTCTCTAATTCTGGAAGACACCTGTGTGCTCGATCAATCTACTGTAAGCGTAAGGGCCCAGTCACACTAGAACGTGACGCGTAAAAGAATCATAGCTATCGTATCTGTTTTTACTGTCAGTTAGCAAGAATCATCTCAGAGTTTATTCAAAATATGAATCCGTGCCATTGACTTCTGTCTACTCACGATTGCTTTTTTGTGCAGCCGTTTATACCGTGAAGGAGGATTAAGTCCCATTGACGGGAGCAACACAGCAAACAAGACAGGACAGCTTCCTCCATTTTGGATTCAGCTCTCCATTCTCTTAAAGGTCAGCACTGTCCACGGGGCTTGCTGTTGGGCAACATTGCACATTTGCACATCAAAGTTCAACAAAGTGCTAAACCTCTCGCAAGCGAATTTCCTCCCACCAGCAAAATCCACCGATTACGGCGACTCGTGTTGAAACGACTTGATTTGGAGAGTTATTGCCACCATTTAACCCTTTCATGCATGGTGTCCAGCCCTTTTGAACCAGTATAGTTATATATGTAATTAAAAGTTAGCCTATCATCCTTTGAGCCTATCACCATTTGCCACTTGATTGACGTACAGGTCAGCCAGTCTGAGATCTCATCTTTTCTAACACGCGGTTCACCACGCATGCGCGGTCAACCCCGCCAGCTGCAAATCACTGCGAGCTGATTAGCTAGTTAGCCTTCCAATTTATACAATTCTGCTAAAGAAAGGGTATAAAAATGAGTGGGGAAGCTGGACCAAGTGGCCGCCATATAGCCACGCGGGTAATGTAGAGGCCTGAGGGATTATGGGGGTTTGTGGGGATGTTCGGGTTTTGGGGTTATTTGGATGATTTGTGATGTTCTGTTGTTGTTGATGTGTGCGCAGACTTGTCCGTGAGTGGTGTTGTTTAATTATGCATGTTCATGTTTTGTGTGTTTTGCCACCATGGGTGAGAGTTATGTCCCGGAGGGGGGGAGCCCCGGTGTGTTGTGGTTAACGGGTGGTAGTTTCCTGGTAATAAAAGTTGTACCTGGGGTCTTGCGGTGTATGTGGCACAGGACAACATAAAACGTACTCCCGTCTCTGACTCGTTGGTGTTCTCTATCCATTCGCTTCCCGTGGCGCTCGCCACAATATAAATAAATATATGTTTACTATTTTTAATGTAGGTAGATCATTTTGACTTGGTCATTTTAAAAGTAGCTCCCAAGCTTAAAAAGTGTGGGCACCCCTGGCTTACTGTGTCCGTCCACTGCAGTGGACGCCACACATCAACGGTATACAAAGTGATTCAATGGAACTGAAAAAAACGTTTGAAAAAACATCCTTTTTTCTTATTTAATATTCTTATGTGTATTCATACCATTTCCTCTTAGTAAATGTTTTAAAAACTTGTGTTTTTTCAGACCTAAAGTATGTTGAGGTTCTTGAATCACTTTTTATATCATTAATGCATGGCATCCTCTGCAGTGGACATATATGTAACTCCTTAAAAATAGCACATATTGAAATTAAAAATGATTGGCATGATTTTTTACAAACATTAAAAAAAATAACTTGTCTTTTGATAATTTATGCGTGAAAGGGTTAAAATGTTGCTCTCACTGGGCTCCATGCTTCAGATTTCATCAGGTGAGTGTATTCACTGCTTCCCCTCCTGCTCTCATCTTGGAAAAGTCTGACAACCCAAAGCTGAGCGGAGGTATGTCAAGGTTGCAAAAACATAATAGTGTGAAAATAAAAGCATCAGTAAGCTGACGGTGCAGGTGCAGCCCTCCTATCCTGCCTGATGCCGTAAAACAAAAAGATCCTGTCAGGTGAGGTTTCAGGCACTTACCCCCCATTTGATCTGACCATTAGCCTGCGGAGAAAAGAAAGTCTATATTTGATAATGGGATCACTCGGAGTCTTGCAGGCTGAGGTCCTAACATCAAGAACTGCCAGCTTGTGCTGCGATGCAGTTCAAGTCCAAATCATGATTTATGATTTATTTCGCCCAGTTGCATGGAGTTAATGGATACCGCCAGTGAGTGACCGTATATAATTTGTACATCGGGTATACACTCATTTATTTTTACAGTACACTGTTTTTTACAGTTTTGTACTGACATTTTTATTAATTTTTTTAACTGTAACCACGACCCTAATGACTTAAAGGAGACATATTATTATTATTATTATTATCGTTTTAGGGTTCATACTTGTATTATTGGTTTCTACTAGAAGATGTTTACATGCTTTAATCATTAAACAGCACATTATATTTCTCATACTGTCGGTCTGAATAAACCTGCATTCGCCCTCTGTCAGAAACACTCTGTTTTAGCGCCTGTCTCTTTAAGCCGCCATCCGCAAAAAGTAAAGCTGACTCTGTTGTGTTTGGTCAGTGTTTGTGGGTCTTCTGCATCTTCGCTCTTGGCATCTCGACTCCATCATTGCAGTAGGTGAATGACTGTGGCGGCACTTTCTACCTATATGTATTGTTGTGACATCACCTGGCTGCTTGTTTGCTACTTTGACAGTATTTATAAAGCAGCTAGTATTGGAAATGGGACCTTTTTAATTAGTTTGAAAAATCTAACGTTTGCATAAAAAGATTCTATACTTTAGTAAAACATACAGTATTTAAGTGTTTAGGTATGTGAGAATAAAAACGTGGACGTAGAGAAAGGAAGAGCAAAGCACAAAAGGGAAGTAAATTGAACTGCACCTTTTTTTTAAATGACAAGAAAAATCCCTTTTATGTTATTTTGTGGTTTCTGGTCTCTAACTTATTCACTCTTTTATCTTTATTTTCATCATTTCATATTGACTACTGGTACTTAAAAAAAATAAATAAATAAAACTACATAATAATCATCATTACTGTAATCCCTCAATTTTAATCCTGTAATCCCTAACACTGCTCTCTCTCTTTCGCTCGCTCTCTCTCTCTCTCTCTCTCTCTCTCTCTCTCTCTCTCTCTCTCTCTCTCTCTCTCTCTCTCTCTGTCACCTGAAAAGCCTAAAGGACCGACTGCGCAAAGAAATATGCGGGGAAAACATTTTATTTACACCACTCAAAACAAATAGAGGCAAACGGCAAGGTAATAAGAAACTGTCACACACATTTACCTGTGCTGGCAAGCGTGCACACTCATCCCCGTAGTTTAGAGAAGAGAGAGGTGGTGCAAGTTCACACTGTGTTTCTGGCTTTGGAATAGATCAAGTGGCAAGCATGTATTCTGGTATGGATGCTCCTCCCTCGGAGCACAGCCAGGGTTCCTGGAAGAAAGAGCCCTGAGATGCCAACAACTCGGGTTTGATTGTGCTGTAAGTGTTGACGTGAAGCCAAGCCAGTGGAAAAGACAACTCTTCATACACATTCTTTCACAAACATATCAGCCTTTTAGTTTTCAAAGCCCAAAGGCACCTCAGGGCTCCAGTGGTATTTGTGAATGATGCTGCTACTGTACCCATTTGTGCGTCGTGAGTTACTGACGGGCTCTCCGCATTTAGGGAATATGTTTGGCATACTTGAACTGAAACATTTTAAAGAAGAGCCACGAGCGACCGTGACCATTCAAGCCAGGCTGACACAAATTGAGTTTTCTTTCTCCCACAGCATAGCATGGTGAGGTAAAGAAGACGTTTCCTTCATGGCATGTCGGAGGTGTGCTGGTTTGCCCAGGCTCTCTGCTGCTCTTCACCTAACAGCTCACTGTGGCAAACTGTCATCTTGTTCTATTCATGCCTGAAATAGTAAAGACATGTTCGCTGACCTAATAGCTCGGAATGTGTGATATTATATCGTGTGGAGCAATCTTTATCTGTGAACAGGTCAATTACGTTTTCTCATAAATGCTTCATGATAAAAGCCTGCCTCTGGTGGAACACTTTACACATGACGCAGGGGCAGCAGGAAATGTCCAGTTTGCATCAGTAGTAACTCTACTAATAAGCGTATAATAAGGCTGATATCTGAAGGGCCACAGGAGCGGAACTAAACTCTAAAGCACAGAGATTCAGTTGGACACTATAAAAATAATGAGAGCTAAACGCGGAGAGAAAAAGGTGCTTTCAGCTCGGCACACTTATCCCCTGTTCTGGGGATGTAGTGGTGTTCGTGTCTCGGCCCTATAGGCAAATGGAAGGCTAGAGGGGAGGAAAATGACAGGAGAGAGGTGAAAGGTAGTATTTGATACCACTTTGCAGCCGTTTGTGAAATATGTGCCCTTTTTATGACAGATTCTCCTTTTTTATGTGATGTAACACAAAAACAAAGCGAGGGGAAGGTTGTGTACGGTCTATTTGCATTACAAATGTTTTATGTGCATCTCCTCAAGGGGTACCGTATACATATTTTTCTTTTTCATAGTTTAAAACAGCAAGCTAAGGCAGGGAAACCGAGATGGAAAGAGAACAATAACAATTTGAACTACAATGGCACTCTGAGAGCCCGGACCTCCACCAAGACCAACGGTGCGTTCACACGCTCCTTGGGAAGGTCCCATTTCCCAAGCTTCTGCCAACTTTGTTGAGTTGCTGAGCTTTTAGTCTCAAGGTTTAAGCTTTAATGTGGATGCAACACAGACGCTACAAAGAAGAAATGTTGTGTTTTTATTGATCAGAGCGTCTAAACAACACCTCGATATCTGTTTCTTGAGGGGCAACATGAGTTTTCCCAATCTGGAACACATTTTTTTCGATTGTTCTGACACCACATAAATGCAGTGCAGATGCCCTGTCTTGCAATCTTAACGCAAGTTAAATCACAATTTGTGTATCCACCCCGTGATTTGGATCAGCTCCAATATTTAATGGGTTCTTTCTTTGCCCGTGCTACACTCTTCCAATGCGGTTTCATGAGAATTTGGCCAGTAATGTTTTGTGTAATCCTGCTGACAGACAAACAGAAAAACATGGCCTCCTTGGCAGGGAGAATAAACCTGAAGATGAAGAATTGAAGAGTTGGACATTAGTTCATAGACAAGGATGTGACAGCACACATGCCTAAATACACAAATGGAACCATAAAAGGAGAAACAATAGTGGGTTCAGCTGTGGGACAGTCTGATGTATAGTACTGATGCTTTCTCGGCCAAGATGGGGTTTTGCTTTCTTCAGCTTCCTTCTCTTGTATGTGTGTGTGTGTGTGTGTGTGTGTGTGTGTGTGTGTGTGTGTGTGTATTGTGTGAGCTTGCATCTATCCGGGCTCTTTTCTCTGTTCATTCGCCAACAACAGTAATTACATCACTGTCACTCCACTGTCACTGCCCATGCAATCACGCACAAATGAGCACACGCAGCTATTTAATACAGTACCTGTACCAGACCTGGTTTAAAGTGTCATACTGGTATACCTATCTTTTGTTCATGCAGCTAAGCCTATAAAGAGTTTAAACCACTGCTGTATTTACCACAGAGCTCCTACTCTCTGCTGCTGCAAGATTAATTTACCTCACAGGTGTCATAGGCTCCCATTATTTTCAAAAATTCCGAAAACAGCTCGGACAAACGGCTGCTCTGTCCTAACATAGAAAGTCACGTTGAACAGCATATGTGTTGTAGCTTTCCTAACTTGGCCTCGCTCATTGTTTTTGCTGCGAGTGAAAGTATAATTTTTTTGTACTGTTTGTGTACTACAGTTTTGAAGTATCCAGTCTTTCATTTTGGCTTTCGCCATCTCGCTTTTTTTGAGCCAGAAGTGACCATTTTTGAGAGTGTGGAGCTGGGGAGGAGCATGCCTAGTCGGGCCAGGTACTATTAGCATAGCAGTGGTAGCTTGGTTAGCAAGGCGCAACTGTAATTCATGTTAACTGTGGTGTTAATTTGGATGCTTTAGTTTGGTGAGAGAAAAATATGCTTAAAACAAAATTGTCCTTACCAGAAAAAATGAACAGCTCACTCTTTAGAGTGTCTTTTAGTACAACTGAACAAGAAGCAAAAACAAGATTTTCAACTGCTTTCAAGTTGCACTTCAAGGGGTAACTTTGGTATTTTTCAACCTGGACCCTGATTTCCCTTGTTTTTGTGCCTAACTGACTGTAATCGCTCAAGGAAATGTCGCACTGTCAATGTTTGTCTACTAAAAGTGCTTGTTTTTGCCGCTGCATTTTTGCTCAGATTGTTAGTGTCATGTTATATTATATTGTAGTGTTGATAAGTGTCCGACAACATTATGAAAAGGACCTTACCGAGAAATAAGTGTTTTCTTTCTCTTTCGCTTGACCTGGTGTGTGCGTTATTGTGTCTATGTCTCGTTCTGAAATCTCGCATCGCATCCACGTTGTCAAAATTAGCTAAATATTCAGCCATGACATTGAAAATCTGTAAGATAACGCTTAGCTACACTTTCTGTACTCCAACACAACACACTCTGACAACACCAGCACTCCTCTCTCCAACTCTCACTCATATTTCCACCATTGTCGGCGGCAGTTACCCTTTAAGAGGTAGGCCAATAAGAATTTCACTGTTTCCCATGATGTATGTGGGTGGTGCAGCACCACCTCCCTTCTCAAATCTATGTTTACAACATTAGCTACAGCCATGGCCTGAACCTGTTTTTGTGTTTCCAACATTAACACTTATTCACCTTCTCAGTGGAAATATTGACTTGCAGAAATGTTCCGATCGAGCATACAGACGTGGCGATTACCTTGACTTTACTTGGCTAATAGGCACCGGTATCGCACGCATAAGGATGTGCAAGCCACAGCTTAGTTTGGGAAATTTCCACGAAACACATTTCAGAAATGTGTAAATACATACATCATTTGTATACACATAGCCCAATTGATTTTCCTGTCAGCTCCAGGGCTTAATCACAGTGACACTGTAAACCTCCCAGGGTCCCTGAATGTTACCTGTGGCCTCTTTTTTTTAACTCCCCTTTCTCCCTCACTCTTGTTGAGAATATGAATGTATTCCTCCTTTCATCTTTCCCTTTCCCCATCCACCACTCCTTGCTCAACACTCCCCTCTACTTAAAAAAAACATGTATTCCTGCATCTTCTTCACCCCTCTCTCCTTCTCCTTGTCAATCTACCAGTGTCTCCACTCTCCCCTCCCCGGGTCTTCTCTCTATTTAAACATCTCTACACTTACCTTTCACCCATCCATCCATCCGCAGAGAGGGATGGAAGAGCACGGTCACAGTGCAGAGTGGAGTAAATTGGCAAGTGCTTGCACTACTGTGATGGAGGGAATGGGTGGGGAAGAGGACTGGGAGGGGAGGAGAGGAAATTACAGCAGAATGGAGAGCTTTTGGAATGGAAAGGGAGAGACTGCCTTGGTTGACCTCCACATTTTTTATTCCTTCTTCCCCGCCTTGCCATCGATTTCTCTCCCTCTTTCACAGATCCAGCCCACAATCCAATGTGTTTACCCATGTTTCCGTCCTCTTCTTCCACGCCCTCGTTCTTCATCTCTCTAACTCACTCTTCCACTAATTCCCTGAGAGGTCTGAATATAAATGTTGCAAAACGCTGCCAAGATGCCAGTGCTGTGGGATAATTTTTCTTAAAAGTGCTTTTTTTGGCGGCCTTGTTTTGGAAGCACTGAAGCGGGATTCTAATAAATACCGACACATGAAACTGCATTGTAAACGACAATAATCATGTGACGCCAATGGTGGACTTTTTTTCCGAGCTTTAAGAAAAATACGTCTCCTCTTCCCACCCTCTAGTCTCACCTCTCTCGTTTCTTTTTCCCAAAGGTTCCTTTATCTGAGCCCTCGAAACATCCACAACACAGAGGAAGTAAACAAGCAGGCTTAAGGAACGAGGGTGGCAGTGTTAACACTCAGCCAACAGATAAAGGATCCAGAAAGCATACAGTACTTCTCTCTTTCATATTATACCTTCATCTGCAGGCAGCCATAACAAGAGGTCTGACTTCTCCCAGTCAGCAGAGGCTCTATGAGAGAACCCAAGCTGTTTAAGACTTAACTTACCAACGTCAATCAAATCAACAATATCCTCGAGTAATATACAGGTTTGGCAGACAGTTCGGATATCACTTTAAAAAAGTGGGAGAGAGAGCTATACCTAATTCCAAGCAACAATGAATGGTCCTTTCACTGCTCAAAAATGAATACATGCTCATGCAATATGTGGCATACAATTATTACACTTAAAGTGTCAATTCACCGTGCAAATTACAGGAAAATGTGTGTGAAATAATAGCTGGTAGACTCTCCCGGGACTCATACATACACTGGAAAAGCCCAATAAAATGAACTCTAAGATGTTAGATTTGCAGTTTTGGAATTACATTCAATTTTTTTTATTATATTAAAGGATTGCAATTCTTACCTGCCGGTCCACCACTTTTATTCAGACTGAAATATCTCAGCGATACATGGATGCCATGAAATCTTGTCCAGACATTCAGACAGACAGTCCACCAAGAGGACGAGTTATCATGACTTTGGTGACGCCCTGACTTTTCATCTAGTTTCTCTACCTTGCGCAGTGAAAATCCATCTTGCCAGGCAGCGATGTTGGAAGTGGTTTAGGTGGCAAAGAACCGCACTGAAGCCGACGCTGAGATAGACTTAGATGGACGGATGGTTCCTCCAATCACCTGCCAACTATTTTTTTTTAATTGCCTGCCCTATTTGCAAACAGCTTCCAATGACGGCGACTGGGATGTTTCTTTGTAACATCAGGTCAATTTGTCCTAATACTTTTTATGACCAAATATCTGGCGAACCAACGACATTGGCAACAAGCCTCAGCTTGTGTTTAGCACTAATTTGCACATGTTAGCATCCTAATACGCTAAGCCAAGGTGATGAACATGGTTAGCATTATAACTGCTTAACATTGCCTTTGTTAGCCTATTAGCATGCTGGCATTAGCATTGAGCTCAACGCACCACAGTGTGTTAAAAGCCTCACAGAGCTGCTCGCTTGGCGAGTAATCCATATTATTTTGTCTTCATGTTTTTATTCCAATATTACCTTGCTAGTGTTTACTCAGCGACCTCAAGTGCGACCCTTGACAACAATATTGATCTTGCACTTATAGCTTCAATGTATAAGAATCAACTGGAAATGTGGCAAAACAAAAGACCGGAACCTTTAGATAGTTGAAATGTTCTGCTGTCAAACTGGAAATTAAAATAACATTTAGACATATCTATAACGTATACTAATATTCTCTGTTGCTTACTTTTGACAAGTATATATGTTTTTATACTATTTTGTGCTGGGGGATAAAAAAGCAACCTTTAGCATAGATGCAGCAACACGTCTTACAAAAGAGTATGAAAAGCAAAGGTATCATACAATTTATACAAAGGTGGAGGTTGCCTAGTCCAGGTGAATGGGACAAATGTTTTTCCTTTTCATTTAAATCGTGGTGAAAGCTGGACACTATAAAGAAGGCTTCAAGATTTGATGTGTTTTGGTACTTATTACTTAGGACTTTAGATATGCAGAAAGTGTCATGTTTAAGTCCATATAGGTAGTGTTGCATAGCCAGACTTATCTGGAAAGGTATGGCTCCACCTACTTTCATTCTGCTATTTGGGGGAAAACGCTCTGACTTGTTTTTAGTTGGACAGTAGGTCTCGCGTTCCACAATGGATTCGAAGGCGTTAAAAATGTGGCCCTTATACCCACAGACTAAACCTGGTGAGTCAAAACCTCCAGAAGTCACTGAAGTATAAGCTGTGTACCAAGAGATACACAGCTTGTCCTTTATACATTTCAGTTTTTGTAGAACAAACTACATATATATATATATATATATATATATATATATATACAGTATACTGTATATAGAGAGCTTTAGAGGCAGGCTAGCTGCTTAATCCTTGCTTCCAGCCTTTATGCTAATACGCTAACCATCTCCTGGCTCGAGCTTAATATTTAGCGTCAATATTCTCGTTCAACTCTTGGCAACAGAGTACATTTTTTCCCCGGAATGTTTCCCTTTTCCTATTGGGCAAAATGTGAATGTGAACTTCGAGGAGTCAAAAAGAAGAAAAATAATAATCTTCTCAGATGTGGGTCGTTACTATGGTGATTACATACCATGCACCAGCTTTTTAACTCAGCAAGCAACGTTTAGTTTGAAGGCATAGGTAATGCTACATCTTTGACTCGTGCTGTGTTGACAACACTATACTTACCGCAGATGTGTTGGAAATGATACCTTTTCAGCAGTGCCGACCTTCTTCCGCTCGACTACTTATTCCCCCCGGTTAATAAATATGGATTCAAACCTACTTACTTGTTCCTTCACTCAGCCCACTTCCCCTCCTGCTCTGCTACCGTCCCTCCCTTTCCATCCCTTCCTCATCTTCTTGAAAAGAAGCAGTATATTCAAAAGTCCACAGCATGTAGTATTCAAATCAGTCCGGTCCTTGGGGCAGTGCTGCAGGAGAGTGTACACTTAAGGTGCTTTGGGAAGGGGGGAGAGATGGATGAAAGAGTGGCACAGGGGTTGTACAAACACCTCCCTTGTCCTTTCATCCCTCCTTTCGTGTCCCTCTCCCCCCCAAAGCCTCTCGAGTGTATTTGGCGCTCAGCTCTGTCTCCGCTTTTTAACATATCGTGGTGTACAAGCAAGCCAGACATCCTCTGCACAGCATGGTGCTGTGGGAAGGTGTTTGTTCCCTCATTTCATCCATTCATACTCAGTTTAAGGCTTGAGCTGTGTGACTAATTGGTTGGCAAGTCAAATTCAAGGGGTAAAGGCAACGGCGAGCAACAGTGTGCATTTTGTTTTCAGGGACACAGCAGAGCAGCTTCAAGAGAACACTGAGCCGGCCTCTTCTTTGTACTGTCATCCTGCTTTTTTTTTGGCTACAGTGTGCCAACACACTGACAGAGCGTTTTAAAAAACGACTTAGGAGTTGGAGAAGAAGTGAGGAGGAGGAGGAGGAGGAGGAGGACTTGGCCACCAGTTACAGGCAGGGGAATAAATGAAATCTCAAAAATATCTATTGATATGTTTACTGCATGCGACTTCTGGGACTGAGTGTTGAACTTGTAGATATTTGAATCTGTTCCCCACCAAGATTTGAATGTAATACTTTTGCTTTTAGTGGAGTCATTTTTGCTCGCATACCAGAACTCTGCTGGGAACACGTGGGCAGCGCCGAGCTTCACCGTGATCGGCACGTCGCACTCACACTGCCTCCCGGCACAGCTGGAAAAGGAAGACTTTATAATGAATGCAGTGGAGAGTAACATGTGTTCACGTGAGTTCTCGTCCCGGCTTACGGTGTTCACACTTAACCTGCGCTGAGAAGTAAAGCCCCGAACGCACTGAAACCATTTTGAAGTAAACCTACTGTTCTAAATGGCCGAACACCAATAAGCAATATGTCTCCCCCGGACCCCCCCCTCCCTTCATGTCCCTTGGGTCTCTGTGGTGTCGCTGTTTTTTTTTGCTTGTTTCCACAGTGTGTGTACAATGTATTTCAACATGAGGAGCAGCATAGTAACTATTATCAACCGACAAGCCCGTCAAACGTTGCCTTGAGACTTTTTCAAGGTAATGAAAGTAAAAACCATCCGATTAAAAAAAAATAGGACATTCAGAGTCGATTTGGTTTGAATACTCACGGCCAGATGATCCCGAGTAACAAATACGATTCGGCCTCATACAGTAGACACACCCTTTACAACCTCTTTCCTTGTAGTAACTTTTTTTTCTTCTCTTGTTTCCCATTTCTTCCATTTGTCTACTTTCCAGGTGTTTCTTTCACCTGGCGAAGCAGAGACGCTTAAATAAAGTGCGAAGCCTCCAATGAATGATCCACTCAAACAGCCATGTATGTCGGACGCCTCCTCTCAAGGCCCTGTTATTCATTCCCAGGAGGAATTAGTTGTTCTTTCTTTTGTCTATCAGGAACACATTTAAAAATGTATGTATAGAAAGACATGTAAATGTTGTCTTTTTCTGATGTTTGAGATAAAAAAGAAAAAGAAAAGAAAAGAATAGACAATGCAAAGTTTCTGCAAATGTCTAATCCAATTTTGTAAAGTTTTAAAGCGTGAATTACTTTTTTTTTTTTGTCTTACGTGATTGGTTCATTAACTATTTTCCTCTTTTGCTGAACCTCGTGCCCTCAGCCAGTAACTTTTCAATGCCTGCTCAGAGGAAAACAAGATGCAGTGCCTCATTTGTTCCCGTACAGTCCATTTGCCTAATACAAAATGATGTTGCTAACTTGACACTTTGCACTTATTTAATAGGATGCCGTTCAGAAACGAATCTCATTATTTTCCTTTGAGGTGATGTCGAGGTGATGTTCGCTTCACTCACTGCACATTGACACACAGACGTTCACAACAAGTCACACACACACACACTTCCTGCGTCGCGTACATGCTGACGCTCTCTTTCTCTCACACACAAACACATCACCACAGTTGCCTGGCACATGCTGACACACTCATTAAGCATTCCTTCTGGCTTCATGAGCAAAGGAAGAGGGGCAGAATAATTTCACTGTTACGCACACACACACACACACACACACACACACGCACACACAGACATATCGATGTTTGTGTAATTTCTACTCTCCAGAACGATGCATTTATTTACATTGCGTCCCTAAATCTAACCTCTCTTTTAATCCCTCAGTTCGACATTTGATCCTATTGAGGAAAAGCAATGAAAGTTGTTTTAGATTGACAAAAACATTCACTCACACACACACACACACACACACACACACACACACACACACA
>CALSCE010010956.1:1065609-1120476 GCA_943593645.1 Bovichtus variegatus
CACACACACACACACACACACACACACACACACACACACACCAATAAGAGATAAATAGTTACATAGGTTTAAAGTGAGCAGTCATTTTAAGCTGTTTAGAAATTCAACTTTAGCCAAACTAAACTAAACTTGGAGCTTTCTCTTCATTTCCCCTGTAAATTACATCATTTGTTTCATGAAGTTATTAGGAAACAACGGACCCATAAAATAAAGCATCACCCATATTTTCAAAGTTGATTTAAAATCCCCTTTAAAGGGTCCGGAGGGTTACAGTGACTTTCTTACGCCTTGATTCCTCTCCTGTACAGGTGAATACACTCGGCCTGATCCACACCTGTGATCTCCCTTAACAGTTTGACAGGCTTCCAAGCTTTCCAAGCTCCAATTCTATTAAATCACATTGCCGGTGCATTGTTTCGCAATAGCTTAGCTCCGAGCAGCCTGAGCAACACGCACAGTGCTCTCAGAGGAATCAAGCTAACCCCCCCTCTCAGCCCCGTATGGCCTTTAGCCACCCGCTTCGAATGTTAGCATCGGCGTCATAGATATGGGTTAGAAGCGGCCTCCTACACCTACGAGTGGGTTCAGAAGGCCGTTATCATCTATTCACATGGTTGATCACAGATACGAATACAAGAAGACCGCGGTGACCTCTAGTGGCCGTAGTAATTATCACGGGAGCATAGTAAGAAGTCAAAGTACGCGTGGAGAGGAGGTCTGGGTGGGTCAAACAAGGAGGTCCCAGGAGACAGCTGTTCATGTCCCCAAACCTCAGCACGCATAGATAAGTTACGTAACGTACGTAACTTATCTATGCAATTAAAGTTATGTAACAAACTTACTTATTTTGAGGCCAAACCATGATCTTTTCCGAAAGCTGAGCAAGATGTTTTGTTTCGATTCAACAGCGTGTTAATTGTGACCGTTTTACTTTCACCGGCTGCGGTTGAGTGTGTCTGAGTGAAATATGGTACTGATAATGGACATTTAATGGGCTGATAACAGTCGAAATTGGGTGTTTTTTTTTTTTGCCTCAACCTGGAGGCTGGAAATGAGGGACGCTGCTCACATTCAGTTTCTTTTTCTTTCCTTTTTTTCAAACGAAAAAATGCAGCCTTGGTCGCTTGCTCTACTTGTGTATTCAGTGTCATTCACGCTGGAGGAGAGCATCAGACACATTCTTAAAATGCAAAAATGACAAAGTGAGAGAGACTGTGTCTATGGAGAAGATGAGTAACCATGGGAAAGAGAGGAATCGGAATAGAAAGTATTTCTGTCAGCATGCTACTGTTGCGCGTTATGTTCTGTTGATCATAAAGGCTTTTCATCAGCAAGTTTCTCTTTTTCTTCATTTTATCTGATGCTGCTCTATGCTGGGATTGTTTTGTGCTGCATTTCCTTGAGATTAGTCGTCAGTCAAAGGCTGTGGATGGGACTGTGTGGTCTTTTCCTTTCCCTCTCCTGTATTCCTCATCTCCAGCAGGGCCTGAAATGACTTTGCCTCCTTCTTCACTGAGACAATTCCGAAAATCAGACAGTCCCTCCGTATCAGGAACATGACATGTGCCGTCACTGTGTCCACTTAAAAGTCAATTAAAATACCATGTCACAATTTTGTATCCGATCAACTATAAAATAAGGACATTATACAACATCTGAAATCCTCCTCCTGCTGCCCTAATATTCCACCAACAGTCTTTTTGTAAAATGTTTCGAATCACATCTTCTACAAACTGTAAACACGTTTTCTTCCCACAGGCCCTGAAACTCATCTTTGAAAAGAACAATCCAGACACATCACTGATGAACAACTGTATTCCCACATCAAATCTCCCGTTCTTCAAAATCATTGAAAAGGCTGTTTTTCAACAGCTGAACAACTTGGCACTAGGATTTGATGTCTCATAGAAAACTGCAAGTCCACTGCAGTTCTTTCACTAAATCTTCTAAATGTAATACTTATGTTCTTCTGTTTTAAGCTTGTTTTCTTTTCTATTCTCTTGGCTCCTTAGTGACTGGTTTTAATTGTATTTAAATGTCCTGTTATAGTGTGCTTCTTTTGCACTTTGTGTTAATGCTTTAAATGTCTGTTGCCTTGTTGTTGAAATATAGTATATAAATAAACTTGCCTTGCCTTTTGAGGTTTCCGTGATTGATTTTCAGCTGCGGTCGATGGCATTCTTCACTTTGTGTCACCCGGATAATAAGAAACACATCGCTTTCAATGTGTCGGAGCATTGTATTCGTTGGGGCTGATTTATTAGACAGTGTGTATTTAGAACAACAAACGTAAAACTTTCTCGAGCAGGATGACCCGGCAATTTTTCGAGTTGCAAAACAGAGATTTATTAATTCACAAACTGCTGAGTCGGGGCACCCTGGTAACTCGCCTGGCACAGCTTCCCTGAAAAATAAAGTTAAAAAATTAAAAAGAAGGTGAGCCCACATCTGAGATTCTTCATCACCTTTATGATCTTTATTTATTTGACCGCTTGGCAAAAGGAATTCTGAAGACAACATTGTCCACCTGATGAATATAAGTCCAACATTCTCTCTCTTTTAGCTCCATTTTGGCCTCTACCTGCTCCTGAGGGAAATGTCTGTCTCTTTAGCTGCTAACTGAACCGTTATGTTCACCAGCTAGTCGCTGGGAGGGAACGCAGCAGGGAATGTACGCTGGGTTCTGGAGGATACGACCATGAGAGCAGTGACGGTGAACCGGAACAGTGAAGTTGTGGGCTGGACAGCTAAACGAAGAGCTGTAACTCACTATGAAGCTCCTTAAAGCCGAGAGGAGCTGCAGATTCAGGCGATAAATCTCTGAAGGTTCACACCAGTGACCCCCCTTTCATAGTTTTCACAATGTGATTCCATACATTGTTATTATCAAAATATCAAGAATGGACGTGCAACATTTATCCGCGCGTCTAGCTTTCAAGCTAGTCAGTTACAATAGCTCTATAAGCTTCTTTCTATTTTATCTGTACCAGGAAGTTGACTCCCTTTGGCATTTGTTTGCAGGACTGACATTATTTCATTCAATAATGAGTTATTGAAGGGGGCGAAAAAAAGCTCTCTAAGTAGCTAGGCTGCTAAATGTCAGTTAATCAGTGTTAACTGTAACGTAGTAAGCTTATTAATTTGGCGTCTAACAAGTTCATACAGCTTATTCCGAGCACATATTAATATTGCATTGGACTTCTGTCTCAGGGGTCTGCAAACTATTCTTAGTGCAGCAGTTTATACTGGAACAGAGGCAAGTTCCATAAAAGTGAACACAGCAAATAAAAATAAAAAGTAGACTGTTGAAGTTCACCAGAGATGAACTCCACACAAGTAATTCATGCAGATTTCCTTTCACTCCCGAGAGCGCATTCACAGATTGCAACAATTGATTTCAGCTTTAAATGCTGGTGGCCTTTACTCTGCAGCAGATGGGGACTTCACCTGGCAACAAAGACCGGCCAAGAGCAGATGGTCTGTATCTCACCGTTAGATGTCAGGCTTCACGTTCGTTCTCAGGTTTAAGGTTTTATTAAAACAACGCGGAAAGTCTTGAATTGGCAACATTAAAACTGGAGTTCTGTAATTAGGCTTTTCTGCTCGCGTCCATCCTCCCCTCTCATTCGTTCAGTCTTTAATCTGTTTCTCACATTCTTGTAATAAACTCAGTTTCTTGTCTCTCAGGCGACGCTCTGCCGCCCACCACCTGCTTCCACCAGCTGACTCAAACTTCTGCTGGGGCTCGATCCGGTGGCCTCCATTAGAGCACTCCGCCGGGCTCTGCTCCCCAGTCATGGATCATGTTACTCTGGAGTCGTCAACAAAACTAAATTCATACCTCTTTGCACCTTGTTCAGAATGTTGCGGGGTAGCTTCTCCTACAAAAACTATCACTCGCTGCGCAATAGTTGCTGCTTAATCTACAAAAAAAAAAGGAAAATGAGAGAAACTTAGGGAGAGAGGGAGGGGGCGGGGGGGGGGCGGGGGTTGGGGGGTGAAATTGAGGAAGAAGGATATAGACAGGGATTGTCTCCTCCAAAGCCTCTTACCATTAAGCATTTACAGCTTAAGAAAGGCATTGGAAGGTCAGTGAAAGAGGCATGAACCTTTTGAAGAGAGGAGGATGTGGCTGTGTTGGACTGCTGTACAAAAAGGGCTTTTTTACAAATGAAACGAGGACAATTGTTTCCCCTCTTGTCCTATCATATGGCTCTCCAGTGACTCGGGTTCCTGTTTAAATATTCACCTGATGTCTGTTAGCGTCACCAGCTATTGTAATTTAAAACCAGGGAGAGAACCGGAGTGCAGTAGTGGGGGTAATTTTGGTTTTTAATCCCTCATGAGTTCGAGTTTGTATCTCACTCGCTTTAATTAAATAACTTTGTCAGGATAAGAGACGTCAGCTTTATTGGCTTCATTATTAATAATTTAACCTAAAGTGAGGCTCCACCACTGCGGGAAAAACACCGCATAAACACAGAAATATGCTCACAAAGGTCAGTCATGATTCACCAACAGTTCAGTCAATTCAATTTACTTCATTAAAACAGCAATGTCTGATAATTGAAGTGAGAACATCCATTTGCAATTGCCTGTCAGAATTGTTTCATGTCAAACTATTTTCAGGGATTTAATTGCAAAGTGAATCAATTTCCTGCCTTGATGTTAACTGATAGTGACTTCACCCACACTGGCTGTGGCCCCCGGGTCGACCATGTTGCTGTAGGTGCTGCTGGCGTGTGATAGCAGACGTTGTGCTGTTTATGGTATCTGCTGCATGTGTGTCAGTGCAAATGAAGCAGCAGCCTCCAAGTCTGAAAAGGGAAGCCAATGCAGAAGTGCCTCAAACCTGCATTCTCTCTAACCATTTAGAGTAAAATAGACGATAAAGCAGGGTTTGCTTTCGGTGGAGTTGCAATGCCTACGTCCACAGACTATGGTCAGTGCTTTGTACTCACATTCTTATTGCTGTGATCAAGTATTTACAGGAGGAAACTTTAAAGGTGGAGTTTGTGTTCAAAAGAAATTGACTCTAGTACTACTTGTACTTCAGTCATCTCACTCAGACTTGCATGCCTAACCTGTTTGATGTGGTTGAAATGAACTCTGCTGCATTTTTCCAATTTGGATAGTTATTTTCTCGCCGCTTATTATTTCTTCTCAGTGCCTACATTTAGCCTAAATCTATATATGGCTGCCCGTTTCCCATGTATGATGCATATCATCAGGACTCCGGTGGGACAGGAGAAGCTGAATTCTTTGTTTACATCAATGATGCTTAGTGCTCAAACGTCAAAGTGGATTTCCCGTTTATTTGAATTTTTAATGTTCAAGATGCCGGCCGTATTATCTGCACGGAGCATTTAGCAGCGTTTCCTCCTGATACAACTTGAAACTTGAATGCGCTGCTGTTTTGGTTTTGTCTGGTCTTGTGTAGCATTAATGGAGCGGGTTACAAGTGCATTTCCTTGACAATGACAATAAATAATCCTTGAACCCTTGAATATAAAACTTTTTGTCTGCGTAATTTTTTTTTTCATTAGTTTTTGCCCCATATGTTATTATCTGGGTCATGTGATTTCCTCCCAATGGTTGTTGATAATAAATAGGTGAGGCCAACACCTTTTTAATTATTTAGCAGCTACAAAAGAAAAAGACTTTTCCTATTTCCTTCCTCGTGGTGACTTGTTCTTAGATTTTTCGGAGTGCCTGGATCGCCTTGATGTTTATCCTTTTGTTTTTTTTTGGTTAGGTTTAGTTTGAGCTGGTGTGACAGCTGTCAATGTAGAAGCGGAGCGTATTGGCTTCGGTCCAATCAGACGCTGGCACTGTTTGTTTTGTGGTGTGATGGTAGATATCTGATTCTGCCATGAATTTAAAAGCTACACTACTATTAAATCCAGCTGCTGTTCATGGGAACGGCCAGGGACGAGAGCCATATCATTGCTCATCTATCTATAAGAAGATTTGGCAACCATGGCAACACTTATACATGTCTGAGTTTTTCCCTTGAACAATCAAGAGACATGGAAAGGAGTTTTGCATTTGTTCTTCTGCATGTGTTTTGGCGAGTGAATGATTACTGTATAATATTAAGAGAAAGAAACGTGTCTGTTTCGACCCGTCCATCATTATTTATGACATATAAGGTCCACTTCCACTCTGAAGTAATAATGCTCACGATCACCAGGGAAGCTAGATAAACAAATAAAGTGCAGTGAAGCGCTGCATGACTTGTCTTTCTCCACATGACTCCGTGCTGTGCTGACAGCCACCGAAACTGTCCAATGAATGAGTCACCCGTCTTTCCATGCGAGACGCCAGCATGAGCATGTAACAGAGCAGAACTAAAAGGCAACAATGTATATATTGTTTTATTGTTGCAAAACCAATCCCGGTCTCATTTCACGGTTGATACTGAACATACATTATATTTCGTGTGTCTGTAAATAGAAACTGATGTATGTAGGTTCAGATTAGACTGAGTTATGCGTCAGATGGGCCCACCCCCCCATGTAGTGGTGGAATGTAATGCCTCGATCAGAAAACATGGGATTCAAACAGTCATTTACAATTTGGCTCCCCCTCTATATCAAATGCAGGCTCATTGGAATACACCGCACCCCATCTGAGTATCTCCACCCGCGGCTTGGGAACTACTTTTGGGATTTATTTTGTGCAGGCCAATCAGAGCAGACTGGACTTTTTGGAGAGAGGGTCTTAAAGAGACAGGCGTTTCAGACAGAGGGTGAATACAGGTATATTCAGACGGACCGTGCCAGACAAATGTGTCTTTTGAATATGAAAGGAATGTGAACAGGTTCTAGTAGAAATCCAAAATACAAGAACTAACCTAAAAATGAGCTCGACATGTCCCCTTTAAGTATTTTTTGAGGCCGACACTTACGTACTTTCACTTGTAACAGAATATTTCTGCACTGTTTCTACTTTTATTTAAGAATATGATCTTCCGGTGATCACATCCCGCTAACAGCATGTGTGCTTCGAATGGAGGGAGCGGCAGCTCTTGTGTTACAGTGAGCGCCTGTGACTCTACAAGTCCTGCCTCCTCTCATCGACCTTCTATTCCACTTACAGGACTGCGCTGCTCAACAGGTCCAACTACTGTTCGACACATTAGCGTTTCAATATCTCATCATTTTTAAATAAGACAATGATTATTTTTGTGAGCACTCAACATCAACATACTGTTTCCCATGAGCCTCCGCCGTTGGCATACTGTTGAGGCCTCGTGGGAGCACTTTATTTCTGATTTGTCACACTCTCTTGAATGTGTTTACAGGGAAAAGTGGGAAGTTTGGAAATGAGATTCTGTGTGTGTGTGTGTAGGGGGCGGGGGGTTCGAGCAAAACAGTGATGCATCAAATCCCAAAAAGATGAATGAAAATGTGAAACTTCAAATGTTTTAATTAAAAAATAACTACCGATTTGCAGTGGGAAACTGTTTGTTCCAAATGAAATGATGCAACAATGGGAAGAACAGATGCCAGAAATATTGATGCCAGAGGAAAAGTGACTGTGACCTCCCATTAATATTGTTTCCGGGTGGAAAGCAGCAATCTCTGCAGGGACTGATTCTGAGTGCTGGACATGATTTCCAACATATAAGTACATAAAACACACTTTTCACATTTCCTGTTTTCATTTTATCCCTTTTTATTTTACACAACATAACAACAAAGTACATGTTGTATTTTTCTGTACAGATGCTTTCCGTGAGCTCGCGCCCAACACAGGCTGTATATACCGATGTCAGTGAAAAGCTCACAGGGTTTTTATGTTCTTTTTATTTTTTCTTCCTTTTTTTAATTCTTCCCTTTAAAAAATATCAATTTCATAAGAGGGTCCGTTAAAGTCTTCATCTGTTTGTTACTTTTCGTCCCAAGTAGGTGTCTGTCTACATGTCGAGAAAGGTCTGTACTCCTCAGTAGGTAAGAAAGGCTATGTGTGAAATATCTTCCTTTTGTTTGTCCCCTCGTTCAGGGAGCGTGGAGCGAGTCCCAAATCCGTATGTGTCATCTGTCTATTAGTGCAAAAGAAGGCACCGACTGCTATTCTCTTGCCACGGTATCGACACACACTTCCTGTGGGCGTGTGAACGGTGAGAATGGTGTGCTTTGCAGTTCTTGTATTGTATTTTTTATTCCTCTTTTTTTTTCCTGTAATAAATCCCTTTTCGTGGTATTTTCAGATAAGGTGAGTGTGAATCGGGAAATGACGTGGCGAGTCCATTGTCTTGTTTTTATTTTGTGCTATAAAGTGGAACCAACGAGACGACTCGAGGACGCTACGAGACAAGACGAGTTATCCACCCGCTGAATGAAAAACTGACTGAAAAAACAGATAGGAAACTGTCGAAGTGAGAGAGAGAGAGAGAGAGAGAGAGAGAGAGAGAGAGAGAAAAAAAACAAAAACTGAAATAACCCTGAAATACTGAAAGTTGTGGAGAAAAATGAATGAAAATAAAAGGCTGAAAAAGAAAAGTTTGCTCACGCTTTCGCCCAGAAACACATATCACCCTCTCGCACATCTATAAACAAATGAACACACACACACACACACACACACACACACACACACACACACACACACACACACACACACACACTGTACACACCGGAAACACACATCCTAAACAGCAACAACACACACACACACACACACAAAACCTCAGATATACACTCATACAAAAGAGAAACAATAATGCATAAACCAAAGTTTATTTGAATGGTTGCTGTCTCGTTCCAGTTCAAACTGTGCTTTCTAAGATCCAGTCCGAATCGCACCGCCCTTTGTCCGAGTCTCCATCCCCGTCTTTTGGGAGTAGAATCCTGCTCATTGAATGGCTCCTTTTGTTCCGCATTATGCGCCCTACTTTGGGTGCTACTCCTGCTCCCTGATGGGAGAGAGTCTTTGAGCCTCCTTCGCTGAGCGAGTTCCTCCTCCTCGCCCTGCTCCTCCCTGCCTCCTCCACGGGGAGAGTCTGGTACTTGGCGGAGGCAGAGGTGGAGGCGCGGGGAGCCCTGCGTAGGATGGGCGTCTCTCTGAATCGGATGGAGGGAGCGGGGCTCGTGGTGGCGCGCGGGCTGGAGAAAGGGGAAGGGACGAAGGGAGGCGGGTTTTGGTTGAGAGAGGTGGAGTTGTTGCGGTTGGTGTTGAGGTTCTCCAGTGGTGTGGAGGGGAGGAGAGCAGAGGAGGCAGTGGAGAAGGTGGAAGAAGGAGGGCGAGGGGAGGTGGTGGGGTGGTTTTCAGGGGCAGCGGAGGCCGAACCTGGCTTACCCGGTGCGGGCTTCCGCTTCGGCTTGGTTAGTGAACCGCTGGTGGCGGTGGGCGAGGAGACGGCAGGCTGAGCTCTCTCATCTGCCGCTTTCTCCCGATCCTCTGCTCCAGCTGTCGGGCTTCTGGCTGCCCAAGGCTGGCTGAGAACTGACGTAGTGGTCGAGCAGTCAGGCAGGGATGAGTCGGACGACTGAGTTATCGTATCCTTGCCTCCTCCCCCTCCTCCGCTCCTTTTCTTTGTGCCTTCTGAGAGGTCGTCTAATCCGATTGAGCCGTGTTTGGAGGAGCTGGGAGTCACAGTGCATCCCTGCGACTGCTGCCCGTTGGTCTGCGAGTGAACGTTGGTCATCGACAATGAAACGCCTTTACTGCCCTCGCCAGGGTTACACACCTGAGGAAAAAAACAGAAGAAGGCAGTGAGGTGTATGGCCGGGCAAAAAGGCCACAAGTTTGTTTCATGTCATGACATAAATCCAGTCAGCGAAAAATGCCCCAGTAGGGGATTTGGAAACATGACAAATGACCGATATATAGTATATAAGCTGCAAACCGAGAATCTATTTAATAAAGGAATTATACAAAAATTAGACTTGAACTATCTAAATCCTGCAGTGTGAAATGTTTGCAGCCTAAGTTTCGCGTCAGTATTATAACATATGATTGGTTAGAATTAGCTTTGTTTCTGTCGTGTATTTGGTTGTTTTATAGACAATATCAGTAGTTTAAAATGTCTTTATTGATGACATTTTCTACTGCAGTTGGTGTTGATATTGTTGGTATGACCCAAACCTACTTTCAATTATGTAAGTGAAAAAATACATGATACATATTACATGAGTTTATTTGACTTTTATACTTTTAAGGGAAGAATGGAGGCACAGGTTCTATCTGATGCGTGATGTACACTGTGTTACATATTCATACAAGTCTGCCTTACATCTCATTTAGTTAAAAAATAAAAAAAAACTTTTCTTACATGTCGTATTGGTTTGGAATAAAAGCATTTCACAGATTTTCCTGAGAAGCCATTTGAATTCATGGTGGAAGTGTGCAGATGCTTTAACTTCTTTTCATTTCTAACTTGTAGTATGAGGGTTAACTTATTACATTAGCAGGTATGGAGGCCCATCCCCCACAATAAAAAGACAACAAAAAAAATAAAGATTACTCATGGTAAGAAGATGATAAAAAATGATGACAAAGTAGAGCAGGCCAGCACATGGCCACCATGTGAGCAATGCCAATCCTCCCATGTAATGAAAAGCTCTCTTTCCTGGGCAGAGTGGATTAAGCGAGACAGACAGAGACCCACCTTGTACCGTATCATCAGGATGATGATGAAAACGAGCACCGAGGCCACTATTATCCCTCCGATGATGATGATCATGGTCCCGCCGAGGAACTGAGACTGCATAAAATGACACCTCATGTACTCCGACTCGGTGGTGAACTGCACACAGCCGACCACGCGCGTTGCTGTCAGAGAGGTGATGATGTCATCGTAGATGGCCAGCACGCAGAGGTCGTACTGGGTCCCTGCCGCCAGGTTGTTGACCAGGAAGTTTTTGCTTGATGGGGGGATCATTCTGTCGGAGGGTCAGCAAGGGAGGGAGAGACAGGAAATACAGATGTTTGATTATTAGCTCAGGCTATATCTACGCATGTAGACAATGTGGCCATACTAAGAAATACAAAGGCAACAACAGATGTCATTGATTTAAAAACATAAAAAGGATACAGATAAGTAACAGGGATGCTTTGCAGGATGGATTTTGGTGTTGTATTATTTATTCTTTCTGTACACATACAAAGCCCAGGTAGCTGCTTACATCTGATATGTGGCATTAGCTCACCGGCAGCAGGATACACCTGAGAACTGATACCTTGATACCCTGAGACTTGTCGAGTCAAAAGTCGTTGGTCATCAATGTATTGATAAAGGATTTTAAACTTACAGTCAGAGTCTGATGGTTTTCAGATTGCCAACGGATACCAAGAACTTTCGTTCAGGAGGACATTTGTTGTTTTTCATTTTTACTTGACGACTCTTACTACACTTTTTTTGCAGAGCCGATTGTTGTTTCATTATTATCTGTTGTGCTTGGATACCTACTTTTTTTCCTACTTTTTCAGTTCAGTAGTATTGTTTTCTTGGTGATCTGGATATACTGAACACATGTTTAACGCAAATCATAATAGCCCTACTTGAGTGTGCATATGGAAGAGGATTATGTAGTGCTACAGCCAAGGAACAGGGATAATGTGCTGGTTACTTCTTTTCAGAAATGTTGTTTTTTTGTGGACAGAGGCAGGCAATACAGATGTTTAATCTTTGAGAACATCGACGGACTAGACGCCCTTTGAGGACGAACATTGTCCAAGGTTAGGATTTGGATTCCCACAATATGTATACTCGCACGTCACGTATATGTAACAGCTTTTGGAGTTCCTCAAACCAAATCAATTTACATAGTCTGACACAAGGCATGTAAAGCTGTGTCAGTATGTTCTGGGAAATTCCCATTTGACAACCTACCTTCTCATTCACTGTCACTTGCCCTATAGAAATATTAACACTGCAAAACCTGATTTTTTTTTTTGGCATCTTGGGGGCGAAACTCAACACTGAGATATTAAGACCTTTTTAGTTGATATGGTGAACATGTTAGCAAACAGTTGCTTATTTACGAACTCAGCTAGAATATGTAGCAATATAAGCAATATTTCTCCTTATAACTCTGTTTTGATCTCCACCCTCTCTTGAGGGAAATATCTGGCCCATTACTGCTCAATGCTCCACTGTGTTCACCAGATCATTGTCTAGCTGGTGTTTGGTGTTTGATTATAAAGTATGAATGCACTCAGCTCCACTGTGTATAGGTGCTAAATCCTCAAAGAAGACGAAAAGTCATCAACGGAAGAGGAGACTAATGAGGGGATTGATTGTTGCACGGATCGGGGAGATGCCCTTCCTCTCGTTTTCAGGTTTCACAATAAAACATACCAGGGAAATAGTTTTCCCCTTACGTTGAATAAGAGATTCCATTTGACACATACGAAGGTACTTTGCGACTTTGAGTGAAGTTGGTAATCCTTCACTGGACACTTGTCACGTTGACCAGAGGATTTGCACATTTGTCCTTCAGTTTCCCTTAAAGGCCTTGTCAGCTTTCCTGGTTTCCCTCATTAAAATGCTAATGCAATTCCTCATTAAAAGCAAAGAGGGTGGCTAGTTCACAGCTCGCAGACTCGTATGCACTGAGAGGAACAAAGGGCTGTTTTGGCCAGGTTAAGCATCTGGTTTAACGCTCAAGTTAAGTGAAGGTTAGGAGATATGGTGAGCTTTAATGGTTGGTATTAAGAGCTAGGGAATGAATGCAGCGCTAGGTCATTAGTGTGCCATCAGTGGTATAACAGCACAAGGCTGTAGAGTGTGTGTGTGTGAGCATCTATATGACCCCATGAATACTAATCTTACCATGTGAACGCTGGCTGACCATGAGTGTTCTCCTCTTTGCTCCTCTTGATGTTTTTATCACTAGGGTGGTGAACCTTGGTCCTACACATACTCACAATGCCATTATGTTGGTGTTGGGACACATGAAGTGACACTGAAGTGCGCAGGTTAATGATTGGAGTGAAAGTCGCGGGCGACTATAAGCTTTGCTACACGCAGCTACATTTGTATACACATACATACACAGACAGAGATTTATTCCCCTATTACTGCTGTGGCCTTGGGCCTCATTTGTGTGCGTGAATGTATGTGTGGTTGCGTGTCACACTAGCCAGCAAAAGCATTAATATCTTTGTGTAAAATATTGTGTTGCTTTTTAACTTCGCAAGGCTTGCACATTCCGAGTTCATCTTTTTTTTTTTTCTTGCAGGCTTGAATGCTGTCACTTTCTTAAACAGAGACCACTGTTTACCAGCTCATTAATACAGTATGTCTCTGGTATATGCATTTATATATGTGTGTAGTACGGAGAGAGTAAACAGTTTTTTTGGAACATTTCTGGACCGCGAATGCCTGCATCTTTTGATTTTGGACAGTATAGGAGTGAGACATTAGCCACTGTAAATATGGAAAACAAGTCTCTCTTCAGTAACAAGTTGTCTCATTGTATCATCATGCCTTTGAGTCTGAAAAGTGAATGCAATGTGGAAGTGTCTTAAACTTCTATTCTTTCACTTCACTGGATGCAAACAGAAGTCCGGTTGTATAGAAGTCTATGAGAAAATGACCCTACTTCTCACTTGATTTATTACCTCAGTAAACATTTTTGCCAATAAGTTTATGATCTAAAATGATAGATTCACGTCTTCAATACAGCATGATGTTCATTTTGTAAATGATGGTCCCATTTAGAGTAAAATACACAATAAAGCAGGGTATGCTTCAGGGCGTGGCTACCTTGTGATTGACAGGTTGCTACCACAGCGTTGTCCGGTCTAACTGTTGTCCATATTTCCGTCTTGCAACTTTATCCCTTTCACAGTGTGTTTTCCCTTCATGAAAGTTAATCCTAAGAGTTTGGTCGTCTAAAGATGTTGGTTCGGTTGTACTCATCTCCACACGCTTGTGTCACTCGTAAAAAAACAAGATGGTGACGGCCAAAATTTTAAATGCGAAGCTTCTAAACTTGTTTGTTGGCTTGTTGAATCCTATGTTTTCTAACTGAGGCAGCCTTTTAAAGAGTGACTGGGTTGTTGTTGTTTGTGGGTTGATTGGCACTCCAGATACCTACAGGTATGTGCAGTTTCTCACGATATGTCTCCTTTAAACCCATTATATGTGCTCTAAATCCCGATTGGAATATTGTAGCAAATGAAATGCCTTGGATATATTTGGCATAATCAACAATTGTCATGTTTAGGCTTGTGTTTTCGACGCATACGCAATTTAAATTGGTTTAAAGGGAAATTTTATCAAATTTGATTACGAGATGGCATACTTTTTTTCTCCTCTGCTGTGTCTACATTAGATTAATATGCAAGAAACATAAAGATCAACTCTGCTGTATAAGTATCAGTGAAAGAGAAAACAAATGTTCTGTCAATCTTACGTGATCTGTATTAGTGTACAGCGAAGGCAGGCAACTGGGATTTGAAGCAGCAACAAGGCAAGTTAAAAAAACAAAACTGTTTAATTGCAATAATACTGAATGTGTTTTGGTTAAGAAATCTATGAATGGGCGGCAATTATGCACCTTGCTTGAGGGTTCGTTTGCTACTTTGCCATGTGCCCACAGTAATAAATGACTTCTCTCTTTTTTCCACCACAGAAACCTTCGCTGCCAAGAAGCCATTAGCTACATGACTCCTCCTGGACACAGCCCAAATGAGTTTCTAAACAAAATCCATCCAACCGGATGCTCCGGCCAATGACACGCACATTGCAAAGTTGGTTTTCATTGTGAACGTGTAAGCCGAGCTGTCATCATTTATTATTCATAGATACAAGGAACAATGGAGATATTGATAATGTGGTTGGCGTGTTTAGACCCTGTTCTGCAGCATGCTGAGTTCACAAAATACATTTTCATGCAAATCAGCAGATTTCTCTTTTTGTCTAGCACGCGATTATTTCTTGACTGTGCGAGCCGTTAGCATTGTGAACTCATACAAACTGACTCATTCATTGTGGCTAATTTCTTTGTGTCTGAGCTGGATCTTGCTGCCAGTATTTGAAGCCCTACAGTGGGCAGATGATTGCCTTGGCCGAGACTATTACACTAATCTATCTACTCTGCTCTGCCAAGCCCTCAGCCCAGGGCGCCTGTGTGTGTGTGTGCGGCGGTGTGTGTGTGCGCGCGCGCGTGTTATTGTGTGTGTGTTTCTGGGTTTCATTACTTTTTCATTACACGAGAGAAAGTGTCTGTGTGCATGCTCCTCTATGAGTATGCATTTGCGTTCTTATGTCTATATGTGTCTGAAGTGTATGTATATATATATATATATATATATATGTGTGTGTGTGTGTGTGTGTGTGTGCACATGCATGTGTGTGAGTTCAATTACAGTAATCTTCTCCTGCCATGGCAGCCTCTTCATCCCAGTGGCTGTCACTGTCTGGCTCTCTGCCAACGTTCACCACGATATAGCACTGCATGCTGGTAAACCTTACTGTGTGTGCGCGTGCACGGATGTGTTTGAGTGCGTGTTAATCAACTCTAGCTTTCCTCACTCCAGCCGGAGACAAAGCCAGGAGGACAATGCGATGTCCATTACTCGCTCTCAACTTTTTGACTCAAGACAAACGATTGCCTCCATGCACAGAACAGTGAACTATGATACCAGATTGTTCTATTTTCACTTGATTGAATATTGGACAAAGCCTGCAGGCCACACACACACGCATTATTTCAGGAGGAGGAATAAAAAAAATAAAAAGGCATTCAAAGCAATGGTTCAACACATAAGGCGAGGGCTTGCAGGTCGAGCTGGAGCCGCGCGATAAGGGGCCGGGGCTGCTAATAACTCAGCTGCACTCAGTGGCTCCTCCAGCAGCAGAGCCCAGCGAGACCACGTGTGACCCAAACTTACAATGTTTTTCAATGATATTCACTGCTCTGGGCTAGCTCATTAGTGTTTTCATGTAGCTGCAGGGGGATATTGTTTTTTGCATTTCATAAGTGGAGTGGAAGCTGTCCAGATTTGAAAGAAAATGTTGGTGATCTGAATTTCATTTATCGATTTTTGCAAAGTTTTGGAGATTTGTGAGAGACTGAGAGACACTTAGAGAGAGAGAGAGAGAGAGAGAGAGAGAGAGAGAGAGGAAAAGAAAGAGTAAAGGTTTTACGTCTCGTCTTTTTTCATTAACGATATTGCATGTTGATATTGCCACAGTTCGTGTTTAATGACGTTGGTGGCGTCTCGCCATCGTCTGGACTTACTTATGGGAAAAAAGCTTGTTCTCAAACATATTTCGTCATAGTTTTAACGTCATGTCAAGACCAAGACTTTGATTGACAGGTCTGCTGTATGTTTGTGACTGACTTATAGGAATAGTTTGACATTTTGTATGTATGTAGCTGAAAAATACATTTGTCCAAAAGTTAACGCAACATTGCAACATTTTCATTATATTCTAACATCTGCTTCTGTTATAAAAAACAATCTCACACACCAAACCCCGACAATAAAAGCTGTTTCAACTGTTGAATGTTATTTGTGAAAAGTAAAAGAGGAGAGTAACATGGTGCAAATATCAGTGGGCTCCTGTAGTCTACGCACTCCCATTAGAAGTGTTTGAGAAAAACCGCTGTGCACTTTCACAATGTTTTTTTTTCCTGTTCAAACAGGGATGGGACCAAAATGTGGGTCACAGATAGCTAAAAGTAGGTTGTCCAATTATTTCAGAATATGGTATTCAGTGCTTCTGGCTAAAGCCTCCCCATGCTACCACAATGCAAGCTAGTCTAAATTAAATAGCCTGAAACGTGGAAAACTTTGTCAGATAAGCCAACAAAATAGCATGCAGAAGCAGTTATGTGTTTTAAAAAACTTTTCTTTACACTGCACTTTTTAAACATGTGTTATCCTCACATGCTTCTTTTTGCTGTTATATAAGGCATAACGATAACGAAAATAAGGATTCATTTTCAAACCCGATTAATTCACGGTTTAAAAAAAATTAAGACTTTAAAACTAGCTTAAAGATTTAATTTAAAGCTCTCTTTAAAGGTCAGTTTAGTTTTGACTCTAACCCTAGATAAATACAATTCTGTTGCACCAAAACTTTAAACACCAATTTAAAATGTGGTTCAGTGTTAACTTTTCTTCCTACACTTGAGGAGGTTAAAATTGCTCCATTATTTTACTCAATCTATCTCAAAAAGGAAGTTCTTACTGTGTTGTTGTCCTTTGCTAAACAATGTATTTAACCATATTGCTCCATTAATTCGGCCAACAAGTTTTTCTCATAGAAGGAGAAATCCGAGCTTCTCTGCCGAGCCACCATGAGTAACGGCGAGCTAACTGACTGACTTTTTAGCAAGCTAGCTAGCAAACAATGTAACGTTTTGTTAAGGAAGTACAACGGAGCAGCCGGAAGTTAATGGCCCGATCCTCTTTTATTGCCTACTTTCTAGGTCCTGACCATGGAGGTATTATAATCTGATACATCCTTATTATACACACATGGTTCCGACAGCACTGTTGGTTTACGTCAAAAAACTTGGATTATCCAAATGTACATTTGTTTTTAACTGTGCAACAAACTCTTGTTTAATGTACTTCATGTAAACCTAGTTTTGCCAAACTCTGATGAGAACTAATCTTCTATTACACGAATCCTTGCTGGCGCAACGCAGACTAAACGGCAGCACGATTCGTCTCTCTTTACTATTTCCCCTGTTCATTTTCTCCACAATTAAGCAAAGTATAAGACAGCACACTCTAAGGCGCATTAAACCAATTTAAGAATATCTGGTTTCCAAGCAAAGAGAAGAGGATTAATGGTAGTTCAACTCCTGCCCCTTTACTGTTGACCTCCAAGCTAATGTGGCTTACACAGCAGATGGCACGCTGCCATGTTAATAGGTCTGAGGCTCTCAGGCAGACAGAAACATTGCAGAAGCTAACTTCTTATCTGCCTTCTTACCATGCATAATGCCCCTGATGCCAGAGCTAATGGTTAACAAGCACCCACACAGGTTGTAGTCAGAGGTGGAACAGGGATTTTGAGCCCAGGCCAGGTGGGCTTTGCTAACACCTCCCCATCCATTTATTAAACCCTGTTCAGAGTCGGAAGAAGTCAATATTAGCCCCATAGCTAGTGACCAAGCATTGATTCCACAGATGTATTAATGCCGGAATGAAGTGAAACAGTTCACACTGGTGGTAACACGCCTCAGAAGATAAGGATAATATGTTTCCCCCCAATGATCAGTTTATGAAATGAGTATGATAATTACAGTCATAATATCGCAGTTCCCAATAAAACACACTTGCTTTGAATGCCAGAGTGGAGGAGCATTATTTAAAAACTGTAATTATCGCCACTTGCTTGCCTCATAATCATCCTCATACAGTGAAATAAGTGAGAAGAAAAATAGCTTAAAAGTTGAGTGGAAATATTGCTTTAATGCTCTCTTATCAGTGAACAGAGAGGGCAAAAGAGGATCAGAGTTTTGTTGTTTTCGAGGTTACAAACAAATCAGAACTTTGAAATGAGTTGAATGAATACCCATTTCCTCTTAGGGGAATGTATTTAATGACAAGGAAGGAGTAAGTAAGTAATGCATGGAATGTATCGTGAAAAATGTTATCCGTCCAATGTGAAGACTATTAGTTTTCATTTCGTCAGATATTTGATCCTGTGTCGAATGTTCTTGTTAGTGTTTTTTTTAATCATATTTAGTCAGTTTTAGTTGACTAAAAATCACTTAATCAAAGAAACCTGTAACTTGTTTAGGCGAGTTTAAGTCAATGAAAACTGTTAACATTTGAGTCTTTTTTTGGATTTCCATCAAGTTAGTCTGGCAAAAAAACAATAATTTGTGTCATTATATTCAAACTTACTTCACATAAGATTATATCTCACCATGATATGATGAAAGACACAGGTGAAATGATTAAAAAAGCAGCTTTGCAGGAAGTGTCTGGTCTAGTGGTCGGGTGCTATCAATGTAAGGAATACATCCAGACATGGAACATGTTTTGATTAGCATTATATACTTTAAACCAACACTATTCAACTACTGGCCAGGGGCCCAATACTCTCTTTAAAGCTATTATACGACAATGAGATCTTTGCAGACAATAGAACCTTTTGAAACCCATTTTTTTTTAGGTGCTCAAAGTACATGAAAGACCGGCCTGTCGATCAACAGAAATTAAAGTAGTACACTTTAATTGAATAGGTCATTAAAATAAACCTAGTAAATTGAAAAGAAAACTGTGAAGCAATGCATTTGTATTTTTTTTATTAGCCTCATTGTAATGAAAATGGACCCAAATATAACCAGTGGGAGCTGCCATCGTCCTGATATGGGGCGTGCAGCACAGGAAACCCAACCGCCGACTAAAAAAGGACTATGATATTTCTTCGCCTCATTTTCGTCACGGAAAATAAAGAAATATTTTGGTAAGGTTTTTATTCTCTAAACTACATTTTATTCTGGTCTTTTCGTCTACAATATTGCACGTCGACGTTGCCACAGTCAGTGTTTAATGACGATGGCGCCGTCACGTCATCGTCTCGTCTCAGTCGTGGAGAAAAAGCTCGCTGACCAACATATTTAGTCATAGTTTTCTTGAACAGAATCAAAACTGATGACTAGTCTGTGATTATCTATTGAATAAAGACGACCAGCCTTTTTGCCAATTTCCTATTTCCAGCGCCGAAGGAAACGGGCAGCACAACTAGCAAGCTCTCGTTACTGCTGAGCTCAGGCCAAACAAGCCCAGCAGAGTACATGTCAAAGTGCTGTGCAACCAAAGTTCCAGATGTGCGGAAGACGTTTCAGCACCATCTGCAGCTGGGTGTAGACCTCCATCTGCCCAGCTCAACTCCACTCCTCCACTTTAGCTGAGTCATCTACATCTCTCTTTAATGCAGTGGTCACTTTCTCTCTCCACACTGCTGTTTCTTCCCTTACTACTTGCTTTTTAGTCCGTTGTTTTTCATCTCCAATACATTTTTATAACGCCTGTTCTTTCTCGGGTAATTACTTATTTCATTGTTCTGGCTTTCTTTCTATTCCTTCCTCCCAAGATTTCTTCCAACCCCCCCCCCCCCCCCCCCCCGTCTTTTGACACCTTTCTCTTTCCCTCTTTTTTTTTTTTTTATTCCCTCTTGCTCTTCTCTCCAGCTGTTGGGCCATTTTTTTTTAATCCATATCCATTTATCCGTCTTCTTCTTTGGTCCTTCTCCATATAATCCCTGCCACTCTCATTATTTCCTTCATTCCTTCCTTTCTCTCAACCACTTCCTATTTTATGTTCTTGCATCGTTTATATCATTCCTCCCTCTTCCTATTTTCTCCCTTCTGTCCCTCCCTTTCACACGTCAAACGTTCCCCTCACCTGTTTGAGTCATATCAATCTTTCTTTATGTTCTATTTGGTCTCCTTCTCACCCTCCTTCCTTCCTTGCCTCCTTTACTGCCTGTTTTCCACTCCACCTTCCCTTCAAAATCTTCCCTACTGCTGTGGTAGTTTCCTCTATATAACTTGTCGCTGTTTAAAACCCCTCTGACTACTTACAACACTAACACCGTTAGGTTAGGCCCGCGATATGTTTATGATGCCATAAAAACAGAATTAGAACATTATGGCGGGATAAAGGGGGTTGTTTTTTCACGCCTTAAGCACAGCTGAGCAAGGTGTTATACCTGGGCCGCAGGGACCATAGGCAAGGATAAACTACTTCCTGCTAGGGAGAGAGGGGGGGGAGGGGTGTCTTTTTAAAAGCCTGGATTCATCCCCCATCCCCTATTGTGTGGCCTCATAAAGAAGCTTGCCACACAATTTGCTTGATGTGTAGTATTTTGTCAAATGGCAACCAGCCCCTGTAGCTTGATGGATCTGCTGGAGTGGAAAACAAGTGCTGACTGCACATGGAGGCCAAACAAAACAACACGACAGGCGGGCAGACGATGACCAGGATACAGGGAGAATGGGTTGCGTGTGAGTGACATTCACTAAGTTACTTAAGAACAAAGTGTACCGTGTGTCCCATAAGAGACAACACAGCCTCAGTTTTGGTAGACATTTTTAAGCCTACATATGTCTGCAGGCTTAAAATGGAGGAACTTTATTCTACAGTACAAATCAACCTCCTGTCTACAGTAGGCAAACATAACGCGATATTTTATTGATTCATTTTCAAAGCACAGGCTGGTTTAGCTCTAACGATCTTCTTCCTTATGAAACGGTCTGCTCCCTATGGTCCTCGTCTTTGCACTCTGAGAACTCCATCATGGGATTTTCTTTTGTCATCAGGGATCCACAGACCAAGGGACAGTCTATCAGCTATCATTGTGCACCTTTTACATTTTTAAATACAGAACAAATGCAAAAGGCCATTTACACACAGGCCAATATACACCCTAGTATTCAATACTGTACATACCATGTGTTTAAAATGGTTTCCTTTGAACTCTTTTACTCTTTATAATCAATATTGTTGCTGTTATTGTTACTATTGTTCTTACATGCTAGCCTAGCCAATCCTTAAGAGTATCAAAGACTTTAGATGCAAAATGTTTCAATTTGACAATTTTTAAGTAACATAATCATAAATAAATAAATACCTTATTAGAAAGCAGTGTTCTCTCTATCTTAGTTTCTGTCACATAACAGCTTTTATTTATTTTTTTACCATTGTCACTGTTTAATCTTCATCATCATTCATCCAAGCCCTTAATAAAGTGCAATAATTGGCTCCACATTTGAATAAGAGCACCTCGCACTTTGAGGCAGTTTTACCGTCGTTGTCGTCGATGTTGCCTGTGAGTTTTATTATGATCATCGGCGCGGTAGTGTTCAATAAAACCAGCGAGGTGTAAAACTGCCTGTGGCACTCCGCCGTGATAGGTCACGTGAGAAAGGTCAGCACATTATTCCGGCGACATAAGCCGTGCCTTGACCTGACGCTGAATTAAGGGGTTAACAGCTGAGGCTTAGATAAAGGGCTGTTTGTTACAATCATAAATTACAGTTTGCATTCAAGGAGGAAACGAAAAGAGACAAATAGACAGCCAATGTCCGGAGATGCATGACAGCAGTTTCCTTTTGTCGCCATTAACAAAGCCTTTTGGTCTGTACAACGTAAGGTACAATACATACAGACGTGCAGTGTTCGGGATTAGTGCCATGGAGACAAAAGCAACAAACAAGCTAATTGAATTCAATTAGCTTGTTTAACTCAATAATGGGCTGACAGAGAGGTTATTTTGAAGAGTCCTCTGAAAAACAAAGTCTGAATCCTGCAATTGAACTTTCCCATGACCACAGCGGAGGGGTGAGCAAGACGTTAGCAGGAAAATGTCCTAGAAGGACATTAATTATAAATGTTCTCTGTTAAAATATTACCAACATGGTGCAGAAAAATCCCAAACTTGATCGAAGGACTTTGGAACAATTCGTTATGTATGAATCGAACTACAGGACGTCGTTTAAAAGGAAGACGTTGATCTGATTCCACATGAATAGAATAGGATGAGAATCAGAAATATGCAGTGGCTTCTTGTTAATATGCCCCCAGAGTACAAATAGATACAAACCTCCTTGTCGTGTCCCGGTCACCTTGTTTAAATTGTGTTCTCCTTTTTTTTCTGTCTTTTTCTTTTCGTTGTCTTCCTGTTTTATTTTGGTATTATCACCCTTGTGTCTCGTTTCAGTGACTTCACTTCCTGCCGTCGTGTGTTTCCCGCCTGTGTGATCACCTGCCCAGGTCAGTTTCACCTATCCCTAATTACCCTCCTCCTCGTGTATTAAGTCTCTGCTTTCCCCTTTGTCTGAGCCAGTTCGTCTCATCTGTCTCAGTGAAGCGTTTTAGAAATCTCTCTAGTGTTGCACTCGTTGGAGTTTATGTTCTTGCCACTTGACATACTGTATGTCAAGTCAAGTTTTCTGCTACTCTGTACTGTTCGAGTTGTATTTGGACGGTTCTATTTTTGCTGTTTGCCTTTTTCCCAGTAAAAACTTTCACTTTTAGCTCTTTTGTCTGTGGGTCGTGCTTTTGGGTCCATTACCTGCTGATGCCAGAGCAACATCCTGATACTCCTTCTAAATAAACTCATCATTATATTAAGAAATTCATTATTTACATGTTAAATAAAACCAGAATCCGGCCTGTCACAATAGTTACGTTATCCACTTATCGTATATATGGACATGACCTTGAGGATTTTCACATTATCATTATATTATTGTGTCTTGTTTTTTAGAAGAACACTTTCGGCAACATGATGCCAGAATAAACGTATTCTCACATGTATCCTAGTGTGAGTGTTACTCTATAGGGCTAGCAAAATTAAAATAATCATTTATTTCCTCAACATTATTATGGCGTTAATATGCCACTATACCTAAAAACTAGGTGATAACAAAGTGGAGGTATAACAATATTCAGATTTTAGGACGCGTAGCATTCACTTCGGGACGGTTATAATCGTCATCAGTTCTGTGACTATGGTGAATAATATTTCATCAGCCACACCTGGAGACCTTCACTCTTCTAGTTTTATGTATGTTTCATTTATTTGGGATATTTGAAAGGATGAACTAGCATTATTATGTAATTATACCATCATTATATCAGTGGCATGAAATGGTCTTAAAATGACAACAATATCGTTTATCACAATTATTTCTGGGACAATATATCCTCTAACAAAAGTAGTTATGGTGAAGGGCCTAAACAGAGTTGCTGAGTTTGCTGTTGTGAGGGGGTTTGCTGTGTGACCGGCTGGGCACGAGGCCCGCCTCTGGACTAGAAGTACAATACTTAAACAGGATTACTGGCGTTAAAACAGCCGTACTGTATCAGTAAACAACTGCCTGTCTCAAGTGTCCTCGAGCGAGACACTGAGTCCCTGTCAGCTCCAGGAGTGCTGTTCTGCAGCTGACCCTGACCCCGCCGGGCGGGGTTTCCCTGCAGGGCTCAATACAGAATCAAGTGTTACAACTACGCAGCGTATTGCATGTGTAGGAGGTTAACATCGGCGGGAGGATGTGCCGGGAAAATGCTAAAGCATCCCTCACTGACCCATCTGTTTACGCAGAGGGCGGAGCACAGTATGAAGGAAAGACACGGCGACACCATAGAGCATTATGTGGAGCAGGTGGGGAGTGGAGTGCAGAAATGTCAACGTGCGGCAGATCAATAAGCTCTCATTGAACCTGAGAAGCCGGAGCCCTGTCAGCGACGATAGGACAGTTTTTACTCGTCTGTCTTTCCCTCTTACTCTCGCCATCCCTCCTCTATGTTTTCCACTCGTCTTTTCTCATTCTCCCGCTTTTTTTTCACTTTCTCCCTGTCTTTCTTCTCTGTGTTGGGATAATGAAGAAAAAAAACAACCCAAAACAGAATCAATGGGTTGCTGCTTTGTGCCAGCAGAGGTGTTGAATGGAAATCAATCAGCTATCTAAAGACAAGAGGACTGCAAAATAACACGGCGAAATGCAAATGACTTCAGCGCTTAATATCGGGGGAGAGCCAGAGGAAGAGGGGAGGATGAAAAGACAGAAAGAAAAGATCGTGGTGGGTGGTGAAAGACTGTCTAATCACTCCTCCTCCGTCATGCTCTCCAACGTAACACTTTCCAACAAGTATTTTAATGTCTCGGGCAGAAGGTATAAACGCAGCCTCTTGTCGAATGACAATCCTATAAATGCACAAAGGCTTCTGTGCGCTTTTGAGAATAAAAGAGAGGCGAGCAGAAAAAGGAGATAGATGGAGAGGAAATGCTGCTATCTTGACGTGGAAAGCAATGGCGCTATTTTTGCAAGGCCGACAGCTATGAATCCCATAGGGCGCCGTCTCTCGATGTTGCATGATGAATGGGGTTAAGTGCTGATGAATTATGTACAGAGATTAGGAATAATATGCAAGGCAGATAAGACCAACAGATTCTCCCACGGAGGATCTGTGCTTGTTAATCATATATGTAGTCACAGGGAGATAAAGACTCTAAGAGATCAAGGATCACAAATTCAGATACCAATTACAATATCGATTGTAAAAAAAAAAAAAATAAAAAAAAAAAGCAAATATATATAGTAACAACGAGTACTGTCACCATCATGACCCAGACGGTCATCTCAATGCTGCCCCGGCTCTTGATGATAATGATACATACTGATGAAGTATGTATAGAGGGATTAGCAGCGATATGAAAGGCCGATAATACCGGCAGATTTCCCCGACAAAAGCTTTATGCGTTTGTTAATTCCCTCTCCCCATTTCACCGGAGTAAATATTTAGCTCAAATAACAATCATTCCCTGCGAGATCGATCTAATCTGTGTAATCCTGAGCAAACAGCAGAAGTCAAGAAGGACTGCCGGAGCTCTCCCTTGTCAAGGCCGTGCTGGTGAGTCAGCAGCAATTATTTTGCCCAGTCTCACTGAGGATCGTGAACTTTCTCACGTTGCAGTTTGTCCTCCGTCATGCCGTCCGTCCCTGTTTCATCTCCGTGTTGGTCTAATGTGCCCTGATATCAACTATCTGTCTGTGCCGTGCTGTAATGTAATAAGCCATGACGAATAGTCTGTGCACATTCTCTGATAAAAAACAAAGCTCATCTTCAACATTACCACCGTTTTTTGACAGGGAAACGTTCATTATGTTTATGAAGTTATGCAAAAGTATCTCATACTCGTCTCTCGTAACTCATACCAAAGAATTTGAATTTAGTAGCCTTTAATACATTTTCGTTTGCCTTTCCCTGTGGGTATTTTTCATGTACGCTATACTTATTCGGAGCCTGTGTTTAATTTACAGAATGAAAGTATTGTAGCGCCTCCCTGTAGCGTTTCCTTCCAACAGCATCATTAAAGTTGCATCTAATCTACTGCGATGTAATCTAAACAGCTCAGGTAATTCCCTACCTCCACATCAGCCATATCAGGGGTTGAGTTTCCGTTGTTTCCAGTCTGACTGTCTGTGACGTGGTGATTCTGTCAGTCTTACCTGTAAACCAGTGAGTCGTCTTGGCTCCCATTGTACTGTATTTGGAACATCCTAATGCCTGGAATATTCCTCTGGAAGTTGAACTTTATCAGTGCCGTCGATGACGTGGCCTCGGCCGTCACCACCCTCTTATCCACCCCGCCCTTCACGTCACCCGTCACGTTGCTCCCGTTGGCTCCGCCTCGGGTGGACGTGGAAATGTCTGAGGATCCTGGGTCTGGCTCCTGGATGTTGTTGGTGTTGTTGGAAATGTGGGGGAGTTTTATAATAACCAGGTCTATTGTTTGGTGGGCCTCACCGGCAGGGTTGGAGGAGATGCAGGTGAAGGAGCCGGTGTCTTTCACCGTACTGATGAGGATGTCCAGAGTCCCGTTGGTGTACACCAGCGTTCTGGAGGAGTTAGACACCAGTTTGCCCTCAGGAGAGATCCAGTGGATGGCTGGCTCTGGGTCACCTCTTGCCTTACACCTTTACGGAGAGAAAACCAGTTGGGTTAAAAGTTTTTGTTGAACAAGACAGGATGGGATCAGCAGTACAGTAGAAGCAGAGCATTGCTTCATGGTGGTTTCTGGATTACCTCCACCTTCTGTCTGGGACTTAAGGGAAAGAGTCTGAACATGTTATCAACTATTTCAGCAGAGCATATTCATTTAAGTTAGAATACACTTTACATCACAGGCTTTGAATTACACTGGCGTATATACATATTGGGTGCCAAACTAATTTTATCAGTATGAATTTTTTCAGGCCATTATATGACCGTTACCAGTAGTTTCCCGCCAATAAGCGAGAAGGTGCATATCTAACGTAATGAATTACATTAGGTTTAGGTGGCAAAACTATGTGGTTAAAGCTTAGGAAAAAGATCATGGTTTTGGGTTAAAGATAGGAATGTTTTTGTTTGTTACGTTACGTAAATGACCTAGGTTACGTGACTTTGCTTATGTAGTCTACGCCACTCAGAATAACTCAACATTGACTTTTGGTTTTACACGGGACACGAATTCCGGTCTCCTGAGTGAAAGTCCCGTGTTGGTTTGTACCATCGAAACTACAATCCCACCTGCCCTAAGCGGACTTTATACTACGTCACCAGATTTTCCTTTGATCCCCTCATAATTACTATGGCCGCAGCAACCATGTGAATGGATGATAATGGCCTTCTTAACCTACTCGCAGATGTAGCAGGCACCTTCTAAACCATATCTAGGATGCTGATAACCACTGATAACAGCCATTTAATGTCCTGATATCATCCAAAGTGGGTGTCAGCTTCTACTGGGACGCAGTATAGGTACAAGGGAATAAGGCAAGACGTTAGGGAATAACGGGGACGCTTTTTCCACTGAAGAAAGATGAAGAAAAAGAATACACTTCTTTCTTTTTCAATTATAAGGTATATCTATTAAATATTTACAGAGTACAGTTATTTGTAGTTTTGGATTATAGATCTTTTGATGAATAATTAGTTTAGGGTTGCAACTAACTTTTATATTCATTTTATTATATTAAAATACCGGTCTATAGAATGTCAGAAACTAGCAGAAAAATTCCATCAAAGGTTCCATTTTAAAACGTCTTGTTATGCCTGACCAACAGTCCCACAACCACAACATATTCAGTTTACTGTCTTAGACAACAAAGCAAACCAGTAAAAGATAGATTCAGATAGGTGATCAAAATAAATGTAATAATTTTTTTTGTTGATTGACTGATCGATTACTCGACTAATAGTTACAGCTCTAAACAAGTTATTATCCAAGTACAATAAAACAAAGATCTACATCTGTGGCTCGTTCATAATTGTGTTTCAGTCATAAAGATATGCAAATAAAGGACTGGAAACAGATTAATGACAAACTTAGACATTGGATCGTGCAAAAAGGAATATGAATCATGTAAACGAAATATTGAAGGGCAGAAGAAAAAAAATTGCAGATTCATACTCGCAGATTTATTATTACAATCTTTTGTAATTGGTAATTAGGTGCAATGGGTGCAATTATTTATCATCAAAATTATAAGCAATCAAAAATAAGTGTCATGGTGATTGTGACCTTCCTCATTTACTGTGATTATAGTGAAGTGCTATGAACAAATGTATAAGCTCCCACTGTACACATTCTCCAAACATGGGTTACAATGTCTGTTATGAACTTATGAGCTCCAAATTATATGAAGTTTATGTTATTATGGAAGTGAAGAGACAAATGAAAGCAACCCCAAGTCATTCATGTTGAATGCATTAAAGCGCAATCTGCACAAGATGAGAAATGTCAGGTGGGTTGACCCTCTGATAATCCTGACTTGTACCTTTATATGTGGAGCTGAAGACGGGACACAATAAAAGAAAGAGAATAAAAGCACCTCATTGATTTCCTTTGCCCCATTTTTCCCTCCATAATTCCATATTTGGAAAACATAACATATTGGAAGCGTGTGACCAATATATATGCAAATTAAGTAAGTAAGTAATCATCATCTCTCAGACCTGCTCTTGATTTAGTTTCATCCTCCCTAAAATTGTAGTGTGCTGTCCTTGTCTTGTGCTTCATTGAACAGCCGGGCACTTTTGAGTAAACACAATTCCACGACTACAGGAATTAGAACAGACAACTTGTATGTTTATCTTTACTTTTTCGAATGTATTCATACAAATGTTTGTATTGTATCTCAGTTAAACAACCTACCTGAGAGTAACTCTCTGCCCTTCAAGCACCCTCATCTCATGGGAGTATCTGGTGATGAGTGGAGGTTCGCAGAGAAACTCCTCCTCGGGGATGGACCAGAAGTATCGGCCAGAGAGGTGTTGGGGCGAAGCGCACGTCTCCAGGTCGTCCTCTCTGTTCAGCCTTCGCAGCCACAGCAACTCACAGTTACAGTGGAGAGGGTTGCCACCGAATGACAATGCAAAAGAAGTGGAGGTCATGATCCCTGACGTGGCCAGGACCTGGCAGTGTGAAACAACGATTGCGTTTAAAAACCAAACTTTATGAGGAGCTATTAGGAGCTGTTTCTACCTGGGCAGTTGAGTATGTGGTAGCTTGCCCCTTTTTTTCCTCATTAACATATAAAGAATGGGGAGAGAAAAAAGGGTTGGGTTGTGTGTGACGGGATGAAAACCCGAGAATACCTGCGCTCGTTGAAAAAGTGGGTCCGGTGGCAGCTTTTGGAGTTTATTAGAGGTGACGTCCAGCCGGTTGAGTTTCTGAAGCAGGGAAAATGTTCCCTCTGGGATGAAGTCCAACATGTTGTGGTCTAAACTCAATGTATGGAGGCTAATCATTCTCTGCAGGAACAACAGAGACAAACAGTTATGTCACTATTTTAATTGTTACAACAGTAACTGTACTCAACACTGATTACTGTCAAACGCCTCCAATATAACTTGAATTAAGATTTGAACAGCAACAGAATGAAGGTTATATGCTACATACAAGCTTTTTACCAAAAAATAATATATCCAGATGCAACCCCTTTGTAAAGAGCAACAAAGGGGTTTCTCTGTAACAGATTACAATTATATTTATTTAGTAAATGAATGATGTAACTGTTACGTATAACTAGTTACTCCTCAACACTGATTACTAATTCAGCACCTGTTTATCAAACTTGACTATAACCACCTAATCATCTTAAGCGTTTCAATAAGCCGATCCACAGAGACCCTGACAGTTGCTTGTTGCCTGGCAAAGAGCTAATTGAAACTGTTAGCACTGAAGATGCTTACAAATTAAGCTTCAGTGGAGCTTAATGAATAGTCCACATAATGGCCCATGTTCAATCCAAATGCCCTTAAGATCTCTTTATTTTAATTTCAAATAAATGGCCCAAAAAAAAAGCTTTTATGGCCTTTTTATCCCATTGTGCTTATGATTGTACTTTTTGAAGCCAGACAGGTTGGAAAGGCTGCGTCAGTTTAAAGAGATCCTGACCTGGATGGCCTCCCAAGGAATAGAGTCCAGGTTATTGTAACTGAGGTCCAACTCCTCCAGTGCCAGCAGGTCGTTGAATGCTCCCTGGTGGATCAGCATCAGCTGGTTGTTGTTCAGAATCAGGTGGTGAAGCTTTGACATCCCGCTGAACGTATCATTGCCTATCCTCGTCAGCCGGTTACTGAGAGAGAGACAGAGAGAGACAGAGATGAAACAGAAGAAAAAAAACTGTGCTCCCCAGCTTTGGAAATAAACTACAACACCTCAGATTTGTCAGGAGGATTTCATGCAATACCCATAAGCTCTATGTAAATACCTGTTGAGGTGTAGAGCTCTGAGGTTTTCCAGATCAGAGAAGGCATGAGATGTGATGTAGGAGATGGTGTTTCTGGATAATGTGAGGTCCACCAGCCGCGTCATATTTGCAAAATCTTTCCTCTTCACACTGTTAACACAGATCATCACAGTTTTATTAGACAACAGACAAAGATCACCTGCGATACGTTCTCCAGTACTAGGTTTTCTATCGGGTTAAGCAACAGTTGTGAGTACCGTCAACAATTTCAACAAGACGTTTGATTAAATGCACTAATGTTATGTCATTAGGTCTCTCAATCCAAACAATAGCAGAAGACTGAGTGTGGTGACGTCTATTGTCGTCATTGCAGTCAGCTCATCCCGGTTAGGATTTCTTCATCGTTCAGGAGGTTTTTTAACCTGGAACTGAATCATGCACAGAGGTCTCCTCCTCTCCAAAACAAACGGACAAGGCGAATAAAAACGGAAGAAATACAAAAGTCTGCAGTTTTACGATTCTCTGATAACTTAAGATCCAGACGTCCGATGACTAAAATCCCTCATCCGGTAAAACGACCAAGATCTAGAAAGTATATTGTAAAAATGTGGCTTGAAACTGGATAAAAAGTCAATTTATGAACACTTGACAACCACAACGCTGACTCATGCTCAAAGGGGGATGACGCCATTCCAGGAGACCCAATGAAACCGACTTTGAATAAAATTACAGATTTTTCTGGGTTTGAAAATTGTTGAAAACAGTTGGGATAATGTAAGTACACAACTCAACAACATATATAACATCGTTTTTAGGCATTTTAATGCAGAAATGTTAGACGTAACACAAATAATCTAAATATTACAGGATTCCTTTAAACGGTGGTGTTGCATTTTTGTCAGTCTTTCAATTGATGAAAGAGATCTTTTATTGGAAAACTATTTCAATATTTAAAAGCAAAAGTCATTGGAAACAGAATTCACATATGGTATTCCTTTGATCCTGTGTAGTTCATTCAATATTTGTGAGCGTGAACAACTCTGTCCAAAGGCTACAAACCAGAGCACCGAGGCTCTAAACTGCAGTGCTATCAGGAGGCAGCCTTGAGCTGCTCCATTGACTGTGAACCTTATATGACTTATACTGGGGCCTCAAAGAATGTGCTTTTTTTTACACACTTAAATTAGTTTTATTTCATTGTAGTGCCGGCGGATAATGTGCTCGTATCGTCATAAAAAGCACCCTGAGCGTTGCCTCTCCGTCCAAAAATTCAGCAACTGAATCATCTTCACCGGATCGGCTCCGGGCTTTCTCGTCCGACGTCGTAGATCAGTGTCTCTGTTTCCAGCTTGAAGGAAAAAGTGTTCATTCTCACACATTTTCACTTAGCTTTCAGAGGACTAGTTTACTTAGTCGTTCAAGTTGTTAGTGCTGTAGTAGTATCATATTAAAGACACATTGCCATCATGATAACTTGTCCTCTCTCCATTCAGGTAGGTGTAGTTTTACTTTGCCTCGGTGGAGATTTTCGGACTACTCTTCATTTATCTAGCAAATATTTATTCTTTTTAATTTTTCGAGAATAGTCGCACACATGTCAGAGTTAAGGGAACGCACTTTGCGAAGAAAAGAATCACTCACCATGTATGTAGCTATACAGCACCAGAAAAGTATTACATGGAGGATTCTAATAGGTCACTATACTATACAGGTATAATAATAGTGTTAGTAACTTTTTTTAGTTACTGTAACTGTAACTTTTGCTGCTTTTCACTAGCAGAAGTAGTTTTAGTGGTTACAGACTAGTAGTTTATTAGCCCTGGTTGTACTAGAAGGCATTAGCAGAAGCAGCCGTTCTAGCGGTAGTCCAGTAGCTCCCAACAGAAGTCACAATACTAACTAGTACTAGTACTAGTACTAGTATTAGTACCAAAAATCGGCCCAGTTCTGCCTTTAAAAGGCCTGTTTGAGTAAGGTTTATCTCAGTGTGAAACCATCACGCTCAGATAAAACTAAATCTAATAGTAAAAAATAAAAACATATCTTCTCCATTTACATTTATTTATATTCTCAATGATTTACCATACAATCTTTAGTAAAAAAAATTATAATAAATAAACCCTGTCCCCTTCAGGATTTGGCTAGTAAGTAGGTACTGTCCTTAGTGTGTCCTTTTTTAGCCTCCCATCAAGGCAAACTGATGAGGATGTTCTAATGGTGGCTAACACATAATATATGTTTACTATATTATATTTAATACATTATGACACAGAAAATGGTAACTCAAAAGTGTGTTTCGCCCGATGACTAAAATCCTTCATCCAGCGATGGATCTAAAAAGTGCATCGTAAAAATGTGCCTTTAAACTGGATAAAAAGGAAACTGATGACAGCTTCTGGCAGACGAGAACATCCTTTTATCTCGTCTCTTAAAGATTGCTTTGCACAGTATACAGTTACAAAATGATCCTCCCGAAACGTGCCATGATCGTTGCCGGATATGTTGTTGCAGAAGTTGGGCCTTGTTCAACGCTTGTGCCAAGCGACCCTGGGCACGTCCGCTATGCGAGAGCAGTGGTCTCATTGAAATGAATGAGGCTGTGGGGCTGTGGTTTCCCACATCGCAACTGTCACACAATGTGTATAGGAAGTTGTCCTTGTAAGGTAGAAACAGAAGCATTGGCTGAAGTATGAAGTACTAGTTCTCTTGGGCGTAGTATTAGCGGTGTGACTGTTACCTCGTGACAAAGTTGTCAGCGAGCCGCAGCTCCACTGTGTGCCGGTCAATGTTGGGCGGTACGAACAGTAGACCTTTCTTGGCGCAGAGGGTCGCCAGGTTGGGTGACAGGATCTGACACACGCAGCGCTTTGGGCAGATCTGTGCCCGCACTGCCATGGCAACTGCCAGCATCACGCACAGCAACAGCCTCTCCATGGTTACCACCCCACCTGGACACGACACCTGAGACAGAAAGGGGACAAAGCAAGAGAGAAGTGGCGTTGTTACTGACATTAGACTTTTTTCTCTCTTTCAATAGGCATTAAGCACATATTGTATAAATCGAGCAAGAAATGGAAAGGCAGACAGTGGCATTTCTACACCCAAATTAAAATGATTGGGAATTATCGCCCATTTATTGGCATGGTCTTTGAAGAAACAATGGGAATATATTAAAAGACTGAAGAACCTGTGTGCTTGCCATTGGGTTTAACATTCTCATGGTTGCGCTGGACTAATAGACTACTTATCACCCACTACACTTCCTTCTATATTAACACAACTGTTTGCCACTGTGAATGCAGAGAGCTATATTGAGTTGAGCGTATGCGTTGGAAGTGGGATGATAAGTGCTGCACGGAGAATGATGACTTGCACTTTGCAATTGTTGTTGTTGTTGTCAGTGTACTGTGTTGGTATGCATCAAGACGCTAAGTATTTGCACGCATCAGTGACTAATTCCTCAACGTGTATTAAAACTGGCAACTGGAGTGAATCAGATTCCGATGAAGTTAGAAATCAAAATAACCAGACATGACTAGACGAACCCAAAAGTCCTCCGACAGTTGAATCACCACCAACTTTTTAGGCATCGCTAATCAAACCGGAGGAGATATTTATTAGAGTCATTTATTGCTCAGCAGTGTTGCTATGCGTGTACATGCACACACACACATATTCAGTCATCATTAGTAAGCAGCAGTGCTTGTTAATTAGGGAAGGTATAGAGAGAGAGAGAGAGAGAGAGAGAGAGAGAGAGAGAGGGAGTGAGAAAAATGCTCGTTAATGACAACCTTGATTGGGGTTTGAAGGACATGGGCGAATCAGGATTAAAGGAATCACAGTGCAAATACACACCCCACACACACACACACACACACACACACCCACCCACGAGAAACCAGTTGAGGTTTTGTATCAGTGAATCTTTCTCACACTCCAAAAGTGATTTTGAAGTTGTTTTTTTTGTGTAAAATCCCAGTGACTCGTTTTGCCAGTAGAGAGGAGAGTATCACACCATTTTACAGCGAGATACCAGTCCAAAATAAAATGATGATTTTATTAATTGTATCAAATAATTTATCAATGCTTTCTAGGTCAGTTCAAAGCCATTAATCAGAACCACTTTCAGTTGGGAAGTGGTGAAACATCTCTCCTGCTGGTCGAAAAACAATGAGAAAAGGCGGTTTGGTGAAGTCGTGAACTAGCGTGGGATCATGGGAGTTGTTGTTTTTAGCACCTTTTGCCGTTACTGCAGTCAGCTTCTCTCAATGAGGATTCCTTCATTGTTCATCATCCATGAGGTTTTTACCAGGAGATGAATTATCCACAGAGGTCTCCTCCGAAACAAAACAATGAATGAAGCAGTTTCACGTTAAAAATCAGTGTTTCTCGGAGAACGTTTGCTCACCTTGTTTCTATGATATATTAAGATCCAGACGTCTGATGACTAAAATACTTAATCCGGCAAAATATAGAATTAAAAACAACCAACATCTAAAAAGTGTCTGGTAAAAACGTGGTTTGAAACTGGATAAAAAGCCAATTAATGACGACTCCTGGCAGACAACCACAAGGCTGACGCGTGCACAAAGGGGGAAGACGCCATGACAAATGAAGTAGACCGTTACTTTCATTAAAATTATTTTTGGAGAACATTTGGGCTAAAGTAAGTAAACAACTCAACAACATATATAACATAGGTCTAGTAGTTTCTAGACGCTTTAATGCGGAAATGTTACACATTATACCTTTAATCCTTTATTGTAAAACAATAAACCCTTCATTAATGACTTAGAGCCATTTATAACTGTGGACTTAATAAGGGAGACACCTATCAGCATTTGTTAATAGATTACCAACGTTCATGAGTGAAATATTTGCATTGGAAAGGATAAAGGCCAACTGTTAATATTAATGATTTCAAACGTATCTATCAATACATGATTTATTAGCCTTAAACAAAGTCTTTAGTTATAACTTATAAGGCTACGGTGTTAGAAAGTGTTCTCTGAGTGTCATTAGACCGTAAGAGAAGCAGACAACCAGCGAGGGAGAATTAGTATGGAAATGCAGCAGCGTTTGCAGGCACTTCAACAACAACAAAAAAAAAACAAGATAAATGATACAATATTTGCGAAGAGAAATGCATCAATTAAAGCAGGTTATTCTCATTAATGTCATCTGTCGTTCCTGTAATGAATTGATTCAGAAGTGCAATAAAAATAGCGACTCAGAGAGCTGTTCTTCCCTCACTAAGAAGCACACGGTGTAGGAGTTAAAATCTTCAGTTTTGCCTCCATCAGTGGTGCAAATGTCTTTACTGTGGTGTTTTACACTGTGTGGCCCGTCACTGCTCGACTAACCCTGCAGTGTTGGCATCCATTCCAAACTGGAAACATAAATCTAACCACTTCCTTTTCGGTGTTTCTGAATATATTTTACGAGCGGGCTAAGGGTTGAATCATCACAACAACTTGCAAAAACAGTCATTAGATGTAAATCACAGATTCTTTGTTTAACGATCATACGGCATTATTATGTATTTTTCTTAATAGCACAATTTTGTGAAAGGAGAAACACAGCCCAGATTTCAAAGTCAAAGGAGGTCACTTCAAAAATGATACGCGTATAAGCATATTTCTATTGTGATGTGAGCCACAAAAGTGAAATATTTGTATTTTGAACTCCTTGACTTTGAAATCTGGGATGTCCATTGGCTTAAGCATTCAACCGTGAATCCCATTGTTGAAGTTCAAGCTCCTACACCAAAACATATTTTTCCTGATGTCATCAAACATCTCAAAGATGGGTACAGCTGCTCTTAACATGTGACCTGTATCTGAATACATGGTCTTGATGATGGCATCCGTTCTCCGCACCTTTGCACTCACCTCGTGCTTTAAGAAATATTGTATTTACACCTGGTTGCTTTCTGCGTGCATTTACACTTCATATTAACATGTGTGTGTGTTTCCTTATGAAGAACTCAATCGTCGTTATGTTTCACAATTCATCCACAATTCACCATGTCTCAGATTTAAATCTTGGTAGGATATCCAGACACAGATGTTTTGTGTATGTGGGGTCATAGAGCCACTGATTAATGCATATTTGGTGTGCAAATAAGCATTAATGTCAGGAGTATAGCCTATGTGTGATCGATTAAAAAATAAATGAATACACTTGGATACATTATGCGATATATATATGTATACTTTTTATTAGAATAAATGTGTTGTTATTTTTTTTTTTTTTATGAGATTTGTATACAAGGCGTATAGAGGATCACCATCCCTATCCTTTTTTTGCTGGCACACCAGCAACATGGGACATTACAATGACGGCTTCTGTAGAATTACAGAGGCGTGTTTCGAAATCAATTCAGTGTCGGTTTCAGTAAGTAAGTAGAACATATTTCCTGTTGCTATCTACTCTACTCTACTGCGGGTTGATATAAATGCTGCTTATTCATATTATATCACATCACTACCCAGGTCTGACTAAGAAGCCATTCACCTTTCTCTAGTTGCGTTGTGCGGTCCACTCTATACATCTCATTCAGCTCTCTGTAATTACTGAGCCGAAATCTGCAGCGACGTCGGAGGTTTTTCTCTTTCTCTCTCCATTTGAGTGCAGAGAAAGAAGAGCGGAAAGACAGAGCTAAATAGAGCGCCGGATGACTCACATGCGCTGCGCAGAGAGAGAGTGAGACAGAGAGCTCATGACCCCTTGTGACACGAAAGCAGATATCAGCTCATTAATTACTCTGAGAAATGACTGTAATGAGAGCGAATGAGTGAGAGAGACGGAGAAATGCAAAGGAGAACGAGGGAGAGTTATCAGAGAGGGAGACGGGAGAAAAAAAAAAAAAAAGGGATCAGAGAGCGAGCTAATTAAAATAAGGCCGGAGCTGTGAAAGGAAAAGGGGGAGACAAAATTCGCAAGGAGAGAAGGGTGGATGATGCCGCCGTGCGCTGTCACGCGATACACAAACCACACGCAACATTCACTGAGTGGGAAAGGACGCATAGGCTTAATGCCACATATAGAAGAAAAAAAAGAGCGCTCAATTTCACACCAACTCCTCTCCATGAGCACAAGTCATGGACTCAGCGTAGCTTGAGGTGACATGTAGGACCGCTGGGATCAAATGGAATGGTGAATTAACCAAAGGGATTATGGGTAAAGAGGACAAATTAAGCTCTGTTTGTAGTGGCGTGTAAAATGCGATTCTGTTTCACACACGTGCTCAGCCCGCTTTATCTACTTCTTTGAAAGCCTTCCATACTGACACCCCAGTTCCCTAAAGGGCTTCCATAAAGCCAGTTTCACCCCTGGCTTGCTCACTGATGAACAACCGGCTTCCCGGACAGCTCAAATAGATTCTCCACACGCTCCATATACTGAAACTGATCTTAGGCTGCATTCAAATCTCACAGGGATAACCAGCTGAACGACTTGGCAGTTAAAAGCGGCGACTTGGGAGTATTCACACATTCAAACTCTTTTGAAGCTGCCAAGAAGCTATGATTGAAGATTTCTATAGACTTTTGTTGCTCCTGATCAGCTTTATCACACTTAATGCACATCCAATTAGCCAGTGCCACATATGTCTTATAGCAAACTATATTTGCGGTGTTAGGAAATAATAAGAATTCCGGTTCATTTAGTTGTCTTGTGCTCGAACCTCCATTTTCACTGTATTAGTTACATCCGACAGCTAAGGTACATTTAGAATCTCTTTCCCACTCAATCTAATGGTGGCTGCTGCTTAGCTGTGGTTTATGATGGGCTTAAACATGTGTTGTCTAAAACAAAATCATGCAATAGCTTAAACTAGTTGCTCCGGCCTCTGAAGCTGAGGTTAAAACTCCACCTTTTGTTTAGTCTAAACCCAGAGGCGGTGTCCAGTAACAAAATGCAATTAGAGATCATTTAATCTGAGGCCATGAACTTCGGTATAAAGGCAGATTATTACTGCTGAGATCATTTAATTAATTTCTAAAAGTCACCATTTATGATTTCATGAAGGCAACACTACCATAAGTGTCAAACTAATGTAATTGTGTAATTGTGTAATGGCATCTCAGACCGCGATCAGACAGAGGGAGTTTAAGGCTTTTTTTTTTTTATAATTGCTTTCAATAGGAGTGAAGCGTTTTGCGCGCTGCTTTTGTGTTGCTGAGTGCCTCATGGTTCGTGTTAAGCACTCATTTGGTGCGAATGCATTTAGAATAAAAAAATGTTTTAAAAGACGCAGCAAACTGCAAAAAACTCTCTGTCTGATCTTGGAGTCTTCAGTAGAGATAGGCAGTGTGGTGCGCCTCGCATTTTCAAACTGCACTCTGTCGGATCAGCTTAAAATTTGTCCAATGTGCCTCAACTTACTTATGACTCCAGAAAGAGGGTTATTGTATGATTCCCACTGCAAATGTTAGGTTAACATAGTTGTTATTGCACAGACAAAATGTTGTAGTGTATCTCATTCACATTTGTAGATGACTGCAAATAGACTAGAAATAAAAAACTAGCACATTATATTGTTCCAGCGGTACTTCTAAACACTTTTTCCTCAGCAGTTGTCCCCAGTGATGTGATGAGCTGAACTGAAAAAATCAGAAAGCAAAAAGCATTTTCCATGTGCAGGAATAGCGCTAATATATGGCGTTCTCATAAATCACCCGTGGGGTAGACCTTACACAGCAAATCCATCATACATCAGGTTGAGCTGCGTTTCAGTGGAACTTTGGCTTGTTTTGACACAGCAATCAGTTCTAATTTAGCACACAGCTGTGTTTTTAACCCCGATGCATGTTCTCGTTTGGCTTAACCCATTTAACGGAAGCTAAGCTAATCAGATGCTAAGTGGCACAGCAACAGCTCCATGATGTCTAGTTCTTCTAACAGGAATGGGTTACCAAGCATCAGCTCGCCGGTCAAGTCTTTACTAACTCATGCTGTGCCGCCAGACTTTGTTCAAACCCACACAAATTGAAGTCAAAATTCCAGTGGAGAAACCACATTTCTCAGAATGAAAGTCGTGGAAATGTGTAAAAGTCATGTCGAAAACAAAACTGTTACCATTTGATGGAACGGTACAGCCATGAGAAAACACATATTTTTGGGTTTGAATATTTCACTAGGTGTAAACATCATATAGCTCCAAAAATTCAGAATAAGTTGAAACAAAGTTTGACAAAGTGTGAAATGCGAAGGTTTTTAAACCTTAACGCTACTGGAGAGTAAAAAAGAGGAAAACTGGATGTTGCCGTGTCAACTAGGTGACAAAGGAGAAGAAGTAGTTCCTGGTAATATTTACAACTAAGAGCTGAACCGTACCTTTTTCTGACTGACTAAGGCCAACCGTATTAAGTCAAGAGCAGGGAGCCACCATCTTTAGCACATGGCGTGGACGTGGCTTTAGAAGTAGGAAACTACTCTGTCTTCCTAAAGTGTCATCCAGCAGTGTGCAGGGCTCTTTGTTAAGGAGTGTCAGGTAGTTTATTATGGTACTTGTGTTGTTAAAATACATTAGTCATGTCAGTTAGGCAAACACTTCATATGTTGAAGGGTCCTCCAACAGTCTCAGAGCGCTGGGCTCTTGTTAAGAAGAGCGACGTTGTTTACTGCAACATGCTATTCAAACACAGAGCTCACATTCAAGTGACAGAAAATGACATCGCTAGAGATTATATTTCATAATAAACATGTGTAGGTTACTATACAGATATCAGGACTGTGGTGCAAATATAGAAACTAGTTTAGATTTCTCCTCTATTTGTCGTATTCCTGCAGGCTGCAGCAGATTATAGTAATATGAGATTAATATAATGCAGATTTCAGTTACTTCATTTCACATTTCACTGTTGTATTTCAATCACCTACTATGGAATATAGGATTGTTGATTGTGTATATATTATTGGAGATAAATGCGCATGTACCTCTCATTTGATGTATCATACATATCTACACATGAGCCATCTATAGACCGATATCTAACTTTCCCTTTCTCTCTAAGATCCTTGAGAAAGCAGTCGCAAAACAGTTGTGTGATTTTTTTTATATAACAATAGTTTACTCAAGGTTTTTCAATCTGGATTTAGAGTCATCATAGCACAGAGACTGGTGAAAGTTACCAATGACCTTCTACTGGCATCAGACAAAGGACTTGTCTCTGTTCTTGTCTTGTTAGACCTCAGTGCTGCTTTTGACACCGTTGACCCTGACATTCTACCACAGAGACTGGAACATTTCATTGGCATAACAGGAACCGCAGTGAGCTGGTTTAAATCCTATTTATCTGAGCGATCAAAGTTTGTACGTGTTAACGACGAATCCTTCATGGAAGCCAAAGTCAGTCATAGAGTACTGCAAGGTTCTGTACTTGGACCTCTTCTATTCACCTTATATATGCTTCCTTTAGGCAAGTTTATGGAACCACTCCGTAAACGTTCATTGTTATGCGGATGATAGCCGATTCTATCTATCAATCAAGCCAGATGAAACCAATCAATCAGCTCAACTTCAAGCATGCCTTAAGGACAAAACAACTTGAATGTCCTGCAACTTTTTGATGTTGAACACAGACAAAACTGAAGTTATTATACTTGGCCCCCAATGCCTCCAAAACACACTTTCTAATGACAGAGTAACTCTGGATGGCATTAACTTGGCCTCCAGCACCACCGTCTCTCTGCGTTATCTTTAAACAGGATATGTCCTTTAACTCCCACATTAAGCACATTTCAAGGACTGTCTTCTTTCATCTATGTAACGTTGCAAAAATAAGGCACATCCTTTTCTCAAAAAGAAAATAATTTTAAATCCTTCTCCTGATCTACAAAGTGATTAATGGTCAGGCTCCAGTTTATCTTAAAGATCTCGTAGTACTTTATAAACCAACTAGAGCATTGCGCTCCCAGAGTGCAGGGTTACTTGTGGTTCCTAGAGTCTCTAAAAGTACAATGGGAGCCAGAGCCTTCAGCTATCAAGCTCCTCTACTGTGGAACCAGCTCCCAGTGTGTGTTCGGGAGGCAGACACCCTCTCCACATTTAAGAGCAGGCTAAAGACTTTCCTCTTTGATAAAGCTTGGCATTCACTTACGAGTCTGTTGAATTACAAAAAACACCTGCTGTCACCTCATTATAGCGTATAGGTATTTTTTTTCTTGAAACCACTTTCTAATGAAGAAATAGACTGTAAGGAATCTGTGTTTCCTGACTTAGATTCACCTTGAAGGTACAGGGTCTATGTACGTTTTTATATTTTGTTTATTAGATTAAAGGTTAGATCATAGTTGGCTTCTTTTTTTCTTTTCTTTTTTTTTTATAACTAATGATTTTAAGTGTAAAGGCCCAGTTGTAGAGTTGCTGCCCTCTATTTCTTTGGAGCAAGTGGCCAGGCATTAAACATTACACCTTTAAGCAAAAAGTGTTAGTTTATTTGTTGATTTCACTCATTAATGCAGCTCAGCATTTACAGGAGATGCACTTGAAATGCAGCACACGTTGAGGAAAGATTTGAGACAATCAAGACAAAAGCTTGTGCAAAATGGGAGTACATTTAGTCCCAATGATTTGCAGACTCGCTGCACAGATTTTAATTCAAAGCATGGAGGAGATAGTACATTGTTGTTGCCGCTGGAAAATCTCTTAGCTTCTGTTTTTCATTTTCTCAAGTGAATAAATAGTTTACATGGTCTTCCGTGCCTTGCAGCTTGTACCTTGGTTGTTTGTATCAGCATCTAATGCATAACAAAAAAGCACCAATGCCCAAGCCACTTAACTAACAGGCTGCATTCCTGTTCTCTTGCTTCCACTCGTTGGCTTTGTTTGTCTGTGTGTCCACTGGAGTAAACCTTATGCTCAAGCTAATGGCTTTACCCACTTGAACAACAGGGGTCAGCAGCTGCCTAAATACATCACAATTACTCTTTATTCAATTAGTGCACTTTGAGAATGCTGCATTGAGCAAGGCCAACATACACACACACACACACACACACACACACACACAGCAAGCTCTAGAAACCGCCGAACATGCCTATATGAACACATGAGCAACCAACACACAGACGACCACAAATATGAATTCCAACCACGCAAAGACTCTATTCTAATCGGCAAGGGTGTTTTGAATTCAAAACGGCAGCCAAATAAATTCCGTATGTCCACAAAGTTTATACAGACGCACACAGGAAGGCTGGAACATTATTTCACACAATGTCACACAAACAGACCCAGGAAAAGCAAAACAGATATTACCGCTCAAATGTCTTATTTATTTTTGAAACGAATAAAAAACAAATAAGGTTAGTTGGTTGGTTGGTTAAAAACACAGACTCTGGCCTACTTTTGAATGTTTAACCACTGTGTTTAGCAAAGCCACCGAGGGTAATGTTAGCTTGAGTGTAAAAGTCCCCAAATTCAATAAAGAGCAGGACAGAGATGCTAACGTTAGCCTAAACACAGATAGCATCCAGGAAAGTGGGAATATAGGCTACCACACAGTGTTACTGGCTTTGGAAGTAGTGTTTGTTTCCTTCGCAGCTAGCATGCTAGATACCGAGGCATGCTAACAATTGCAGCAGATAAACACACCTTTAAATCCATTCCTTACACCTTTGCTGCAATGTTTTTGTTTTTTGGGAAGACTAGAAACAGCTCCCTCCAAATTCTAAATGCCGGGTATCAATCTCACTGCAGCTCCATTCACACAAGAGGAATCCAAAGCTTAACTGCACAATGAACACTTGCTGTCCAGGGGAGGGGTTTAGCAAACAGTCAATTCCAATCCATCCACTTTGCTCATATTGACCTGCGAGTTAATTTGCACATGCATGTTGCTATTGCATCAATGCTTGAGAAAACCTTCTTTAACCTGCCTCCCCCCTCCATCACTATCTCCTCTCCATCACTGAATTGGTCTGAATGGATGAAATCAAACCAATCGAAGGCAGAAACAGCCAGCTGGATGAGTACATGAGCTGCCAGGAATACGAGACGATCACCGCAAAGGTCAGTCCGGTAGCGGTTTGAGAAAACACACAGATGGACACACACACACACACACACACATTAAAAAACAAATGCATGTTTGATGCACGCACACACAAAAGTATACACCAGACGCACAGAGATACCACTTGAGTATTGATTTTAGATCAGGTTATAAACTCATACACTCGTATGCATTATGGGTGTGACTGGGTACGAAGCAGTAAAAGAAAAAAGAGGAAGAGGAAAGGAAGATTTGTAATAGGAGATCTTGGCAGTGAGAGACTAACAGCGTCGCTTTAAGTGCCTGATTCATGGCGGTGCTGTGTAATATCTGGTCTATGACGCTATTTCCACACCATTACATCACAGTACTATTTTTCAAAACACATGAGAGTGCATTCATTACTAGCTATCAGATGATATTGTATTCACAACACAGTTTCTATGCTATAACATTGATATTCCTCAAATTGCATGCGTGTGCATACATCAGTGATGCTGCGAAGTATCTGATGTAAAATGGTTTCTCAGCTAATTGTTTCAAGAGGGATCAACGATTTTTGGTGCCATTAAAACATAACCCATCGTATGGAATGTAAAGCAGTCCATTCATCTTTACCCCAGGATAACAGTTTCCCGTTTGAAGCTATTTCAACTGCATTACACCGTGTAAGATGTACTTTAATGATGACAGCAGATAGCAGTGTATGTCCTGGAGTGTGTGTGGAGAGATGCCCCCATCACGTTTATTGCCACCGCTAAAATGGCGAATTCCAAATGTTATCCTTTCACTTTGTCATTGTCATCTATGGTGCTTGTTTGCATAAAAACACACAATTCAAATGATTAGGAAATAAATGATTGCCTTTTTATTGAAATATTTGCTGTGATAAAAAATATCCACAATCCCTCTGGCAAGCTTAATAAAGCGTCACCTCCCCAGCCAGCTGTTCAGTTCACACGTATGTTATGAACTTATTAATGATGTCTATCAACACCTCTAATCAAGCTTGCCGGTTTCACTATAAGCTTATTTCCCCAGTCAATAAACAACAGAAAAAAAAACAAGAACCTTTGTTTTGTTTTTTTTAACAGTGTAGAGGCAGACAGGGGAGAGAGAGGTGCAACACGGGTCCTTTCAGCACCCGAAAGAGCCTTGCTTTCTGTCTGATTATTGGCACAATCATTTCTGTGCTGCCCTGTTTACTTCCGACTACATGGCAGTGAACAAATACAGACAGACCATAAAAATAGATAAAGTTAAACCGATCCAGGTCAATCTTTTTGTCATGGCAGACTGGATCAATACACCATGTAAAAATTCCAATCCGTCATGCTCCACGTGCAGTCACAGTACTTAAATGCACACAGCTGTAGCATGTTGCATGTAGAGCTGGTATAGAATACACATCGTTAACAGCCACGAGTGCAGCTCCAGGGCAGTGTGGGGATCCTCTGCAACGCTCTCTTAAGGTTAACAGGCTTTGGGTCTGCTGGGCAACTGTGTTTCTAGCTGGTTGCACAAAACAGAAAGAAGCATGTGTCGCAGGTCTGGCTTTTTTCTAGACTGTAGCATGAGACTACAGAATGCCTTCTGAATTGCAGAACTCTTTTGATGAAAAAACAGGCTCTTCTGTTAACTTAAGCGAGAAGAAGAGGACGTGGAGGTGGAAAAAAGAGCTTCTGCTAAGTTTCAGTCTGAGCTGTGACACACATACACATGCATTGACACAAATCTCACACACGGACACACACTTTCTTGTTAAAGAAAGAAAGGATGTGTTTTGTCAGAGGAACATGTCCACTGGCTGTTTGTAGAAACTTAAAAAAAACAATACTTCAATGGTCAAATTTGCCAGAACATGGAAATAAGAGAATCGATTGTGCACGACTGAGATTCAAAACAGGAATTTAGGAAATATTGGGATTACACATGGGATTTACACATCCTTTTTAATCTTGAATTAGGTTAATCTTGAATGAGGTAATCATAAATCATAAGGTCCCACTGCATAAAAAAAACATTTTTATTAATAAAATGTAAAACAAATAACACTTCTCTTTCATTACAGCGAGATAGATAGTTTTTTTTATCATCATCCAAAAAAATCCTATATCTTTCATTCCGTACTCTCAATCCAGAAGAGTTTCAAGGTTTGTTTTGGATATGTACAGACACACCACAAGCCTCTCAGCAAGGTCTCGCTGCGATTCCAGAAACACCCAAACAAGTCACTCCAGGGTCAATGTGACTGCTGCAAACCAAATAGGTGTGAAAATGCCCTCGGAGGTGTTGGTCGCACAGTACAACAATGTCCTCCATGACACTACACTGAACAAGACGAAGCTTTTCTTCTTTTTCTCTCTGCTTCCTCGCATCTACCTCAGCGTCTCACGGTGTGAAACACAATGAGACCTTTAAATACAGTCACAAGTGCTGCTTTTGCGCCACTGTAATATATGTTATCGTCCCCTAAGAGGCAGAGAAGATTTTGATGTTCACGGAAATGACACCATTTATTTCACCCTGTCATCTGAACTGCCACGGCGCGTGGATACCTTCCCCTGCCACAAGCATAAAGGAGCGGGTGAGATACGTTCTGTACCGAATAAATCCCACTAATCTATCCTGTCAAATACACTTTATTCTCCTCGACGTTCACACGAGGGAAAGCACTCTGCATATTTGCCGTTTTTTTAATATACACATGAATACAGATGGGAAATACGTAAATGCAAATACTTTGTTTCAAGCCAAGGTCCCTACTGAGACCAAATGTGCCAGATACTCCGCTACTCTCATTTACACACACACACATTTACACACTCACACAATCTCAAGATGTTTTAACTTGGATATACCATCCAAGTTAAAACATCTTGAGATTGTGAGTCATTTCCACAGTTTCCATATGCACTTTACTTTACTTTACTTTTTCAGAGCAAAACACAGATATTTAAGATTGGATTCAAATCCTCTATGTTTTCTTTTCAAAATGTCATTACACTTGAGTTTCAAAGATTTCAGTTGAAAATTAGCTTTGGATAGGTCATTGATCAAAGTGAACATGGTTCTGTTTACTTCAGAAAATGGCAGACATCATTTGTAGTAATGAATATGGGCCTTCATAGTTTTGTTGACTTGTCAATGACTTCAAAGAGCAGCAGACTCTTTGCCTAAAATACTGTGTAATGTAAATGTACGCGCGTTTGAACTATTTAAAGCTGCTTGAAGTCCACGTCGTGGGACTACAGTGAGTGTACAATTATGAACAAATGAAGCAAAACCATAAGGGATGACGGTCTTAATCGGTAGGGATATTTTCAGAATCAGAGTGTACTGTGGTTCTTAAGGAAAACACTGAAGTTAAGAAAAAGTGAATTGTGAAATTGGAGAAAAAGCAATGCAGTGCCCGTTCGACACGTGCCTGTTCGGAACGGGCCGATTGCTTGGCCTCCTCGAGAACCGCTCACCCAAACCTCTACACCCTCGACACTGTGCTTCCTGGGGTCTTGAGCAGTACACCGGCCATGGCATAGTTGTATCTACTTGCAATGCTCGAGTTTACGCATCATGTGGCTGCAAAAGCTTACACGAACATGGACGGAGAGGAGGCTGAGCAAGCTGTACCCTGTACGGGTTGGGAATCAGCAGAGGCCTCACGATACGATATTATCACAGTACTTCAGTCTCGATGCGATTTTAAACCTTTTTATGATATGCTGAGTATTGCAATATTGCGATAATAATATAGTGCGATATGTTTCAATTTGATGCTGTTTTATCTTATAAGATAACATTTTTGGCACATTTCAGATGTATTGGGGCGGCTGTCGGAGGGTCGGTGGTTCAATCCCCGGCCTCTGCAGTCAGCATGGCAAAGTGTCCTTGGGCAAGATACTGAACCCTGAATTGCTCCCGTGTGAGTGTGTGAATGGTTATCACTGAGCATGTGGCACCTTGTCAAGTAGCCTCTGACTCTGTATGAATGTGTGTGAATGCTGATGTGTTGTAAAGCCCTTTGAGTGATCGCTAAGATTGGAAAAGCAACATATAAATGCAGTCCATTTACCATTTATTTCTCTATAAATGATGATATCTCCATCTTTGTTTTTTACCAACTTCTTGCCAATCCCGCTGACCTCATCAGAATAAAACTCAGCAATCTAGCGGACTGGACAAAGCAATTGTTACGAAAAAGTTGAATTTGTGTTTGCAATATTATTAACTTATATAATAAAAGGTTGATACTTGCCGTCTGTGTATTGATTTTTCCCCCACCCGCATAAATATGTCCAGTAGATCTCGAAAGCTCGCACTCGGCATACAGCGGAATACACCCGCCAAGTGCGAAGTCAATCGGTTGAATGGTCGCCGGCAAAAAAAAAAAATCAAAGATCAGACATGCAGACTGACAGAGACTCCTTCCATTTTAGAGAGATGACAGAATATAAGAAAGCTATTTCAAAGGAAGTTGGCCAAACTGAGATTACTAAAAATAAGATCAGAAAAATACTAAAAGACTAGTAAGAAAATAAGATACTCAGAAAGGATTTATTTTCATAATGGGCTCTTGAGGGTGAAAAAAGTACTTATCATGAATTTGGAAAGAGCAATGAATATTTTATTTAAACAGTCTAAATTGGGTCAGGCTCTTTTATAATAGAAAGTATGAGAGACACACAGTGACAGTAATGGACTGAAATACAGTAGCAGGCAAAGCAAGATCGCATGAGTCTGATGGAGACAGAAACAAGAGAAGACACTGTCCATTTAAGTGTCGAGGACATTTGAAGCAAACTTTTGTCATGAAATATATTATTATCTGTTGATAAAACTAAGTCCTCACACAGGACTCTGCTTGTTAGGGCCGATGCTTTAAAGTAGTTCTGAGTTAGCAAACCGCGTTAGCTATCACATTGCTAACAAGAACAATTTTCCTTTTTTTATCGTCTCGATCTCTAGTTTCAAGTCTTTTTCAATACAACATAATGTTCATTTAGTCAATTTTAATGACGGTCCCATTTAGAGTCAAATAGACGATCCATCAGGGTATGCTTTAGGGCGGGGCTACCTTGTAAATTGACAGGTCGCTACTACGGTGTTTGGGTGATGTCAGTGTTTTTGTCCGAGAACTTTAACCCTTTCGCAGCGTTTTCAGTTCATGTAATTTAATTGTAACATTTGGGTCGCCTGATAATTAATTTTTCAGCTTTCTATTGTACTAAGCTCCGCGCTCTCGTGTCACTTCTCAGCTAGTCGCTTCACATGTCCGTCTGAGATACTCAGGTAGTGTGCGGCGAGGCTTTTTCACCTTCACCTTTTACACCCGCCTGCTGCGACTGACAACGACACTATGAGAGCAGTGAGAGTGAACCAGAACAGTGCATTTATGGGCCGGAGAGAAAACAAGGAGCTGAAACTCACCATGAAGCTTTGCACAGCCGAGTGGAGCTGCAGATTCACGTAGTAATTCTCTGTCGATTAATCCGTACGAGCGACGCCTCTCACATTACATACCGTCATTTAATACATTGTTATTATTATAAAACAAATCTATTATAGCCACTTTGCATCCAAAGCTTGGTCACTACTGTACAGAGTAAAGTTTGAATCACCTCAAATCTGTAACATGGGTTAAAAGAACAAAAGCATGTGCGAGGTTTTAGTACATTTATCCAGTAAATCCTGCTTTATGATACAGTACACTTGCCAGGCAATCTGCCACAATAGAGCAGTGTGTCTGTGCTGTAATTCTGCTCTAGTAAAAAATTACCATCGACCAGTTTAACGTGCACCTTCCCTTCTGTGATTGGTCAATTTTGGGGAAAGTGACAGGGAATTGCTCACAAGTTGCTGCACCAATTATGCTATAAGTGCTCTGAAGAAGGCGCCTAATGGACACTCTTAGTTGAGAAAGGTTGACTTTCACTGAGTGGCACTACTTCCTGAAAGCATCACAAAGTGGGACATCAACAAGGAAAATAAGCAGTTTGTTACACTATTTTCAAATAACATTTTTGCACAAATCAAAAATATTGAGCAATAAAGCTGATAAAGCTTGTACATTTTTTGTATATTTTTTTAATCAGTAATATGTATTGTATTGATAGGCTTTTTTTTACCAAGTGGATCAGACTAGAGCTGCAACGATTAGACCACACGGCAATTATTTTGATAATCGAATAATCATTTCTAAATTTTTCATGGAAAAACGTCAGAAAATGCTGTTTTTAGCATCTCAAATACGAAGATGTGCTGCTTTTCTCAGTTTCATATTATATTTAAGTGAATATGTGTGGATTTTGGACTGAAAAAACAAGACATTTAACATTTAACACTAAATACATAATGAAGATAATCGTTAGTTGCAGCCCTCGGTCAGACGTACAAGTCATTTACTCACAGGTAGCAGTTTTTGTTTGTAGGCATTGCATTGTTAACAGACTGTAGGATCATTAACTCGCCTCCCCTCTGCATTCCTGCAGAGCAGTGTGGGGAGCTTAACATCTGACATCCTGTCACTCATTGTCTCACCTGCAGCGTACATATTTCATAAATATGTGTTTGAAACTCATAATTAATCTATTTGTGTGTGCATGTTAGCTGGGAAATGTCTGAGAGAGAGAGAGAGAGAGACAGAGAGAGAGAGAGAGAGAGAGAGAGAGACAGAGAGAGAGAGACAGAGAGTGGGAGAGAGAGGGAGAGAGAGGGCGGTGAGAGAGGGAGACAGCGGGAGAGAGAGAGAGAGACAGAGGGAGAGAGAGACAGAGGGAGAGAGAGAGAGACAGAGGGCGGTGAGAGAGGGAGAGAGAGACAGAGGGAGAGAGAGAGGGAGAGAGAGACAGAGGGAGAGAGAGGGAGGTGGGAGGATGACAAACAGTTTCCATCATCATCACCTCGAGGCAAGAGGAGGCTGCATGCTTACATAAGAATACACAAAGCACAGCACACATATGGATCTCCACACAAACACTCACAAAGACCGTGTTTTTGTTTGTTTATATGCAGATCAGTAAATGGGGTTGGCCTACGGAGCAAAGCATTGTGGGAGGGCACGGCAAACACATTATGGCATTAGCTTGTAATGAGACATTGTGGGTTTACGTGTGTGTGGCGTATGATAATAGCCTGTGTGTTTCTCATCTTATTTCCTAGGCCCCCGAGAGACAGACTGCAGTTGAAATGATAACCAAGAAGCAACCACATTTCATCTTCCAAACAATTAGGAATAAAACTGGTAAACGCTCAAAGGGAAAGCGGAGATCTCACAGAGAGGATTTTTCCTCCAGGAGTAGCAGCTTCTTCTTCCCATCACATGTCAACTATTGACTTTTTTCTATGTCGGTGATGAAGCAATCAAACGGCTACAGTCTCTAACAAGCATGCGAGGCAATCCCCAACAGTTCCGAATGTTACCTTGAATGTGAATTACTTGAACGTTCTGCCTTCGTCTAGCTGGATTCCCACTTCAAAGTGGATCTGAACAGACATTGAATTGGCACATACGAGGGCAATGATCTGGTTATTCAAAAATACAGGATGTGAGGGGTTAACTTTCCCCCAAGCAGTGCAGGTACAGCTGTCAAGAAAAAAAACAACATCTTTTAGCCAATCACAATAAGGTTATATCTTGTTAGCTTCTTCCAAAGGGCACCATTATTTTCCCCGTACTGCAGTCCTTGACAGCAAACTAACAGCCAGGTTAGGAACATATATACATTATTAAGTTATTTTATAGCTAAGGACTAATAACTAATACGTATTTACTAGCTAATTAACAATGACTATGCAACACCACTGTGTACACAGACAGCTGCTGCTGTATGTTTGTTCTGTTTTTTTTTTGTAGTGTATTTTATGGTTTCATTTTTAATGGGAACCCCAAACTACTTTGTTTATTAAGCTTTCCAAAATAATGCGTTGGTATTTATTTTCTTTTTTCTGACATTTTGCAATCAAATATGTTAACATTGGAAAAAATGCAAAACACACCCTCCACATGCTATACATATTGAACTCTTTACACTTTTACAACCTCTACTTACAACTTCTCTTGTCCTCTGCTCGGTGTGAACATGCACTTGAGTCCAATTCATGGCGTCCCAGTTGCGCTAAGATGTACAGAATTTAATGTTGTTTTTTTTTTTTTTTACAGGATCTGGTTAGCACAAATGTTATTTTTTTGTAAAATAAAGAGATTTTGATGAAATATCATGGTAAGCTTTGATTTGGTAACATTTCATAAAAGGAAGCGTTTGTTACGCGTGATTCGCTCAAGGACCGTCGGAGATTTGAAAATCCGATGATAATAATTTTTTTTAGTTTCTGGCTGTGATGAATGATATGTTTTTGGCGTGTTTTTTTTCTGTTTTTGTTTTTTTACATCAGCAGCCATTACAATCCAATCCCTGATGAGGACATGGCTGATTAAAAATGATGCCTGGTTAGGAAGTATTACATTTCGCCCGTGACTAACTCCTCTACTCTCTCCACGCTACCTGACGTCTCTTAAAAAGCGACCTAGCTCTTATGTTTTTCCTCAAGTATTTACATTTTGCAGAAGGCAATAATGCTCTGACCTTTGCACTCCTTAGAATTAGCTGCTAGTAATGTTCCTGACCTGGGCATCTAATCTATATCCAAATCCACACCTCCAGGGGTTTTTAGAATTTATGTTTGACTTTGAGAGTCGGAGGACAGTGCTCTCCCATACAATGGAGGGACGGATGTCAACATCTTAGCCAGCAGTTCCTCACGTCGACAATGTGCCAACATTCCCCAACCCACATATGGTCCTTCCTTCATGATGTTCCAGAGAGTGAAATCAGATGCGTTTGATCCTACTTGGAATACAAAGTATGGCCAACTTTCTTTTTTTTTTTTTACAACCCATTGTTTACTTGTTAACAGTTTGAATCTAAATTAACAGTGAACTCAAAATAACTGCTGGGCCTCACTCGCTAAAAGCGAGGCTAAAATGATTGTAAAATCCATTTCATGGACTTTCTTAAGATTAGGAGGTGTTTCCCAAAAGCATCGTAACTGAAGACGCTCTTAGATACGATCGTAAAAAGAGCCTCCTACCCTCCAGTTAGTGTTCCTAACATCTAAGAGTGCCGTAAAAAGGCTCTGGAGCCTGCAGGAGGAACCACAAACTACATTTATTAATTTTTTTTATTGTTTTTGTTCTTTTTTTTCTATGCTTGTCCTGATATTCTGTTCTCAATTTCCTTCCTTTCTCTCGCCTTTTTATTTGTCACACACATTTCCCTGTGTCCTTTACAAATACACAACCTTTTGCGATTTTTTTATTTTTGGATATATAGTTTGGCTTTAAGACAGTTAAATGCGTCATGTCACTTTACTTTTCATTCAGCGAAGCCAATATTACCCTCACTCTCAGGTGCGGCTTTGGAAAATGCTTTAAAAAATGTGAGTATTCATAGAAATGCTCCTCGGGAACTCTTAGCCTCTAAGAATGATCGCTAGGTGGAAGGGGAAGTATGAAAGACAAAATAGAACAGTTACTTACTAACTAAAATCTAAATGAAAAAGCAAACAAAGAGCAGACCCAGAGTCTGTGATAGAGGAACATGGGACCTGCAACTCATCTATCCTGCGTACTGTTATCACAGTTACTAAATAAAGACTGCGAGTCCAGCTGCAGGATGTCCATGAGACTTGGTGAAGTTTATGAAAGACTATGAAACGGCTGGTTCCAAGCGAGCCCGCTGAGAAGTTTACTTCCTGACAAAAGCTGTCTTGACCTTGTCATTTTCAAACCGAGGTAGTCAATAAAAAATGAGACACGTGGAACAAAACAGAGGAGTCGGAGAGATGGACAGAAAGAGACAGGCACAACTGTGACGCGTGTCGCAGGGGTGTATTTGTGGGCGTGTGGGCTCGGTTAAATAATTCACACGGATGCAAACACGAGCACACTCTTTCATCATTTACAACACGCACATTTAACACAGTCACACACAGACACACACATACAAATAGAAAAAAAAATAAATGAAAAGTTGAACACAATTACCGTAAATGTTTAAGAAATGTCATTGTGTGCGTAAACGGAGAGAAGGACGAGGAAGAGAGAAAGAAGAAAAGGTGAATCACAGCGCGGAGAGAAAGAGAGCAGCTAAGCGGGGGACATATTAAACTTGCATGAAGCTTCTTTTTTCTCAATGTTTACCTTGCTCCTCGGTGTCCCATCGTGTCATGGCAATAAAAATAGTCAGAGCACTTCAAAGTGAGCAGAGTGGGGTTTTGGTCGGGTCAACTGCTGTTTTCCAGTTCCCTCTTCCCCCGAAAGCCCACCGCACATGGGAAGGCGACTTTTTTGAATATAAATTCCAGAACATGCAAGTGAACACCCTCCTCTCTGTCCCTGGCTACAGCCAAGGCGCCCTTGAGCAAGACTTTTGAGCTGTCCTTCCGGCTCCACTGAAGCAGCTCAGGAGCTAAAAGCAGCAGACTGGCGTTGTGCAGTATGAGGCAGCTCCCTGGTGCGCACCGAATTGTAATTGTGTATATATATATATATATATATATATATATAAAGTGTTATTCATGTAGCACTCCCTAAAAGTACAGTGCACTTAAAAATAGTGCAAAAGATTAAATCAACTGCAAGAGCAATAGGAGCAAGGCAAGGATTATAGTTTAAGTGCAAGGAGGATAGAAAAAAAAACGCAAAACCTTTTTCACGTTATTGGTTCAAAGGTGTTTTTGTTTTAGGTAAATTCCATGAATAAAAATGACGAGTGGTCTTACCCCACACGATATTGATTGATGATGTTTGATATATGTTGGCTTCGTGCCAGACCAAACTGTGCCAAAATACATCCTAGATTTACAGAAATGGTGACCTACCTTTGAGAACCTGCACCTGGATCTATATGCGTGCATCTCTGTTGATAATCAATAAGCCCCTTCAGCTTCAATGTTTCATGTGCAAAGACGAGCTGCAAAGCCTGTTCAGTATTTACACCGTTCTTCTTTTGGCCCCAGGTTGCAGTATTGACTTCAACTATACACACAACTGACATGGATGTTTATAACTCCAGTCCTTCTATAACAGCCATGAGCTGAACTAAAGGCAACAATAATGTAAGCACACACGTACACCACTGTCCCACCTTGCTGACCCAAAGAGAATAGTTTGTGTTGTATCAGATCCTCAAATACAAAGTTAAAGTGGGCTACAACTGATCTTGAGAAGTGACATTTATTATTCATTGCAGGCCATGCAAGTCAATCACTTTTAAAGAACACAAGTGGCCCTTTCCAAAACTTGAAAGTGGAGGAAGGATTTAAATTCATCAAGTTTCATCAAGTGTAAGCTAAAGCCTCATGCCGCTAAACCTAAACAGAATTATTTAGTAAACACAGGGAGCTCTGGTGGAGTTTTTACATACACATAGAACATTCTGCTTCCTAATCGAAAAAATGTTGATTGATTTTTAGACTTCTGAGTGAAAAACTGCGTCCACATCTCCTTGATGGATGTAGTGTCATCGTTTTGTGTTCAGGGAAGTTTGTTAGTGTTTGTTTCCGTGTCGGGACATGTGTGCCTCTCACTTTGAACACCTTCACCAGGGAGATTATGTTTTCAGCTCGGTCGGTCTGTCTGTCTGTCTGTCTGTCTGTCTGTCTGTCTGTCTGTCTGTCTGTCTGTCTGTCTG
>CALSCE010010956.1:1120486-1130486 GCA_943593645.1 Bovichtus variegatus
CTGTCTGTCTGTCTGTCTGTCTGTCTGTCTGTCTGTCTGTCTGTCTGACCGATTTTCGAGAAACTTAATGGAAGGGTGGAACATGGGTCAAGGAAGAACCCATGACATTTTGAAGCAGATCCAAATACAATATAGAATTTCTAATAATAATAAAATAAATCAATGTGTAATGAATTTCTTATTTTGTATATATTTAGTGTGTTGTTTTATATATGATATTTTTAACCTGTGAATGTAAAGTGTCTTTGAGTACTATGAAAAGCTTTACAAATTAAATGTATTATTATTATTATTATTATTATCACACACGCTGAGCAATAATCTATATAATAATAATCTTATTTTATATAATCTAATCTTATATATTATAATCTTCTTCGTAGCGTCCGTGTTGCTTCCACATTACGATTTAAAGCTCATGAACACACCGAAGTTGGAAGAGCGAATTCCCCACCTGGGAAATGAGACCACTCCCGTGTGCCATTCTAGTCCCATTAGGGTCAGGTGGCAGATGTGTGAGGTTGGGCCCCACTGTGTTACCTGAGTCTGATACTACCTTCACACATGGAAAGGTACTTCCAAATGTCTTCCAACCAGGTCTTGTGTCATCCTCAGTGTGTGTGTGTGTGTGTGTGTGTGTGTGTGTGTGTGTGTGTGTGTGCATGTGCATGTGCATGTGCTATGTTGCCTTTAATGAGTCAGAGACTTATCTTATCAATAGCCACTGGCTAATCACCACAGTATCTAGGCTAAATACAGATCACCACTGTACAGTATATGTGTGTGTGTGTGTGTTTCATACACACATGCATAAATAACCACCAACATAACTAGACTAAATACAGCGTGTGTGTGTTTGTCTATATTAGCCCTTGCATTTAAAAAAAAGACCTGCATGCTACTGTGTGTGATCGCTTCATAATACCTGGGAGTGTGACTAATCTAAATGTATCCCTCAAAAGCTACTTGTCACTTCACAGTCATAGAATCATTTACTGACTACTGTGAAAGATGATGTGTGTGTGTGTGTGTGTATGCATGAAAAGCTGCAGAATTACAGCCAGCCCGTGATTTCTGTGAAACGTTAGATATCCTTATGATGTGAATAATTAGCCATTTCAGCATCAACAGGCATCGTTGGGGGGGGGGGGGGGGGTTGAAACACTATTGGCACTGTGGAGCAATGTTTTCTCCAAACTGTGTTGGTTTGCATTGAATTTGCTTTATAAAAGGCCCCTGGAGGAAGCGGATAACAGAATAATTAAATGTGCTTTCCTTTAAAATGGTTAGTTGTGTGCATTTCTCTGAAGATGCGTACAATTCAAACCTTAGCGGGGATCTGGAAGAGAGTTTTTTGGTTAAAAAACAAGGACACTGTTAGTAGACATTTTGTTTTAATGTTTAACATTAGCAGCACTGACATGAGGCTGGCCCCCCTGAGATAAGAGAGGGGATCAAGTTTGAATTACCAATATAGTGTAGATGCATGCTGTGTGTATCTCCCTCTACAACCGGAGCTTAACACTCAATCTGTGGACCTCAAAGAGACACAATTGCTGAGACATTGTGTCTCAGAAAGCTGGTAACTGGATTCACCTGCTCTATGAGGAGCTAAAACACTCAATCAAATCTGACTGTTGTAAAAGGTATGGAACAGTTACTTTCGTGGCGTTTAAGATAGCTGATAGTGTTACTACAGCCATGCTAAGCAAAGAAGCTGAGTTTCCTTTCTAAATCTGTGATCCTCCTGCCACATGATGCCATAACTGAGGGTGAACGGCTGAGACGATTTAGTAGCAGGGAAGAGCTCTCATGGTGCTGAATACACAGCTATTGCTTAGCACGGGGATGTTAAACAATTGAGGGCAGAGAGCCTGCATGCTCTCATTGCATTCAAACAAATACAGAAGAAGGTGTCATGATATTTGTGTGAGAGGGCACCACATAGTGTAATAAGTGGAAAAAAAGACATTGCACCTAGTCCTCTCTTGGCTTGGTGAAAGCAATGCCATGGAGGATGTCCACCATCTGCTGAGAATAACCTGCACTGGGTTTGTAAATAATCATTTTCACTATTTCCGGAAAAGGCACCTATCGGAACAGGGCGATAAGCAGGGCTCTACTTTCATATATCCAAGAAGCATGGCATTCTCCCTTCTTGACATTAATTGGAACTTAATCAATATCTATGACCGCAATTGTGCACAATGTTAGTTCCCCAGGTTTAGGAGTTTGTCATAATGAATTTAAACAATGGGTAGTTTGAAATTCTGACCTGTTAAGGGCCCCGTTTGTAATAGAAAGGGTTAGGAATTTTATGTTCTGGTTCCTCAACCTTCATCCGGGACATAGTTGTGGTCATATCTCCCCCCTGGAATAGAATGGAGTCTGGATTTTCAATGACTTAGACCACTGGATGTGGCTATGTTCACAGAGGTTTCAGGGCCATTTGTCTTTGGAACTACTGAGGCATTCAGTTTTGCACCACAGATGCACCAGGAGCGGGCTGGAGACCTTGGGCTTGTGGTGGATTCCTCGACTGAGCTTTTGGTGTTTACAGTGAAGAGGCACATGCCACTCAGGGACACACTTTAACAATTCAGGGTGGCGGTGAAGGTCAAGCTCTGTCTCCTAGGCTGGCTCCTAGGCCTTACAGGGTCAGTCCAGGCTGTTACAGTGGATCTACTGTAAATGTGCCTGGTTCAAAGGTGCCTGTGGCATCTAAGACTCAGCTCGAGCAGTCTCCTACGGGCCACTGTGGTTGCCTTCAGGCGGTTACGGTGAGCCTTATCCTTGTGGGAGAGCAAAGGGGGAAATTGGCAGAGGTAGTGCATTGGGGCCAGTGATGCATCTCCAATAGGTGGTGGCAGATCCCACCTGACAGGGTGAAAGACACGCCTGGTCCCGGGGTAGCCCAGCATACCAGTGTCCTGGAGCTACAGGAAATACTTCTAGGCCTATACTTCTGTCATTTACTTCCATTTAAGTAGAACAAAATTAAGTAAATACAAGTACATTTTACAACAAGGAGATATAGAGTGGATGTACCTGTTTGAGGCAACTGGTTCCCTACATTTTCTCAAAGGCAAAATGAGTAGTTAGTTGCAGTTTGGGAACACAACATTCAAAGTTGGCCCCTCCTCCTCAGTTCAAAGACCCCAGAAGTGCACGCCCCATGACCGCAGTTCGGGTTAGGGTGCTCGCCATCCCCAGATTCACTCTTGTTTTAGAACAAGTTGTGTCCGCTTGGCGTTTCACTTCACTATTTTTTGCGTTTTTTTTCATTTTCTTAACTTCCACTCGGGTGAGTGATTACAAGCTGGTCGCTACGTTTTCATAGAGGTCGTCGCACAGAAATGTCTCAGTCACAGCAAAATAAGAACATCCAGGCAGAGGGCAGGGTCTCAGATACAGACGCCACCGCACACTTCTAGTAGGTCATAGGTGATGATTAAGAGGGATTCTTTTTGTAGGAGCATATCCAGTGTCCTTTGATTCTCTCAGCTAAAACTCCAAGCCTAGGCAAGAGGGCTGCAGGGAGTTACACATCTTCCCTTCGTAACAAACACTATGGCTCATCAATGGCAATGGGCCATTGATACCAGTGAATTCAACCAGAAGCTTGCTTTTTTGAATAATCCTCACAAAAACAGCTGCGATGATTCCTCCCTCATTATTCCTGGATACGGAGCTTTGCTAGTTTCAAAACAAAATAGTGTGATATCACCAATAATTACCAAGGAAAAACTCTCACCACCCACCGCATCAGTTAAGCTTGTTTACCAGATGAGATAGTCATACTGCAAACACAATGAGAGAAAATGTTGTTGGAATGAAGAGGTCAGTCAACACACACGCTGAACAGAGGGGCAGATGTTGCAATGAGTGACAATAGATACATTGAGCCAGTGATCCAAATGTTGAGATTTAAGCAGCTTCTGATCGTTAGACTGTAACGTATGTTTATCTGCTTTTACATGAAGCATCACACCACTGCTGCTGGTGAATAGAAAGTAGAAAAACACATGTGCACACACACACACATTAAGAAGTCATTAAAAAGGCGTAGGCAGCACTTTTCCTGTTGAGGGACTTGACATCATAATTCTCCAACGAGTACAGTCATCTACGTCCATATTTGGACAACCGCAGAGCACTTCCTGTCTATGTTCCACATACATCAGCATTTAACAAAGGAATAATGGGACAGATGGATGAAGAGAAACAAGAAAAAGATGGAGGGGGAATGAGGACGAATCAGGGATGCAGTGGAGCAAAAACCCATCCAATCTCATTTTTAATTATGTATATGTCTGTGTGTTAATTAATTTGTTAATGTAAAGATCACCTTTATTCCCAATACCTATATAATTCCTTTCCTCCCAGGACACTAAAAAAAACTGTACTTTGTTCCATTTTACGAGTTGACACATAGTACATAAGACAATTTATATCTCAACCGCAGAAGTTAGTGTCATTTCTTCACATTTGAAGCTCCTGTTGAAGGTTTAAAATGAAGCTTTGAATGTCTGTCTTCACACTTTATGACGTCGCAACCTTAAAAAAAAAAAAGAGTAAGTGTAAGATTGCTGCTATGGGCCCGTTAATACAGGTGCATGCCTCCCTTTGTGTGTGGAGAACAGGAGAGAAGACAACACGGTGAAGATGTTGTTTTCAGAACGCCAACGAATATGGATTGAAGCAGAATATTTTGTTGGACAAAAACCTGTCGTGAATGTTCTATTTTCAATAAATGTTGACTTTTGGACGCTCTGGCTTTGTTGGAATTGGATCATCCTACGCAGCCACCACTGGAATCTGACCATACAAATAGTATAACCCTAATAATATTAGTGTAGCCTAATCTTTATCTGCAACTGTGCACAAGTATCGTTCAGAGCTCAGAAATCCAAAGCTATGCTTGGACACTGTCTGTGGTTTAACAAACGTCACTTGTATTACTCTTAATATTCCTCATAAACAGCCGTACAAAAGCGAGCATGTGGCGTGTGTCTGTGAGGAGCTCTTCAGGAAGCCGTGTGATGGTGTGCTGAGGGGTGGCCTGTGGATATGGCTACAGATACAGACATGAACATTATCTACTCAGCTCAGGCCTACATTTCACACATCAGCAGTGTAGAGAAGCCTCCGGAAAAGCTTTTCTACCATTAAGGGCCACTGCAGCCGAAAATAAAAAAAAACACTACAAATAATAAGCAAAATATTATGCAGTATGCAAGGTAAAAATGCAGCTTTAATTAGATCAGAATGACCACAAACTGAACCCAGAAAACCCCAACATTATCCTTTAATCTCCACAAGAGAACACTTCTCTGCCAAAAGATGTGAAAAATCCTGCACTGCACACACTTTCTGTTGGGAATTGGGGATGTGCCGGAGCATCTATTTTTACCACCGGAAAGAGAGGGAGAAGAAGATCAACACAAAGGGGGAGAGACAGAGGGGAAGGTATACGGACTCCCGTCGATAAGAAAAGCCAAGGCATAAAACGCCGAGACAGAAAAAGATGAAGAATGAACCAAAGAGAATGAAACCAGAGTGCTCAATAAATTTTTTTTTTTTTTTTCGAGGTAGAGAGAAAGGAAGAGAGGGGGATGGAGATTGGAAACAGGCTGAGAGACAACCAAAAGAGATGGAATCTACTGAGCAGGAAGAAAGAGGAGGGGATCTGAGAGGAAAAAAACAAGAGGGTGCACACCAGAGACCCAAGGTTTGAGAAAGCGGCAGACATGTTGGTAGAGACGCATTTAGCTTCAGGGAAGGAAGGATAGCATCTGCAAGCTGTCCGACTCAACACATCGGTTTTTAGAAGGGAAATGGGGGCAGCTGAGGGAACGCAAATGTGGAGAGTTTTGAGGGGCATTACTGAAAGAGCTAAATAAAAAAAAAGCCCAACAGGGAACATGTCCAACACATTTTAAACAGCCCATTCCTCTTACGGCTGTACAGTATATCCACAATGAAAATTCACCCAAAGCAATGTCCTAAATAACGTGTCTTTATAGCAAAACACATCTGGTAACGATGCACATATATGACGCTACCTCGTGTACGATGCAGACTGTAGGCCCCACAATGCAACGCACAAAGGAAATAGAGGTGCACCTGCTGGGTATGGTGGTGAGACAGCTTTAAGAACACATACCATGAAATACATTATTAAATATTCAGTTCCATTGCCCGTGCTGTTTTAAAGTTACAGCTGCATTAAAGTCACGTATAGTCATGTCTTGTTTACCAGCTGCAGAGAAAGTATATCAGGTGGGATCCTAATGCCCATTGTGCGAATACAGTACAGTGTTTATGTCTATAGTAGTTTCTTTCTCAGAGTAACTACGACATAAATGTCAAAGGTTTAAATAAGCGTTCTCAACTGTAACTGTAGCAAGGTGTCCATCCAAACGTAGAGCCGATTTTAACCACATTTTGAGGAAATCTGCAAAAGAAAAATACGAATGAATTCACAACCACTCCCGCTACGTGATTATTAGGAGTTGTTCATCGAGGTAAGCAGTAGGTGGCGCCATACGTCTAGTTAGAAGTCATCGTAGAAAAAAAGTGGGCAACGAGATGGCGTAATTAAAAGAACGCCGGTCTGCGATGTAGAAAACTTGATGTAAACATGACGTTTTGTGTTTGTTTCATGTATTAATGTTCCGTCCCTTCGGCGAAGCAAAAGCTTCAGTGGACGTTGGAGCCCCGTGCGTCACATTCCACAACACTTATTTGCTAAATCTGTTTTCCCCGCACTTTGTCACATTTTGCGTTCATCGATACACCAACTTTTCCAACTCGACCAAGCGTAGGAAAATGTTTTTCCCCGTGATGTTTCAAAATGTTCCCCTCAGGTTTTGCCGCACGCACATTTAAAAATGAGCTACAAAAACAGATGGATGGAAACCCACCTTGTAACACACATCCAGAAGACTCACACGGCATACAAAGTACATTTGTGTGTACCAGCTGCAGCTGAGTCACTTCAGGTTGAGGAGATGATCAAGATGGATGCAGACGTACTCACGTCACCAGCAGCACATTGTCAGACAGGTGAAGGCAGCAGAGAAGACAAAGTGATGGATATGACGCCGAAAGAAGCGCAGGGAGGTAAAGTTGGCATGATAAGAGACAGAAAAAAGAAAAGAAAGACAAGAGGCGGAGGAGATGGGAAAAGAGGCAGAGTTGGAGGGAGAGAGGTGACTGGGGAGAGAAGATAAACTTTGAGAAAGTCTTTCTTTGAAATGTGAAGAGCTCAACATGTATTATGTAGTCCACTGAGTGCATGGGTAAACTATCTATGACACACGAGTAACGAGAGATCACTGCGTTTGAGTTCTGCTTGTAAAATACACACATATACTGTGTTTATGTTGCCACAGATAGGCCAAAATTGGTGGAACTTTATTAGCAACTGGATACTTAAAGGCACAATTGAATCACTGCTGAAAAGTTAATGTTGTTTACATACCACAGAATTTATGGCATTGAAATATTTCATTTTGAAAACTGGATTTATGTGGTTTAGAATTGAACGCGTCTGAACGCGTCTTTTTGGCAGTGTAAAGTCTTATGAAACGTGACCTCATCAGTCATTATAAAATGCATTATAATGTGTTATGATTATTGTTATAAAGCATTACCAATATATATTTGTGTATTTATTTATATTTATTGTAAGGCATTGTAACTAGGCATTGTAAGTAAGTGTTGCTGGAACTTCACAAAGGATATTTTACGGCAAATAAAGTCAGACGCAGGTTTTACAAAGTCAAATATTTCACTGATATACTGAAAATTCAGTTGTATTCAAATGTCAACTTTAGGTATACGCCAGTGATTGGATTTCACAATTCACCTGATTCATTTTTTTTTGCCTTTCTTTGCTTCCATATACTATATCTCATGTAATTATTTCCATAAATCAATAATGCCTACAGTACATCATACCTTTTGAATAGGACGTCTTGCTCTTTACACATTACATTATGCTCCCATTTTTGGCTGAATTATCTTTGCAGTGCCGGAGTCATTCCGTCAACATTTAATTTTTTCTTTAACCTTTTGTAGCTTGAATAGTCATCAGCAGCATAACAAACAAAGAGTGGAAACAACACCAGCCTCTGACTGTGTCCCTAACCTCACTGTCTCTGTCCATTTTTGTCACTCATCAGTGGTTTTCTAGCCAAACTGTGGGCTTTCACTATAAAATAAACAAGTAAGGCTACCCTCACATCCTATTCCACACACTCCATTTCCTGCCACTGCCTACGGTGAGGGAACGGAGAGGAAGTCAGAAATAGTATGGCTGTGTGTGATGTGATGATGTAGTGATAGAGACAGAAACTCACTTCCTGCACAAAAGATAACACAATCCTGAAGGGCGTTTTGTGTGACATACTATTGCATTTCAAAATCTCATAAACAAGAAGAAACTGCCCTAATACAGCAGACACAAAAGGGAAATCAGCAGCTTTGTCTGTTTGATATAGAACAGCACACTACACACATAATTAACCATCATGAACTGAAAACACACAGTGAAAGGGTTAAAGTTTTAGGAACGCAGACAACACCCAAACCGAACAACACCGGGGTAGCAACCTGTCAATCACAAGGTAGCCATGCATATGCTACTTTATCATCTATTTTACTCTTCATGGGACCAAAATGTCCTAAATGAAGATCATACTGTATTGAAGAAGACTTGCAACTAGTGATTGAGACCATAAACTCGTTCGGACAATGTTTATTTGTTTATTACTTGAGAAATCAAGTGAGAAGTAAGATCATTTTCTCATAGACTTCTATAAAATTGGACTTCTTTTAGCAACCAGTAAGGTCGTCCCCTGCTGGATATTGGAAGGCCCTTCCACATTGGCTTCACTTTTCAGACCCTAACCAAACATTGTAGAGATGTGTAGGTCAAGCACCCATAGGTGAAACAGCATAATGGCACCTGTAGATCAAAAAAACTGAAGTGGCCTATCAACCAAACCAAAGGGGATGCGTGAATCAATTTTCTATCTGGGGTTTCAATATTTTGTCTGTGCTGTTACTTTAAAATAAACATGCTTGCAATTTAGTTTCAGTGAATCTTAGTCAGTTTGCAAAGACAAGACATTGAAAAGTTAAGAAAAATCAATACTTATTGCTGACCATTGGAAAACAAAGACAAAAAAAAAAACACTTTGGGAGTGTTCAGCCTGACTAACAACTGCATGTAAAGGCCATAGAGGGAATGAGAGAGAGAGTTTTAAGTGTGACTAACTGAATACCCTGGGGGGGGGTGTCTTATGTATTTGCATTTTCTCTCATGTATGAATTATCTTCCTCCCCTTGCTTTCATCCCTTTTATCTCTCCTCTCCTCTACCTCCTCACACCTGCTATCCCACAGGGCCAGAGGCAAAGCAGGGGGAAGAGGTGAGCCCGGTGACCCAGGCCTGGCTTTTCCCTCGGCAGGTCTCGGCTGCCAAACTCCCCCCAGGGATCCAGGCAGCCTCTGGGAGAGAGCGCACACACACACAAAGCCTGGAGAGATTATCACACACTAGCATATAGCACACTCATGGGCTGCCAGAGAAGGAGGTAACGAGGAGGTTCAGGGACGAAAGCCGGAGATGAGAAAGATGGGATGTGATCAAGAAAAAGGTATAGATGAGGGGAAATGGAAAACAGGATGAAGATGGGAAATGAGAAATGTGGGAAAGAGGGAGAGACATTTTTACATTTCAAGGGGGTAACGGCGAGCGCAAAAAGAAAAACTAGAACTACCGCCCCGCAGTTGTTTGCCTTCGCCAAGCAGTCAAGTTCAGTTGACATCCATGCCTGTCCAAGATGTGATCACTTTATCCTGTTAGACATTTGAGTCAAATTGTCATAATTAGCATTTTACTTCTCGAGTTATGGCAAATAACGTGTTTCGTGAGCTCACAGTGACATTGACCTTTGTCCACTCAATTCTAATCAGTTCATCCTTGAGTC
>CALSCE010010956.1:1135044-1153588 GCA_943593645.1 Bovichtus variegatus
ATAGATAGATAGATAGATAGATAGATAGATAGATAGATAGATTTTGACTCTCTCTTCTTGACGCCCACCCTCTGCCTTCTATTTTACCCCCTCTCTCCTTTCCTCCTTCCTCTTTCTAGCTGAGTTCAGCTGTCAGCTACATCCCAAAGGGACATATGGAGGTTAGAAGCGTAGATCAGCCAGCTGAAGAAAGGAAAAGGGAAAGTCGGCAAGGGAAAAGAGGGAGAGAGTATCAGGGGCTCAGGGGGTTAGAGGTGGATTTCTGACAGAGAAAGCCTATATGAAGATGACAAGCTACCATATTTCCGCCTGAAAACATCAGTGGAGAGATGATGAGAAAGGATGGGGGGGGGGGGGACAAGAAAAGTGGGTGAGCAACATGAGAAGATGGATTACCAAAAAGGAAGAGCCATCATATCAGTGGGCAGACCTGAAGGCTTGCTGATTATTACTGGGCCAGCTTGATTTCCACCACAGGGCACAACCTGACTAGTTCAATCTGCATAGCAAACTCACAGAGGACCACGTAACACTATTCAGGTTTCCACTACGGGCAAACAAAGTCGGATGTTGCCAAAACGCTAGTTTACACTAGATCTCCCGTTTCCACTACAAGGCTGACATACGGGAGCCCGGCAAATCCAAAGGCTGCTGCGTTGACCCAGATTGGCCTGCTTCCCTTGACTACTGTGACTCAAACTGTGCCAGGCAGCGCCAGAGTCCGTAGGTCCTGCTAGCAGGAAAAAGAGGCTAGCCTGTCGTCTAATAGCATTTAGTCCCAAGAGGAAAAAAGTGTTTATGACAAGCCTCCCCAGCAGAATTATTAAAAGGAATATGAAGGTTGAACCAGCAGGTGATTAGCTTAGCATAGACTGGATACAGGGGGAAGGAGCTCTGTCCAAAGGCAAACAAAAAATAAAGAAAATCCACCAACCAGCACCTCTAAAGCCGCATGGATACGTAACCAAATTGTAGAATTGACAAGTTGTGGTTTTACAAGGGTTTGTGTACTGGAACTATTTCTTGGTTGGGTGCAATAACTTCAGAACTTTTTACCTTTTTTGTACAGATCAAATAAACTGGATGCATCATGTTAATGCAGTGACGTTGAGAGGTGCTGGTAGGTGGATTTAGTTTACGTTGAGCGGAGCCAGACTAGCTGTTTCCCCCTGCATCCAGTCTGCATGCTAAGCTAAGCTAGTTGGTTGTAGCATCATTTCTAGCTTAAAGACATGACAGTGGTATCAATCTGCTCATCTAACTCTCAGCAACAAAGTGAATCAGTGTATTTCTCAAGTAAATCCATGAAAAAGTTTTAAAAAATGTTTAAAAGTACCTTACCTTCAGAGATGTAAATGCGGATAACTCTCTGCTTCAGGATTCACATGGTACCATGGCTATAACATCATAGATGAGGGTAAAGGTCCAAAATCTTCTTGCTGTTGTCACTCACTATAGAACGTGATATAAAGAGCAAAAAAAGGGTATTTAATATTGGACTCAGAAAGCAATCGTTCAACAAACAATGTGACCCCTGTGTGTGTCTCCACGACCTGTTACATTTATAGTGTGTCTGCAGTGATTACACTTTGCTTTTTTTTTACTTGGCCTACGGCACAGTAAAGGTGTGCCGCTTCTCCAGCATGGACAACTTATTTATTACTGTAATAAAGTGCTTGCTGGCCTTTAACTGTGCACCATTGAACCTAGTGGAGGTGACCCCCCCCCCCCACACACACACACACACACACACACACACACACACACACACACACACAGGCCTCACATGCTGTTGCTACTGGATGTCAATGACTTGAACAACCCCCCCATTGATCCAAAGATATCCCTCTTCCTTCCTTCCTCCATCCTTCTCCCCTTTCCATTTCCCCCTGTTTCTATTCATCCTCCCACCCATCTCTTTCGTTTTATCCCATTTTCGTTTTATCCCATTTTCCCAGTTGGGTTTTTTCTCCTTCCCTTCCCTGTCCATGCTTAATGTCTTCCCTCCATCCCTCCCTCCCCTCTCGTTTTTTTTTTTCAGCTTTTCTCCTTCAAAGGATAGAGGACACTGCTGAAACAAAGGCTGCTTCTATACCAGCTGAGCCAGCAGGATGGATGGAGGGTAGGATCAAAATGAGGCAAGGAGGAAAAGAATGAGGGCAAAGAGTAAGGTGAAAGGGAGGGTGAGCAGGACAGTGCCGAAGGAAAATGAAGAGGGAGCATGGGGATGGAAACAGTGAGAGAAGGAGTGGGGCTGAAGACAGGGAGGGGTTGTTAGCAAAGGGAGAAATGAGCAGACGCATATAGGGAGGAATAAAAAGAGGAAAAGGGAGATAGATGTGAAAGAGATAGGAGATAAAGATAGATGCATAGGATAGTTTGAGATTGCTCTCACATCAATAGTGTGGTGGTGTCTAGTTTCACACACTCTCTCACACACTCACACACTCTCTCTCTCACACACACACACACACACACACACACACACACACACACACACACTCTAAGAGTTATCACAGTCAGCCAATAACGAAATCTGCCGAGAGCAGCACAAACACATGCACTCCATCTGATCACGTGTGGAATATGTGCCTTTCCTAAATCTGCCCACTGGATTGCTATCACAGGTATGACTGCCCAAACACTATTTATCATCGTGATCTCGATGGACATGAATGCATCACTGTATTGGTATAAAAAGTAATTTAAAGCCTTCAAATGATTGGACTTCAATGTGTTTGACTTTAAAACACTGGCCAGATGGATGGATAGAGGAGAGACAGACAGGTTGCAGGAACTGAGTGATGGATGAAGACTGTGATTTATTAATTCCCAACTTTCAATGTGACCTTGGCGACACGGGGAACGGAGATTATACAGAGGTAAAATAGAACCTCTTTGTCAGCAAATCTGCCAGGAGCAGCAAAGGTGATTGACTGGCGTTAAGATGCTGAGCCACACCCTACAACTGCATGCCAGGCCACGAGCCTTACCTCGACTGGCCCCTGCGAGAGACATGCCTGTACCACATTCTGCAGCCTCACTCCGCTAGTTTGTAATGTGCATTGCAGCCAAACAACACAACTTACTGAATGATTGATTTAATGAATTAATTATTGTCAGTTTCCTTCTCCAAAGAGTTGCTTATTTATGAACTCCTTCAAGATTTTTTAGATGATGTTCCTCCCTGATTGTGACCCTGCAAGAAGCACGACTACGGCACGACGACACGAAGTGCAGAAAATGTTCTTCGAATTTGCCTGCACAGCAGAAACTGCTCCAAGGCCGTTATGTAACTCCACACTATGCTATGTTGCGGCGGCTATTTACGGAGGCATCAGGCGAATAAGAGTCATCTCCCTAATCTCATCTATCTCACCTTTCCATGCTGGAAATATATGATTTGTACGTCTACTTTCATTCAAATTGTATGCAGTTGCCATCCGGCTCGTGTTTCAGTCGTCTGACGATAGCAGCAGCATTAAACTTTGATGAAATCCAAAAGAGCACGAAGCATTAAAGTTGCACCAGACAACATCGTTGCATAAACTGTGGGTCACGATGGTTCTTTTGTGGTGGACTCCCAATGAAAAGAGACAACTGGTGCAGCGTGATGCGCCTGCGTCCCCCCGGCTGAGTCTACACTTTTAGTCTGGACTTTGCAAGAGCCCATGTATCTTTTAATGAGCCCGGGTTCCTCGGGTGACATGCCACAAGTAACTTCACTCAACATGGGTTCCTGCTGAAGATAAAAGCTGAAAAGAATCCCCACATGAAACAACAATGACAATTCTGTCCACAGAAAAATGTCCCCTAAAAAGAATTACATTCAATTATTCAATATCTTACGTAACTCCAAACTAGGAAAAGCTGTAACTGGGCTGCACAGCCGCAGGACGTTTGCTGGATTACAGCTTGTTTATTCTTTAGTTTAAAGTATCACAGCACGAACAGTGTATAGACTCCACTGACATCATACGTTCATGTTTTTGTGCAGTCAAGCGGAGGACGTATGTACCAACCAATTATCACAACATGATGCCATTCGCAGGGTTACAAAGATTGGCACCATATCTGCTTGTGAATAAATAGCATTTCTTAGAAAGTACTTTTAAAGTGTTTTAAGACACTGATGTGATTTTCCATGGGCTGTGCCGAGCCGTGATGCCTACTGTGATGGCAGCAGGGGGGCAGGGGCACGGTTACCCTGTGATCCCCTTATCTGTGTCCTCAGAGGATAAACTGATCTCCGTTTGAAAGTCTGTCTGCGATAATCTCTCAGGGTTTCTGTGTGTTGCTGTTTGTATATCAGCCTTTGTACTGCGTTCTGCCACATTGGAGCCGTTTTAATTGTTCCTTTTGTTGCTGCATCACATTAAAATATTGTCAGTGGCAAATCTGCTCGATGCTTTTAGAAAAACTAGCAAAACTGGTGGCTCGCTAAGAAGTAAGAAGACACATTAAAGACCACTTTTTAATTACCGGCAGGCACCTACCTTCTCCTGAGGTAGCAGCTAGCCTCCCCCCTACACCTCCCGTCCCTGTGGCAAGCTAACATGCCCAGCAGCAATCTGATCTGACTAAATTGCTCTTATGCCTCCGTTAAACTCTCAGCATCCAAGCCGACCCCCAAAAATGTGAGTGGGACTAGGAACTCTGATGTACTGTAATTTCTGCATTTCAAAGAGATCTCTTCTGCCTTGTGGGCCAACACTGCCAATAAGTTATGCGAAATAAAGTTGTGGCTCTATTCATTTATAGGTAGCGAACACTAGAAACTTTTACTTCTACGGCTAAAACAATCTAGTTACAAGAGTATGTCATGAAACTTAAAAAATGTGCCTATAGTATCATTTATTGTCTGTGTTTACCCAGGAGCCCGGGTGGTTTGTGTGCAAAGCACTTTGGTTTTTGATTCCAGTCATTAAACAGTAAAACCTGCCCACCTGTACACCTGGAACACACACACTCAAACACACAAACACACACTGTAAATCCTGTCAAAGGCACAAGGAGGAATGCAAAACAGATCTCTCACTCACATGCACACGGGCCCGTTAGCTGCCATTAGCTAACACCATTAGCTCCTGTGTTTTAACATTGCAAAGCGTGGGATATCGGACACGAAATGCTTATGCCAATCTAGGAGGACACACGGAGGAGCCACAAACACACAAGTTTACTGCAGAACATGTCATACCATTATGGAATAAAATCTCTGAAGCTTGTTCGCCGTGTATGGCTGCATAGATGTAAAACTGCCGAGCATAACAAACACTGTGAGTGTGTGTGTGTGTGTGTGTGTGTGTATGTGTGTGTGTAACGGTTGACTGGGTCCATGGATAGAGCCCATTGCCAGCCAGCCAGCAAGTCACTCTTCTGAATTATTGAAACAGGTCAGTAAGCAGGAGGAGAACAGCGTCTGTGTGTGTGTGCGTTTGTGTGTGTGTGTGTGTGTTTGTGTGTGTGTGTTTGTGTGCGTGTGTGTTTGCAATTGTCTGTCTGCGTACAACACTGCACTGCAGATTCACAGCTTAAGCTTCCTGTTCTATCCAGGACTGTATAGAGGGAATGAATGGCCGTGTCTTTTATTCATTTCAAAGCTTATAACCAGAAAACAGGAGCAATGTCAATGAGATATTTGTACTATTGACCCTGTATTATATTTTTAAAAGTGTAAAATACAGCAAATAGTGGATCAGGTGTGTTTGATATAGCCCGGGCCCAGCTTTCTCAATACAGAGCTCCATCAGAAAACTACACGGGAGCCTGTAATGAACTGATTCTTATTGGGCAATGTGTTCATATTTAATAGTTTGTCAAAGGCCCTCTGAGCTTGCAAGAATAGTGCCGTGGAATAATACCGAGGGTGACCAGTGCTCCTAGATGAGGTAAATATAAAGACGGCAGGCAGAGCTTCTGATCTGTACTGCTGAGATATTTAGCGCAGCAGCGGAACAGATGCACAAGCTAGTTGTTGTACTTTTCAGCGCCTGAATGAGAGGAAAAGAAAAAGACTGTTCTCTTAATACAAGCTGTTATCTTTTGATTTGTGTTTGGATACACTCAGGTATCATTTAAAACAACAATGCACGGCACTACAATGTTTTTTGAAAAATAATATTTTTTAAGTACAGTTTCACAACAGTTAGCAAGTAATATAACACCTGGTGCATCTGAAATATTAACAGAGACACTATAAAAAAAAGATGTGGAAGCATTTAACACATTTTCTAACATGTAGCGAAGTAGCCGAGGGCGTTTTGACCCGGGCTTAGTACGTCACATAAAATCTGACCCTGAGTTAGACATTTTGTGATTTGTTTTCTGGATAATTATTATCATATGTGCAGACAATTTCCTGCATCCGTCTCGGTTATTCGTACACAGACACAGTCATCACTTTGTGCAGCAGTCTGCTGCTTTTATTGTAAAAACTAAATATTTTCAACTTCAAAATGAATTATTGCAAGATTCCTCCTCCTCCTCCTCAGAAGAAGAAGAAGAAGAAGAAGAAGAAGAAGAAGAAGATTCTGCAGCCATTGCATGCTGGTGCAGATAAAAGCCAAGCTGTTATCGTGGAATTTCATCCAACTAAGTAAATGTTGACGCTTACGGGGCAGAACTTGCATCATTCAAAATGAAGTGTCTTTGTTGTCTAAAGGCAACTGCAGTTTTACTACTCTTGGCCTGGAAGCCATTATTTTATCATCACCATATACACCTGTGTCCTTTGCTGCTGCTGCTGCTGCTGCTGCTGGTGACACTAAAGATGGCACTGACTCAGCTTGTCTTTACAAGGCACTGTGTTATCATTGCAGATCGAGACATGAAAGAAAAAATGTACTGCAGGTATGAATATGTGAATATACAGTGAACTGGAAGATGGGTAAGTCCAAGTAGCGCGGTGGCATGACGCTCCCACACACAGCGTAGAGCTCCACAGAGAGTACTCACTGTATAATACTGGGGTGTGGTCAATCAGTGGTGTGCGAGAGAGTGTGTGTGTGTGTGTGCCTGAATAAGAATTCAGACTTTTTAGTGAGCGTATGCGGATGTGGCCGACTGGATTCAGTGCAAACACCAAGGCATCATCGTCTTCAGACAAACACACGTCAAAAGCACTGACAGCGGTATTAAGACAACGCAACAAACACCAGCTGTGGCTGCACAGTTACCCGGAGACTGGCCCGCTGCTGATTTACATATTGTCCGACTACAGAAGTGTGAACACACAGAACAGCCGTTGTGCACTGACTTGGACTCGGCAACAGCTGATGCTATCTCTACCAAAAAAAGAAGATGAAATGAACTGATTATTTTTTCCTTAAAATGTTACTCACGGCACACTTCATTTCAACACGCATTCACCAGCTGTGGCGACCACGGACCCAGCGTTATACCCTTCAGTGTTTGCCGACACTTTCTATTCCATGTCTGCCTACAGCACAGTGTAGTTGTAGCTACGAGCACCTCATAGATATTCATAATCCTATATAACAATCATCATAACCCATGACAAAGCATTTTATGAGGACCAATGATCAGGTCAAGTATCATAATGCTTCATCATTATTTTTATTTATTTTTTGTAAGGATTCTAGTGTATTATTATAAATGATAATCTTTTTAGAATGCAACATAATCCCCGTTACTTTATAATAATGTGATTATACGTGACTCTGAGTGGTCAGTTATAATACATTACAAGCTGCTCTTAAGTCACTATAAATGCTCATTGTTTGCTTCAAGTAAAAAGAAAGAAAATCATTAAATCAAAAATGTCAGTGAGTGACAGCGATTATGAAGTATTATGATACATTATAATGTGTTGTCCTTACTGTTATAAAGCATTATGAATGTTCATGAGTGCTTATAACTATGCTCCGCATTTTGTGTTATTTGCAGAAGTTAATATTTCAGGTAACTTTGGGTTTGCTTGATCTGCACTTTTAATAGGTCATGCCCGGGGTTTTCTAGTGGGGAAAAAAAAGTCCAACGTCTTTCATAAATGAGTGATTAACCGATAATGGATTGTTGATGATGCCCACTATCGGTAAAATAAATTGCTTAAAATTGGCACCCCTTACATTTTCATTTGATAAATGACTCCAACAAGAGACCAATACATTGACGACATAGCCCTGAGTACAGCTTAAAAGTCACACAAGGTGAAAACGCAGTGCTACGAGACTCTATCCATCCCTCATATAGCGTGTGCTCGTTTTGACTGTGAGAAAAGGACGTTAGGGTTTGTTGGTTTTTGTCCTGACACTCATCTCCAATGAGAAAAAAAAACTGAGAGGAAATAAACAGGGACATAATTTTCCATCATCCCCAGCCTCACATCATGCTTTTCTTTTATATCCCATAGCTCTGTGAAAAAAAATGTAAACGCCAGATGACAGAATATTGTGTGTGTGTGTGTGTGTGTGGGTGGTGGGTGGTGGGGATCTCTCCAGCTGGAACATCTTTCATCTCTGCATTTGTCATTCTTTTGCACCTCATCCCTCCATCTCTGTGACTGCTGCCCACCCCTCCTCTCTCTCTCTCTCTGTCTCTCTCTCTTCCTATCCGTCCATCCATCCGTCTCTGCCCACCCAACTCCCTTCTCCCTTCCCATCATCCCTCAGTGCAGTGGGCTCTATCCACCCCCTTAGCTGCGCCGCCAAGGTGGAAAGCCAAAGTGCGTCGAAGGAAGATCAAAGCCCTCTTTGTGTCAAGATGTAAAACCGCAGTAACATCTCAGCACATAGCGTTTGGGCTCTCGTGTGAACTTTATTTTCACTTTTACCCTCAACAAACGCCATTCTTGTCAATTGTATTTCACGTCACCACTTTCATAACGTTAAATCACATGTGCAGTTGTAGCATTTAGACGGATGTTCTAGATCTAAAAGTATTAGCAGGACAGTCCGTAAATTCATCCAGCTTGTTGTTTAGCTGCAACAAAGAGGAACGCATGAGGGTGATGAACAAGGTAAAGGGAGAGAGGTAAGCACAGACGGACCGCACGCATGAAAAGGAACTCTCTGTTGTCTGCCTGTCGAACTGTCTAACAAATATAACACACAAATCCACAAAGGAAAGCCGGGCGAAAGACATCATCTTTATACCGGAGTGTAGTACTGCCCTGTCCAACAGAAACTACAGGAAGTAGTTCAGTGAAGTGGAGGAAAACTGGCCAAAAAAACGATTTAGCGTACTGAAATGTTTTAATGTACACATGTTGTATCTTGACATGAGATACCCCCCCCAAAAAAAAAAAAAAGTAAAGACCCTACAAAATAACTTACACATGCAGAAACTGCATTTTACTTTGGGTTGATTTTAGGAAGATAATCCAATTATATAAATATATTATATCTAAATATAGTTCATGGTTTTAGGGATTAATTGTTGCTCTCATTTGCTTTGTGTCTGTCCATCTACTATATATATATATATATATGTGCCAAGATGCATGTTTAAGTATACTAGCTTTAGCTAAGACGATGTCTGTCTCTGTGACAGAGAGTGTGATAAATGTAAGGGCTCTTGTCTCTGGATTACTAAGTGAAAGTGCAGTAACTGCAGCCTGAGCTGCGATACAAAGCCACAAAGTCAGTCAGTAAACAGTTTGAGTGCAGTTCGTTTCACAGAAATGATACATATATATAAATATATGTTTATGGCCGTACCAGTAACAGTTTGATTCAACGTTCGAATGCTGCGCAGGTTGTTGTTTTTTTTGGGGGGGTTTCTGCATGTCTATTCTTTGTGTTTGAATGTAATAATTTCCAAAATTCACAATTTATTTGTATCTAACCGAATATTCCGTTTCAATTCCATATTACGCTCCTGTGTTTCCAGGGTCTGGCTGCAATCTAAAGCCACCAACAATTCCATTTGTACAACCACGATAGCGACAAATCATTTTCATTTTGTGGAGCTTGATTCGAAGCTTATTCAAAAGCCTCAATAGAAGCTTTGAATGTAAAAAATGACATTTGGTACAGCTGTATTTATATTGAATAAAAATGAGTATAGAGTATGACAGCTGTCAAAAGGATCAGGCCTTAACTCAGTTTTGGCCAAGTATGTCGTCCAGTAACTGCCTTAAGCCTTGAGGCTTTGTATAGCAGTGTACATATACATGTTTGTGTGTTGAGCAGAGGATTGCTCCAGTCTACAAGCGGACAAATAATCTCAGAGCCACCAGCGCCCCTTTAAGAACATAATCCTACGTTATATTCCTGATGAGAAACAATGGTAAACGAGGTTATCCACTAACTGGAGATTTGTAGCCATTTAGCCATACCTTCTCAGCTACTTATCACCACTGGCGCAGGCGCCAGGCCCTGCACTCCGGCGACACAACAAGGAAAGGTCACCAAGCTAGTATTTCACCTTTCCACAAATGGCTCCATAAAACAAACGCACAGAGAATGTGAGAATGTAACAAAAGTGCGCACCCAACGCGTCAAAGCTTTCGCATCACTCCTTCACAGATGCACATTCAGCACCGACGCACAGTAAAGTTGCAGGGCTTCCTCTAAAATCCCATTGCGAGCGACTCAGTTCTATTTAAGCCCCTTTCACACTAACAGAGGCAGCAAAAAAAACACAAAGGAAAAGGCCACCCAGCTGGTTTTAGTGCCTTTCACAGTCCTATTGAAAAACCAGTAGACGACCTGGAACATTTTCCATTTGAAGCACTTTTGAAGTCAAAACCCTCTGAAACATATGTTGATGTTTTCGCTTTGCTTGTATTGAATGCGTACTCACTGAGGAGGATTTTGGAACACAAAGGGCAATTTGCAGAAAGTCAAGAACGTGCGGTTCGTGCAGCTTGTTTTTTCTCTTTGTGTCTCTCCACTGCCAAACACCGCCCCACGTTCTTGACCCACAGTGGTGGAAAAAGTACTCCGATTCTTTACTTAAGTAAAAGTAGTAATACTACAGTCTAAAAATAAGTCCTGGGATCGAAATGTTACAGAAGTACAGAAGTATTATCAGCAAAATGTACTCAAAGTATCCAAAGTAACAGTACTCAAAGCACTAAAAGTGTTGTATTATTATAGAATATTATATTATTCAGTTTGTATCTGTAACAAATACATATATAAGTTTTTTAATGTTGCATTACATCAATGTCATGGTATTTATATAAAAAGTAACTAGTAACTAAAAGTGTCAAATAAATGTCGTGCAGTAAAAAGTACAATATTTCCCTCTGAGATGTAGTGGAGGTATTAAGTATAAAGGAGGTATAAAGTGGCAGAAAATGGAAATACTCAAGTAAAGTACCTCAAAATTATACTTAAGGACGGTACTTGAGTAAATGTACTCACTTGCATTCCACCACTGCACACGAGGAAGACGTTTGACTTTTTTATTCTTTTTTGTTTTGCAAGATGCGTTGCTCGTCTTTCACAGATTACAAATCACAAATGATACAAATACGTGACTCAGGGTATAATGTGTGTGTTTCAAAGTGCTGGACGCTCGTCCCTTCGAATGAACACCAGTTCAGTCTCTCACTGACTCCTTCCTCATTACAGGCAGGTTCGAGGACTGTGATTACTGGATGAGAGCAGAGTTCGTCCTTTAATATTCCGTGGAAGCACGTTATTAACATAACCCACAGCTGTTGCTAAGTAACTGGTAAATCACCGGTAGAACAATTCTCCGTATCCATACCGTCTTTTAGGTTTTTACTGCATATATACTGCCTATTGAAGCTTTTACTACGCCGGAGTTCTGCGTTATGCAGGTAATGTCAATCATGTTCAAAGTAAATGATACATCTGAATTCTCTTGAATTACTGACTGAGCTCAGATTTATTTTCCTTTATTTATCTTGTCACGTTGGAGGATTTTTTCTCTGGATGCTAATGCGAAAACAATACAACTTCTCCTGAATCGAACGCTCCATGAGAGTCTTTCGGTGTGTTACATGTTTTCTGACAGAGATGCACATCATATTAGAGACGCAGACTACAGTAATCTGAAAAAGTGGCGGATTGTTGATCAATAACAGTGTTTCTTGGCCGAGTGCTGAGACGTCAGGATTTCAAAAGTCATCCTCCAATACATGTCCTCTGTTTTGGAAAAATAACCTCCCACTCAGCAGACTCACAAGACTCTCCACCTCCCCGGGACTCTGCTTTAATTGTCTCTCTCGCTTCAAAACTTTTCAAAGCAGACAGAAATATGTGGATCATTTGAACACATGTTTCATAGTCGCTGTGGATTTCCATATGCACAAAGAAGGGCTTTATCGATCTAAAACTCTCCGATACCCATCTGAATCGGGAGCAAGGAGCTGAAGAGACGCATCTAAATCCAACGAGCAGACAATGTCTCAGAGATGATGTCAGCTCTCCAGATTCGGCACCTCTGAAAGGAGTGAGATGTGTCTGACAGCGTAGTGAAAGTGCAAAGTGCAAAGTGCTTGTGCGTCATGCCGAAAGGTGGCGCTCAAAGTTTGACATTGCGCACAATTATTTACATCATCCATCAATCTGTCAATAATGTGTCCGGTCAATCGTTAAGTTTATGAAATGAGAAATGGGAGAACTTGGCCTGACACCTTCAAATGTCTTGTTTTTTTTCTGACTGCCAGTCCAAAACTACATGGGAGGATACAGGAGATACGGCACTAAAACGCAGTAAACTCTGAAGTCCGAAAAGCTGTAAGCAGCGTAGTTTGGGATGTTGCCCCTTTAAATGGCCGGAATTATTCAACTATCATCAAAATATTTAGCAAACCTCATTTTCTCTCCATCAACTAATCTTTTAATCGACTCATCGTTTTTAGTTACCATGTTTTATCCCATTCGACTGTATTATACAGTTAGTGCTGGACGATGTGGCCAGAAATGTTATCACAACATGTTTTTTGTTTTTTCTATGTACGACACTTCTTGTTGGCCGTCTTTCTGCTGCATGCGCGTTTAGCCCTTTGCTGATTGGAATGGGGATGAAATAATCCCATCGTGCGGCTCTTCTAGACGAGACTCGCGATAGTCTGACAGTAGACATGGATTAACAGCGGAGAATTCTACACGCAGCCTGTCACGTGTTGGCTGTTCTACTAGTGTTTTTTTAATGTGGAGGAAAACAGATTAAAAAATAACTGCATCAAACAAAATAAATCCCATAGATCTATCATTGCAAGATTTCATCTCTGTCTTTATTATTTATCGAGATTGTTCTATTGCCCAACGCTTTATGCAGTCATGTAATAGATGACCATACACACCTCAAACGCCAGTCAGGGTTAGTTCTAAATTACTTTACGCTGCCTCCATCATCAGACTAGAGCTGAAACCATTTGTCAATTCATTAGTCCATCGCAGAAAAGTCATCCGCAACTATAAATCGCTTCAATCACTTTTCAAGTAAAGCAGTGGTTAAAAAGCTCAATTGTTTTCTCATTCAAGACATGGATGTAATGCTTAACTGAGCCGGGAGTTCCGAAATGAGGAAGCTTTGCACCAAAGTGTAATATTTATTTGCATGGCATATTTCTACCGCAATCGAACCAGAGGTTTGTTTCTCAAAAGTGATTTGCAAGGGCTGCTTAGCACACACACAAATAATCGTCACAAATGTTGCATGTCCTACAGAATGTTGCTGGTGTTAATTAGTGAAATGTATCAAAATGAGCCAAAGGAGATTATCATGTTACAAATCTCAGCTTTCTTTTTTTTTTCAGGCCTCAGGGTTACTGCTGTGAAAGGTGAACACAGACTTTACTTATGGGACTTCATCTATGTCAGTTATAAGACACAACTCCAAGGCAATATATGTGCAAGACTGAAAGAAGGTCATTTGCTAAAAACGATATTTTACTTTCTACCCTTAAAATTTGAGGTATGGTAGATTCATCTTGAACCAAAAATGTCTGCATTAGGTAATTATATTCACCGAATCGTCCCAGTAAAACAAAAGGTTTGCATTAGACTCACGCCAGCAGATTGTATCTCTTTCTGAGAGCGACTTTTTCAAAATCCCTACACACTCATTTGAAGCCTGGGTGAATCAGAGCAGCAGTTGCAGCAAACAATTTTAGGCCGATCACAACCACAGGTAGTGAATTTATCGGTAATCCAGACTCTGGAGAGGTTATCCTGACAGGAACATCCCCTTCTTTGAAACAGCCTTGCTAAACAGGCAACCCCACGGCTGTTTAGTGTTTTCATCATTCAGTTCACTCACTAAATCAACACAGGCTTAATCTGCTGCCGTGAGAGAAAGTTTCTTCCATTTATTTCATTTGAATTTATTCATTCCATTCAGGATTCATGCCATTTGGATTCCATGAAACAGGTGGTCCAGGGATGCGTAAATGTAATCCACTCACAATAATACTGTTATTTGTTCCAGACTGTTAAGTCCATTGAGCTGCATTTGGGTGATATGTCAGGATGAATACATTTTCACAGGCCAAGCAGATGGTTTGTCCACAAAACAAAAACAAAAAAAAGGGAGCCAAAAATAAGAAGGCTGAACAGCGGCGTTAAGCTCATACAGAGTGCGATATTTACAATATTATGTAAAAATAGAGTTTTTAGACAATTTACAGATGTTTGCAAAAGGATGAGCTTGGAGCAGCATAGGATGGCTGAAAAAAGTGACTGGGAGGTAGGGAATTCTTCTGCTTTATCCAAATGATACCAGACACATAGTTGGTCCTTCCACATACTAGAACTATGGATCAACTGCACTTGTAGCAAGGCCACGGAAAACTCTCGATTCTGATTGGCTGATGAACATTTAGTAGCCGGACGGTAGAACGACACACAGAGAACGGAGGTGTTCGTTTGCAGCTCAAAATGAATGCATCCACTATGTATCCGTAGGTAGCCACAGCATAACGCTGGGGCTATTTGTGTAATCTATAAGTAAAGCGGATAAACAGCTGTTTGAGCTGATTGAAAAGCAGCAGAGATGACTGGAAATACACCATTTAAGATTGACCACAGAAAGCGTGAGTAGCATCACCCGTCTTCCGTTTTTCCATTCTTTCATATGTATGAATACATGTTTCTGTATTTTTTTTCTTAGTCCCTTGGCGTAACGTCTGGAGATGTTTTATGATGGAAATGTTGCACTTGTAATAGTCCTTTCACTAGTCCACACTTCACCGAGAGCCACCTTCTGTCAACACTAATTAGACTAATGAGCTTTTTTTTTTCTGCGCGAGAAAAACACTGTCAAACCTCAAGTCTGAACTAGGAAATAATAAAGCAAAACAACTAAATAGGGGCATTTGGGGATATTTCCAAGAGGAGGCAAGGCAATATTCATAATTACCACCTCAGGACAAACAACGTCGGTGTGAAAACACCATAATTTTGTTGAGAACAACAATGATTTTTTTCACTTCTAGGTGATCTGATATCTCTGGTCCCAGCTACTGAGACAGCGCTGGATTTCACCCAAAATCATTTCTGCAGACCTCGGAAAAACTGCAAATAGTCGGAGAAGAAAGAGTGAGAAGACGGCCCGCCACAAAGACACAAATGCCTTTGATCTGCAGCCCCATGAAACTGGCCAGCCTACACACACACACGTGTGTACGTGTGCACGTACGAGTGTGTGCATAATTATGTATCTCTCAACAAAATGTCAGTGGACTTCAAAGTACATCAGACAAGTACACAGACACACACACTGCAGATCCCATTATTTTGAGAAATAGGCCAGAATATATCTTCTGCAGCGGTGTGTTTTGCTCTGTGTGTGTGTGTGTGTGTATCTGGGCCAGAAGTAGTGCATGCATTCCAGCCAAGTTTGCATCCGTGACCAAAGAGCAAAATAAGTTTTCAAGGATGGAGAGTTGATGCAGGAAAATGAGAGAGATATAAATAAGATGAAAAATCGGTGCGCGCGTATCTGTACCTTGGTCCCAAGGTATAGATACTAATGTCAATGTGCAAAATGTCTGAACTATCGAAGACTAAACTGGACAAACCACGCAAGATGGTTTCCTCCAGACTCGACAGTCAGAAAGAAGGGCATACATTTGGCGACAGGTAGCATAATAAGTGTGGATCAAATGCAGTTTACGGTCGCTGGCATGACTTTGTCACTTGTTCGTAGCTTTCAAAGCACCGATCTGCGCGCGCATGTGTGTGTGTGTAGAGAGTCTATGTATGTGAGTCTTATGTTCTGCCAACACATTAGTTGTGTTCACATATACTTGTTTTAATGCACATTTTCAATTTGCGCATTTTCTCGCTCGTTCTCTGTGTGCTGTGTCTGTCCCTCCTCGGCACATCTACACACCTGCTCTGAATCAGCCTCGTTAGTTTTTTCCTGCCTAATCACCTCGGTCCCCTCACCTGAGCTTCTCCGCCCAACTCCCCAGCTGCACGTCTTCCCCTCGTCAGACCACTTTGTATCCAGTCTTTGGTTTTTTTGTTCTGTGATGTTTCATTTTGCTTTGCCTGCACAAACCCTCTGATAAAAAAAAAAAAAAGTTGATTTATTCAAGTGGCTGTTGCCTGCAGTCTCCTGCGTTTGGGTCCGCCGGCTTTACTCTTCATCACAAAACTAGTCTGAAATAGTTAGATTTTTTTCATTTATTTAATTTAGGATTTAGGATTGATGGTATGACAAAATAACTGCACAAAAGTAGATAACAAGAGACAAAATCCCCTTCAGTAATTCAAATAGTCAGGTTGACTGTGCCAATACAAATAAAAACTGAAATATACATACGCCACAGTAGAGTGTATTCAGTGTTTTATATAGTCCCACGCTAAGCTCTTGGTTGAGCTTTCAGTATAAATAACAGAATAATTGTGTTTATTTTTCCAGAACCCCCAACATAAGTTTTAAAGGTGTACATTTCAAATGAATGTTGAGTCGCTTCAGACCAATTTTGGATATTGGTCCACAAACAAAAAACGACGGGCAGGGATCTTTCAACAGGCTCAGTCCTACTTTGTCTGATCAGTTGACCAACACGAAACATCTTAATGTGTCTTCGTCTTTACTAAAGTCTCTATTCAGTTGTGTCGTTGTCACTTATTTGTTTTTACCGAATGACCATTTATTCACTTGGCAAAATTCTTCCTGATGCGCCCATATTTCATAATGATAATTAAAAGTTGTTTTTTTTAAATAAATTTAAAAAACGGCAAGACACACACACACACACACACACACACACACACACAGCCCAATGGAAACAGCAGCGTAAGTAATGTGCTTTTGATTGCTGATGTGATTCAACAGCTGAGCGGTTTGTTCTTCACATATCGACTCATTGCTTTCATTTGAACTCAATTTTATGTGATTCATAAGCAGAGTTATTGGACATCAGTTAGAAAATGTTCTTCCACACCCGGCGCATCGGCAAATGCTTCACTATGCGGCCAAAATCCATTCCGAACATTTGCGATGTGTATCAATACTCACAAGTCTCATTAGCAGTCAAAGTGCTTTTGACCGCTTTTCCACAAACATTTGCATCTCGCCTGATGAACCAGCGGGCCGCATGCATATTAAGATACTCAGAGGGAAAAATACACCCCAGAATTAGCTCATTTAGTCATAATTATATCGGGGGGGGCGGGGAATTGGATTGAGATTTGTGAACATTTTGTGTAAGGAGGAGGATCAACTTGTTTTACGTTTACAAGCTGGAGTCAGCAGCAGCTTATGGAAGTTGTGCTTTAGGTGGAATATGTTTCCTGTCCTATAGTGTGAAAGCAGTGGCCTGTTCCGCATGAGTGGATGGCCTCTGAACTAATTACCATCCATATGTAACTCGTATGTTTATTATGCCATATCAACTGCAAGCCTGTGGGGAAAACACAAACAGTGTGGCTGTAAGTTAGTGCTAAGTCACTGCATCTCTGCAAAGAGATTGGACTAAATGAGTTGCAGAAAGATGACTCGTTATATCTTAAGTGATCACACAGATGTTTCTTCCACGCATCATAGGGCTGTGAAACCAGGGCTGCATGATATGCGGACATTTTGCGATTATGCGATAACGTTGCTGAATATCGCAATGGCGACATTACTTGCGATAAATGAGCAGATATTCAAAGTGCACTCAGTCAGTTCCGCCGCGTTCAGAACACTGCGGAAATGCAGCAAGTTGTTTCGTTGAATGAAAAGTGACAGGAAATGATTTCCAACCTTCTTCAACTGAACAAATTGAACATTGGACTGAACACACGAGGCACCAATACAAAGTGCATTTTTTTTTTTTTTTTACTGTTACACACAATCTCAAAAAATCCCAGAGCACAATATCCCTAGTATTTCACGATGTGTTCATATATTGTGCAGTTCTACATGAAACGATTTAGCTGTACACAAAGCAGTAAAGAGAAGACTTTGTGTCGTCAAGGTTCACTGGTTACTGCACATGTTTTCAGTACGGCTGCCCTCTGAGCTGGCAGTGTATGTGCTCTGCCCAGCTGTATACACTGTTTATTTGTGGATTACACACACACGTACGCACGCACGCACGCACGCACGCACGCACGCACACACACACACACACACACACACACACACACACACACACACACAC
>CALSCE010010956.1:1153598-1166304 GCA_943593645.1 Bovichtus variegatus
ACACACACACACACACACACACACACACACACACACACACACACACAACTATACATGTGAAGTTAGTCATTTCAAATTCATGTATATGATTCATGCATGTCCAAAAGTGCAGAATTGCTGACGTTGCATACGCAAGGAGCTGCATTATATAAGCGCTTGATCATGCTCGCCGGTGCATCACATGTGCCCCTTTTGAACGTGATACACTTTCTGGTAAAGAGATAGTCCCTCTTTTATCTCGGCTTCATCTCACACTCTCGTGTGACACCAGCTGCTGAAGCTTTCTACCTATCCTCTATAATACTGCAGCATTAAACAGCTTTAAATGTCGATTGTGCGCAATAAAAGTTTTTTTTTTTTTTTTTTCCACTGACCTGTGACCCACCTTTAAGCCCCCATAATGCCTTTCATAAACCTCCGTATGACACATTCTCTGGGAGATTACTCTTTAATTCATGTGCTAAATTGCATAATAATGCATGCCCACACTACCTATATGTGTATTACATAAGATCATGATTGAAACACCCACCATCTGGTTACCATGACGTTAGTGGCCCTCAATTTGAATAATAGCCAACATTTTTTTTTTTATTACCCATGCTGCTGCACACAACCTAACACACTTTCTCACTTTACACATGGCACTGTGCAAGAGCCAGTCAAATAATACATTGCAAAATCCCCCTTTACCTACTGAAATGTGTGTGAAATGCACATAATATTTTCATGGATTAGTCTTTTAAAAAAAATAATAAATAAATGACTAGAGCAGATGTTTGATCTGACAATGTAAAAAATGGAGAATATGTTATCATCTTTGATATGATATGAGAGCAATAAAGACGTCCGAGGGTAGAGAATGTGAAAGCATCAATAACTGAACTTTTCATTATCTGATCAATTTAGACATCAACTATAGAGCAACAACAATTATTGGACAAACGATTAGTCGATTGACAGACAGATAATCGATTAATCAAAAAAAAAAGCGTATTTCAGCATCTAATACAGAGATTTCCTGTATTTTTTCTCTGTTTTATATCCTATAAAAATGAATATCTTTGGGTTTGGGACGGACAAAACAAATAATTTAAAGACATCGCCTTGGATTTGGGGGGGGGCATTTTCACAATTTTCTTACATTTTATAGACCAAACAATTAATCTCAAAAAAAAACAGCAGATTAACTGATAATCAAAATAAATTGTGAGTTCAACCCTAATTGATTAATCATGATTCAATACCTCATGTTCTTTCCTCATCTTCTCTCTGCTCAATGCGAACAATTATTCGGCACAATGTAAACTCGAATGCTAAAGGCCTCATGTCAGGTCCTGAATTATTATAATAATTATTGTGTTCCTGACTTGTGGACACTGTTTATGTGGAACGTTTGCATTTTGGAAAATAACGTCACATGACAAGTCATACCTTGCACATGTTATATGTAGCGGTTATATTGTTTTAATTCTGTGAAACCCACTCATGGTTATACTGATTCATTGTTTACTATTTCATTTGTCTGAAATGTACTGTTGTATTGTTCAATTGCTTCTTTTTTGAAATATGTATTTAACTTTTATTTGTGTTTGTGAAAAAAATGTGTTTGTTTCTGGAGCTAGGCACGGAATATTTTTACTACATAATGTACTGTGTATGTGACAAATAAACACGATTATATTTTAATTCAGATTGGAGTACACATTTTTAAAACGCCATTTTCATAAAAACTACTATCAAGACCAAAATAGTTTGAACTAAAAATAATCAAATATGTTTTTGGTGAGACACCCCAGAGAAAAGCATTTTACAATACATATCTTTAGAGAGTTTTATCAAAATTTGTTGTTTTTTTCCTCATGCTTTGAGCCCGAAATCGCCACTTCAGTAGCACTGTAGTACACCAAACGTTCTAGTTTTATTCCTCTCTATATTCTGAAGCTTTTTACAGAGGGGTTCACTCATATATCATTCATAGCCTGATTTATAGTACATTTTATTCCTGAAAACATGGTGGAAATGAATTTTCTTTAAGGTTGTTGACAGTATTTCCTGCTTTATGGAGTGATATAAAGAGCTATCCAAAACCTCCTCTGTAGAAACCTTTTCACTGTAATATGTCAACAAAATAAAACAAGAATTTAGAACCTGGTTTTATCCAATGTTCAAATGTCTGTGCTGTTACTGTATGCAAATGAGCACATATTTAATAAGATCACGCCTCATTTGCATATTAAAGAACATTCGTAATAGATACAAATATAGTCTAAATGTATGTAATCAATTGGGGAAAACGTATGTTGATATTAGGGAAAATGTTTGCATTGTTCACCAACAGTGTCTCCCCCTTTTAGTTCTCAGGAACCAGAAAATCTCCAGAACCAGGTCACACACTATATAAACTGTAAAGCCCACTCTGATATTGGGCGAAAATAAATACATTTGATTTGATAAACTTTCAAATAAATCAGGATGGTACAGAACAGCAAGACATCTCGTTCTGTAGCGTATTAGTTTGGGCAGTGCCGGGATTTCTGCCTGTGTCTTTCTCTGTATCTCTCTTGTAAGACTTTACTTTTACCAAGCTGGTTGTATTATATTGGGTACGGCAGGGCTGGGCTGTCTGCCAGACAGTGATGTAATTACATTGTTAACAGTCATTGTGTCAGGCAGTGTGAGCGATACACGGGGCGTAGCCTTTACCTCTCTCACTCTCCCAGATGACATTACACTTGCTCTACCTTGCTCTCTCCCGGGCTCCCTCAGTCTGGTGCTGTCATCGAGGCGGACGCTGAAGGCTTGCGAGGGTGACAGTGACTGCGTCTCTGTTTTGAAAAGACATTCCACTCGTAACTTTTACTGCTGTCCTCTCTACCCGTGTATCTCTTTGTCTCGCTGACATTAGATTTGCCTTCGCATTTTGTCGCTGGTTTCAGTTTGTCTTCCACCTCCTATGTGATACAAAACTTTCCCGAACCTTTCTCTGCATTTTTGCCGTGGGGTGATAACGGAAGTCCTTCCCTGTGGTGGTGAGCGCTACATTTAATTATGCTATTCTTCTAACCATATCAGACCTGCCTTGTTTCTGGCATTGGCATGCAACAGTTACTCCAACTCCAATAACAAACTATCAGATGCTATATGAAAAAAATCTCTAAAGGTGACTTCAGACGAGACAGGGGCAATAATGCAAATGCAGTTGGCCTTCAGATAACATAACACTAAAACAGAAATAAATCTGTTGGCCACATATCTTGAAACAAAGAAAAGTTGAGCACAGAAAGGGGACAGGGAGCAAGCATCACACGCTGCACTAGGTCAAACAAATGAAGAAGAATGAAGATATTTCTGGATGAGAAGAAGTGGGAGGATGTGTTTCAAGTCGGTATTGTGTGTGCAGGAGTTTGTAAGAATCCAATAGGATGGATCAAAGACAAACTAAAATAAAAGTTCATTGTAAAATCTGGAGACACATGGTAGGATCTGGTTCATTCTGGCTAAAGTCCTAGATACGCGCTTACTAGAGATGTCACGATACAAGAAATTCAGTAGTATATACAATGTGTGCACAATTATTAGGCAAGTTGTATTTTTGAGGATTAATTTTATTATTGAACAACTACAGTGCTCTCGGTCAATCCAAAATGTTAATAAACCTAAAACCTGAATATTTAAGAAAGTAAAAGTGAGGTTTTGGCTTTCTTAGGAGAATATCTATGTGTGCACAATTATTGGGCAACTATTGGTGTGCAGAATTATTATGCAACTAAATGAAAAACGAACATTTTCCCATCTCACTTGTTAAAGATCTCGTAGTACCTTATAAACCAACTAGAGCATTGCGCTCCCAGAGTGCAGGGCTACTTGTGGTTCCTAGAGTTTCTAAAAGTACAATGGGAGCCAGAGCCTTCAGCTATCAAGCTCCTCTACTGTGGAATCAGCTCCCAGTGTGTGTTCGGGAGGCAGACACCCTCTCCACATTTAAGAGCAGGTTAAAGACTTTCCTCTTTGATAAAGCTTATAGTTAGGGCTGGCTCAGGTTTGCCTTGGACTAGCCCCTAGTTACGCTGCTATAGGCTTAGACTGTCGGGGGACTCACTCCTCTCATCCCTTCCCTATCTTTCTCGTTCTCCTCCTCTCCCTCTCTATTGACATGCATTCATGTCCCTTAAATGCATGTTACTAACTCACCATCCGGGGCATCATCCCCGGAGTTTCTGTGTCCCTCATCTGGCAGGTTGCCACTATTAAAGATTACTTCTGGACCGCGAATCGTGGCTGCACCTGTTGCCCTGGTCCTGCCTGACACCAGGAAGCCTTGACATCCCCCTGGATCCATCTTTTTTATATACCATCGTATCATGTTTTCTGTCGCATAGATTGTCCATTCTGTATTTTTAACTATGTTGTTTGTTCTGTACACACGTCACCTATTGCACGTCTGGCCGTCCTGGGAGAGGGATCCCTCCTCAGTTGCTCTCCCTGAGGTTTCTTCCATATTTCCCCCACTAATTGTGGGGTATCTTTTAGGGAGTTTTTCTTTGTGCGATGTGAGGGTCTAAGGACAGAGGGTGTCGTACCTTGTACAGGCTGTAAAGCCCAATGAGACAAATGTATAATTTGTGATATTGGGCTATATAAATAAACTTGATTTGATTTGATTTATTTTTATTATTATTTTTTTGTTAAAGAAACAAACAAACAACTCAATGTACAAATAAACATTTCTGACATTTCAAAAAAGAAATCAGTGACCAATGTAGCCACCCTTCTTTTCAATATCAGTCACAAGCCTTCCATTCATGGACTCTGTCAGTGTCTTGATCTGTTGACGATCAACATTTTGTGCAGCAGCAACCACAGCCTCCCAGACGCTGGTCAGAGAGGGGAACTGTTTCTTTCACTGTAAATCTCCCGTTTAAGAAGCCCACAAGTTCTCACCAGGGTTCAGGTCGGGTGAGGCAGGGGGCCATGTCATCATTCTTTCATCTTTAAGGCCTTTACTGGCCACGCAGTGGAGTACTTGGATGCATGCGATGGAGCATTGTCCTGCATTAAAATCATGGTCTTCTTAAAGGATGCAGACTTTTTCCTGTACCACTGCTTGAAGAAAGTGTCTTCTAAAAGCTGGCAGTAGGTTTGGGAGTTAATTTTAAGTCCATCTTCAACCAGAAAAGGTCCAACTAGCTTATTTTTAAGAATGCCAGCCCATACCAGTACCCCACCTCCACCTTGCTGGCGTCTGAGTCTGAGTGGAGCTCTGTGCCCGTCACTGATCCAGCCACGGGCTCATCCATCTGGTCCGTCAAGAGTCACTCATCTCATCAGTCCATAAAACCTTTGAAAAATCTGTCTTCAGATAATTTTTGGCCCAGTCTTGACGTTTCAACTTGTGTGTTCAGTGGTGGGTTCCAGCCTTCCTACCGTGTCTCTGAGCACTGAACACCGTGTACTTCTGGACACTCCAGGCAGGTTGCAGTTCTGGAATATGACAGTTCTGGAGGATAATGGATTCCTGGTAGCTTCACCTTTGATTCTTCTCACATATTTGGCAGTTAATTTGCGTCTTTTTTTCTCAACACGTTTCTTGCCACCCTGTTGAATATTTGCAACAAAACATTTGATGGTTCTGTGATCACGCCCCAATATCTTAGCAATTTCAAGAGTGCTGCATCCCCCTGAAAGACTTGTTACAATTTTTGACTTTTCAGAGTCAGTTAAATCTCTTTTTTGGCCCATTTAGGCCTAACCCTCCCTCATTACACAATACACATCACCTGATATGCCTAAATCCAATATGCATTCAAGTATATAGAGGTTGGAGTTGGAAAATATGCATAAAAATGATGATATGGTCAAAATACTCTCTTGCCTAATAATTGTGCACACAGTGTACAAATACCAGTAAAATTACACGATTCTCTGTCCCAATTCCATACCACGGTAAAAGAAACGAAAAGAAAACAATAAATCCAATGTACTGGTTAAACAGGTCCCTCTCTATTATCTATGTTATATTGCTGTGAAAACATCTCCTGCAAACCACTGTATTTATTGAAGTTTCTGGCCAAATGGTGCAATTTACAAGGCTACATTTGAACATATCATGATAACCTTATAATTTACCTTCAACTAATATTATTTTTACTGAATAGAGCCTGAATGCACCATAGTGCCACTCTATGGAACCTCGCTTCCATGGCTGCTGAACATTAACTTGGACTCCTTTTGCTGATTTCGACACCGATTCGTTGTAAACAAAGTTATATTATCACGGAAAAAAATAGGGTGTGTCCCCTGGATGTGTTGATAGTGAGTTTACTGAATCCCAAACAAATTTTCTTTCGTACACAGGACGCCATTAGTCTCGAGCCCTGACGGTACTACGGGGCACTGCGCTACCTGTGTCACTGTTTTCATAATTTTTGGTATCCACTGTTCTCATGTCATCGCTGGTGCTTATAGTAAATGTCTATAGTTTTAATTTAGGGTCATTGTGGAGCTGCATCATGTCCCTGAACTTACTCAGAGATAGGTCAGGAAAACAAAGGAAAAAGAAATGTATTTAAAGTCCACAAAGTGAGATTCTTGGCAAATATTTAAACGCAGGATATTTTTTCCATTAGATGATCAATCATGTTTCTTATACTGTGAATAAAACCCTGCATTTGATTATTAATTTTTTTTAACATCCTTGCTTTCAGACATGAAAATGTAAAATATGGACGCTAACTTCAGCAAGGTTATCTCAAGGCAACATTCACAGGTTTAAGCCACTGCAACATCCTTTGGAGCACCGTGTTTTTTTTGGTTGTTTTTTTTATCATTAGGAGTTTGAAATCCCATTTTTGTGTTCTATAATCGTTGCTGCCTCCACATTACTGTGACTCTCAAAGTACCTTAAATGAAGGCTGCCTCTCTTACTTCATGCAGCAGCAAAAATCATACACAAGTGACAGAATGCTCTGATTTCAAAATAGGTCATCTTGTCCCTGTTTTTCTCTCCGAAGCACGAAGATTGTTGTCGCTAAAACTCATCAGATTGCTCTCAGACTTTGTCGGGGTCTGGATTAATGTGACTAATTTTAGGAAGATGTGACGGAAACACTCAGTAAATCTGCTGACCTCTCTGCCTTCTCTTATTACACATTCACAACCAACATAAGAACACTTTATTATTACCAAAATGAATGAGTGATTATTTGATAGTGTAGACATTTAATATTTTTCAGTAATCAATAGTGATCAATATTGTATATAAAGTATGTGTGTTTTGCAGTAAGAAGAAAGCATATGCATAATGGGGAAGTGAGTCTCACATAACTATCGCTCACTAGGCAGAGCGGCAAAGGTGAAGGCAGAGTGTACTAGTACAAACCAGATAAAGGAACGGGACAAGAGCAGGGAGTACATGTTATAATATCTATGTATCAACAGAAGTCAATGACTCCATTCATGGTCTGGAGATCTACTAGCTGCAGAATAACATCTCTCTTCACGGAAATCCACTACCTGCACACAGACGGAGAGGAGGAGCGGCCTTGAAGGAAGAACAAAGAAGCCAACACACATCTATGTGATAACTTGTGCATAAAAATCATGTGAAATTGTAAGAGAGTCTGACTTCATGACCTGACACTCTCTGTGTATGTCGTGAGCTCCAGAGTACTCTGTATTAAGGTGTATCTTTGGTTTTACTTAATAACGCAGATTGATAATTACATTCGACTTCTGGTAGTTCTTCTATTCAGATCCAAACGAACGCGCGGAGGGTGAAGACAATTGCCACCTCCAACAATTGCTAATGAAAGTTAACGGTGGAGTCTGCGATTCTGGGGAAAGATTGCTGATATTTGAGCTCATCACCAACACCGATCCTCGGTTGTTGTGTGGCTGTACCAAATAGTTCGAAGCTTTGAAGCATTTGCAAAATTCACAACATGTTTTTATCTAACAAAATATTCTGCTTCAATCCATATTTGTTGCCTTTCAGCCTTTAAAAAAAATAGAAAAATGTTTACACACACAAAGGGAGGCACGCACTGTTATCAACAGACATTCAAAGCTGCATTGTACTCTGTATTAAGGTGTATCTTTGGTTTTACTTAATAAAGCAGATTGATAATTACATTCGACTTCTGGTAGTTCTTCTATTCAGATCCAAACGAACGCGCGGAGGGTGAAGACAATTGCCACCTCCAACAATTTGGTGACCCCGACGTGATCTGAGGAAGAGCTGAACCAAACAACGTAGAAGTCCAAAGCGAGGCAGAGGACCTCCAGGCCGACGTCTCCGGACCTCTGTGACAACAAGGGCCCTCCACAAGACAAAGGTGAGCAGACGCCTGTTTATATCCAAAGTCTGTGATTGGATATTGTCAAATTAATTGTTGTCATAGAAGGACCCTGACGGCATAAGAGATAAAAAGTAAAACCTAAGACACCAAGTTGGGGATTAGAGTCCCCGGGTTAAAGGCCCTTCGAGGTGAAAGTCCCGATAAACAGAGAGCAAGAAGGCTCAGTGAATGTTATCGTGTGAACACGAATGATGGAGTCAAAGTGATAAACATACTGTTGGGTTAAAAACGGGGAAAACATAGGTGGGTTGGCTTCCAGGAATTGAGATTGGATTCAAGAAACACATAGTTTCATCTAATTCCTGTTCTGTGGGGAACGAGGGTGGTGTGTGAAGAGTCTAAGAGACAGTGAATAAAAGGCTTGTGATATCTGGGAATTAACCCCTAGTGTGAGACCGGACCAATTTCGATTGGCCTAGAAGGTTGTCTCACAGAGATACACAGGTTGGCCGACGGAGCCCTTCACTAGACCTTGACCCTTGTGTATAATAAATAACCTGCATGCATATAGTACATATACTAGGAGAATAATGGACGGCGAGTTTGATAGAGATTGTGAGGAGCAAGGAGGGTGTGGCACTGGGGAAACAATAAAGGTACAATGGGGAAAAGTATTACGACAGGTAATTAGCGATACACCAATAGAAAAACAAAAGGGAGAAAGAAAGAAATTGACGGAACTATTTCAACAACTACAGAAGGATCACGAAGTCCCAGGTGACGACGAGAATGAAGATATATTGCTCCACCTTAGGCAAGCGGAGTTGACAGCGCTAAAAGCCTTATCAGATCATAAGGAAACCAAACCTAGCGTTTTTGGTAAGGGGAAGTGGAAGAAAGAGGAGGAGAAAAAAGAGAAAAAGAGGAGGAGAGTGCACATGATGGCAATAGCGGCTGCAGCATTAAGCGCTATAAGAATAGGCAGAGGTACAACAGAAATTAAACCATCAGCACCGAAAACAACACATGGACCACAGAGAGTAGACAGCGGAAGAGGGTTACCACCACCATATGCACCGCAAACACATCTGAAACCCCACACAGGCACAAAACAAATGGTAGTGACGCAGAGAGGACACGAGGCAGGAAAACCAGGTAACCCAGGCGGCTTCTCGGTTTCAGATCACACTCCTATTTGGCGCCCGCAATACAAAAACAAACCACAGGCAGAGTTAGGCATACAGGACGCCATTGAAGGCCTTAAAACAGCAGGAGTGTTAGAAGCATCGAATAGCCCATGGAACACCCCGATACTCCCTGTCCCTAAGGCTAATTCCACGGCCTATAGAATGGCACATGATCTAAGAGCGGTTAACAGTCTGGTGATAACACCCACCATCCCTGTACCTAACCCCTACACCGCCATTTCAACACTAACACCTGAAGATAAATGGTTTTCCTGCGTCGATTTGGCAAATGCATTCTTTTGCCTCCCACTTGACCCAGAATTACGACACATGTTTGCTTTTACCTACAGAAATGAGAGACTTCAATATACCAGATGTCCACAAGGCTTTATCAATACACCTGGTGTGTTCAATAAAGTGTTAAGAGAACAACTCTCAAGTTTACAGCTACCCGAGGGGGCGGTGTTGATTCAGTATGTTGATGATCTCCTGCTGGCAACCACCGACGAAGACACCTGTTTGGAGGCAACAAGGGTATTGCTGTTACATTTGTGTCACATTGGCTTCAAAGTCTCAAAAAAGAAGCTGCAATGCTGTAGACGCATGGTCAGTTTTCTGGGCAGACTGGTTTCCGAGGCAGGAACAGCCATATCAGCTAAACATCAATCAGATATCCTTCATCATGCCCGCCCCTTTTTTGGGTCTGACAGGTTACAGTAGGAATTACATCCCTGACTATGCGAATGCCACTGCCCCTCTGAGAACGCTAGTAAATGACCAAGGCATGAGGAATCTAAAAGCCTCTTTAAACTGGACTGCAGAGACTGAGACAGCGTTTATCGCACTAAAACAGGAACTTTCCAGGGTGACAGCACTGGCCCCTGCAGACTACAGGGAACGGTTTTTATTTGGATGTTTCTGAAAGAGACAACGTTGCTAACGGTGTACTCTTCCAGAAAAAGGGGGATAGGCGTTGTGTTTTAATGTACATTAGTGTGCCCCTCGACAAAATGACTATCAGACACCCAGACTGCACAAGACATGCGGTAGGCACAGCACGACTAATAGAGAAATCGGCACACAAAGTCATGTGCTACCCTTTGACAGTACTCACAGGACACAGTGTAGTGAGCTATGTGAACAGTGTAGCTTTTACCATGTCCTCTTTACGACAGACAAGGCTGGAAAAAGTTCTGGTCGCCTCACACATCACATACACGCATGACGGCATAAACATGGCGGATGGCATGGGAGGGGGCCTCCCACATGAATGTGTCAGACAGACAGTGAGGGACAGCAGACCAAGGGAGGATTTAACAAGCAGTCCTTATGACAACCCAGACGTAATTCTGTTCACAGATGGATGTTGTTGGAGACACCCAGAGAATGGCTTACAGGCAGGAAGTGCGGTGGTGAAACTAACACCTGCAGGCTTTGAGGTAGTGATAGCCAAGCGAATAACAGGAAATGTGTCAGCACAGCTTGCAGAGCTAGAGGCCATAACAACAGCACTCGGTATTGCAGAGGGAAAAACAGTGAACCTCTACACAGACTCAGCGTACGTAGCAGAAGCAATACACGTAGGGCTGGCACAGTGGCAAAGAGCAGGGTTTTTAACATCAGGAGGCATTCCCATAAAACATAAGAAACAAATGATGGCCTTATTGGAAGCCTTAATGAAACCAGATAAAGTGGCAGTCATTAAGTGCAAAGGTCACAGCAAGGCAAACACGGATGAAGCAAGCGGTACAAAGCTGCAGATCAGGCCGCAAAGAAAGCAGCAGGATACAACCCCAGATATGTAATGCTACAGAGTGAAGAGACAATACATGACATACTGCCAGAATGCACAAATCAGACCATCATAGATGCACAAGAAAAGGCCTCGCCACATGAAAAAACCATGTGGTTAAACAGAGGTGCAGAACTATACAACGGTATGTGGAGAAGTCCAGATGGCAGACCAGTAATACCGCCCTCATTGATGGGCCCCCTATTGACTGAAGCTCATGGCTTAACACATTGTGGTAAGACCCCCATGTTAAGGTATCTGACTCACTGGTGGCATCCTTATCTCCCAGTTATGGCAGCAAATCATGTCAAAGAATGTCTAACCTGCACAGCTTACAATGTAAGACCAACGATAAGACCAGATCAAGGAAAATTTCCTATCCCACCACTACCGGGACAGGAAATAGTCATTGATTACACAGACATGATATACCCAATCAGTGGGTTCAGATACCTGTTGGTGGCAGTGGATGCATACACTGGCTGGCCACAGGCTATCCCCACTAGAAAGGAAGGAATGGCTAATAAACACACACATACCAAATCATGGTTTCCCTAAAGTCATTAGATCAGACAATGGGACACACTTTAAGAATCAGCATTTACAGGAAGTAGAGAAAACATTAGGCCTCAAACACAAATCTGGCTCAGTCTACCACCCACAGTCACAAGGCCTAGTGGAAAGAATGAACCAGACTTTGAAGTAGAAAATAGCAAAGACCTGTGCAAGCACAGGCATGAATTGGCTCGAAGCCCTCCCTCTAGCATTGTTGTCCGCAAGAAGCACAGTAAACAAAATCACAGGGTTCACTCCCTATGAGCTTTTAACAGGTCAGCAATTACCTGGACCTGGTGCAGGACGAACAGGGAGGGTAAAGTTGAATACACTATGGGACACAGACCGTACCACGATCAACTCAAAGCACTTGTCTCAGGTTTCTCCCAACAGGCAAAAGAGGCAAAAGGGGGAGCAGGGGGAGCAGAGGCAGCAGCAACAGCATCACCACACACCACACCGTGGGTACTGCTGAAGGTGATCAAAAGGAAATGGACGGAACCTAGATGGACAGGACCGTTTGAGGTGGTGGAAAGGACATCACACGCAGTAAGAGTGAGAGGGAAGTCAGCGTCGTTTCACTGGACACAGGGTGCCCCGGCTAGAAACTCTAGTGATCTGAAAGAACAGCAGGACAAAGAGTGACATTAAGGACAGAGACATTGAGAAAGAGTTATACGAACAAAATAGAAGTTGTGTTGTTGTTATTTTTGTGTGTTGTTTCATATGTTTACCCAGGCACTAAGGCACCGAGGCGGAAAGACTGATCCTGTGAGCTGAAACTGAAAGTTTGAATCTCCTCTGATCTGCACGATTTTCTGAACAGAGTACAAGGATGGACATCGTTCCAGGATATTGAAGGAAAAGCTTGC
>CALSCE010010956.1:1175610-1204493 GCA_943593645.1 Bovichtus variegatus
GTGTGTGTGTGTGTGTGTGTGTGTGTGTGTGTGTGTGTGTGTGTGTGACCAGGTGTCTGTGTTGCATTGGGTTCTTGTCATTCTGGGGGAACAGCTGCTAACATATAACAAGTAGCTGGCCTCTCTGCAGGTTTGGAGACAAATTAGAAAATGCAGTCACATTATTCAGTCAGGACCTTTCCTGTGGGATCCAGCTGAAACAAATGGCCACATGTTGGTGAACCATCACCATGTTATCCAACCGGCTGCTTGAAAAAGAACGTCAGACATATAGATCATAAAATGTCTATTAATTGCTGTCAAGAGGTTTAGCATTACGATTTTGTTGGTTTAGAGTCGCTGATATCTGCTATGCTGTTCAAGGCCTTTAAAACATACCGTGGGAAATAAATAAAAGAGGTTGAGATTATGAGGCATTAAAACTCAAATTGAATCTAAAGGCCTTTACACAGCGGAACGTGACGAATGAACGACACAAACATGAGAAATACTAGCCTTCGCATCGAGCTATTCATACTGGCAGCATTGAGAATTTGCAACATTTGCACCGCTTGTTCAATACAGGGTTCGAACAGATTTGCACATGCGGAGGACCAACTACTAGGATCCTACTGACCCAGAGCAGCGTCTGGCAGTCTGTCTGAGGTCAATTGTTGCATCGCCTGAGGTACTGTAAGATGTATTATTGAGTGTATGTGTCCAGGGCATTTATTGTGAAAGGGTAGAATGGAATGAGTGGATCTGGTATGTGCTGCCTTTGTCAAGGTTGAAGGTCCGTTTTAAGTCGGGTGGTCCGGACTACGGAGCCTGGGTTGTTTTAAAATCCTCATCTCAGCAAATTAATTGCACAAGAAATAAACGCCTCCAGTGAGTAAAGGCCTTCATAGATAAACTTCTTCCCATACACAAATAATGTGGTGTTGTTGAATTATTCAATAAAAAGTAATCTCATAAATAAGCATATTCAAGACGTTTGTAGTGAACAACGATGTAAGCCAGTATCTAACATAAGGCCAGTTTGTTCCACTAACAGGTGTTGCCTGTGCAGTCAAAGCCTGATGTGTCTTATTCCTGTCAGGTGTTGTTAGACTCACATTTCAACTGCGTTCATCTGTTACTCTTCAACTGACATTTCAACTCTCTTCTGAGTCACACAACTTCCACGGTTTGTACACAACTTACTTCAACTTTAGTGCTTACACCCAAAGTGACACTCCCAGCTCACATTAACACTTTGACCATTTTAACTCTTTCCCTCCAACTGATATTTCAACTTCTGTCAGCACTTCTACTTCAACTGCCATTTCAACTTCTTTCACTAATTGTTTTTCCACTGTCACTTCAACAACAACTTTAACTGCTTCCTTATTTCAACTATTTAACTGCAAACATTCAGCAGCAATTGACTTCAGAAAATCTAGCCCTTTTCTAGTTCTAACAATAAGATATGATTGATCGATAATATATATGTGTATATATGATATGATCTAAAATAAATATTGTATACAGTATATATATATTTTTTTTATTCTCACATGGTGATAGAGTTTGACAGGTATCAGGCAGAGGTGTACTGTTTCACTCGGAGTTAACTGAATGTGATTCCCAAAGAAAACAAAATATTTAAAAAGCTCACGTGGACCCTCTTTGTCCTTTTTATGGTTCTGAACAGGGACCAGGCTGATCACTCGTGTAGTTTCCCAATCCATAATTTTTGACTCCAAAGGCTACTCACAATTATTAGAAACCTTGTTCTGTTACTCGATGCCACACTTCTGTTTTGTGTCAAACCAGCTGGATAAAGGTTTACTGTGCCAAGGGACAGAAATGGTATAAGTGAATGCAAATTACCTCATCGCAGTACTGAAGGGCCCGCCTCCCCGAGTGACTGGCTGCCGGCTGTGGAGCTGATGATTGAGGGATGAAATGGAGGAAGAAGATTAGGAGACCTGATAATAAACTTCTGACAGGCTCTTGTTTTATGCACTCTCACTTTACCTCCCTACCCTTTATCTCTCTTCTCCTGGACTATTGCATAAATGATGAAATTCCATCTGGCTCTGCGAACACTCACAGTATTTTGTTTCCCTTACTTTTTCGGGCCTGTGTTGCTGTCTCTCGTTCTTATCTTTGCAATTGAAAAAAGGGTGAGATTGCAAAGCTGTCCCTGCAGTATTTTGTCCTGTAATTTATTTAATCTAATTCCTTTTTCTCTGTTTTTCTCCTGGTAATTGCTACAAGTACTACTACAGGACTACCATTTATTTTCTAAAAAAACCACAGCCTGGGTAAAACATTTCATGTTTCCTTGGATAAAGGTGCATCGTGCACAGTACTTAGAGATAATACACCTTCAGTTTCTCTTCAAAAAGGTACAGTTTAGAGATCAGCATGGCAACACTTACGGTTCAAAAGCATTCCGTTATGTAAGTTATAAAAAGGCAAGGTCAAGAAACAGAACACAGAAATCAGCAAAAACATTGTCTGTGATAAAACTCAAACATCTTTTTTTATGACAAGGTACACAACACAATACAAGCGGTCTACTGTGTAAAAATACAGAAAACAGTGCACACATATAGTACTTCTTGACAGATTTACTTTACATTTTTCCCACGCTTTTTTTGTCTGAGACTATCGCTCTGCCTTGAGATTTATTTCCGGTGATGTCTATGGTACACACTATTGTACTTTTAATGAGTGTGGTCTTCTCTCCAAGAGAGACGTGACACTCACTGGTATCTCGTTACCTATGAAGCCCATACTGGAAAACAACTACATTACTTCTCAGATTTGATTTGTCACTCAGATAATGTCACAGATTAAAACATTTAACCCATCTATCCTAGTTGCAAAATTCTAGGTCTTTCTATTTTTTTACATACACTATTTAATTTTTGTCATTGTAAATGAGGGTCGCCCCTCGATGATTTATCGAGTAAAAATAAAGGTTGGATGAAAGAATGAATGCTATCCTTCAATACAAGCTGAGTACAATGTGTTGTGTAGCTAGAAGTGGAAGAAGTATTCAGAACCTTTACCTACAGTATGTAAAAAGTAGCAACAACACATTAGTACTTAAATTAATGTACTTTTTGTTTTTACTTTCTGCCACTGGATTTGCTACAGGTCCAGTCAACCACCGCAGCTGCTAAAGCACCTAAAGTTACTATTTTCCTCATTGGATAAAGCATCTAGATTGTCTGCTGTTACTGAAGTACTACAGCATCACTGTATTAATAGTGGCATACAAAAGAGGCACCATGCTTGGATCTGATAAAGCGTATCTGGGTGGAAAGCAGCACAGATGCTGCAGCTAAGCCGCTGCTTGTGGTGCATTTTCACAGGATAAATACTTTCCGTCAAATAGCCAAAAACACCCCTCAAGTCAGAATAAAAAACACCTGATTTCCAAAGCACCTGGGCACAGATACGTAATGCCATGTATTTTGACATTGAAGGTGTTGTTTTATTTATTCATTTTGCTTTATTTCATATTTTTAGACACGGTTTGGTAGATGATAGCATGACTTGTTCTTTTATCTACAATCTCTTGAGGACCTTCTCTGTCATCATTACTGCTAATACAATATCATACCCTACTGTCCTTGTCAATCCATCTGTCCGTCTCTTTCTTTGTGTCACCCACGCTCCATCTCCATCACTCTCTCTCCATTTCTCCCTCTCGCATTCCCTCTCTGTCCTCTTATCTGATGGAGTGAATAATTCATGTCTATTCTTCAAGGAGGCTCTTTGTTCTCCCCCCGTTTTCTTTTAAAGCACTAGGGATAGTGTGCATGTGTGTATGTGTGCAGCATTTGTGTGGTTGAATGAAGTTAAACTCATTCCAGATTCCTCCACTTTCACTCAATTTACACACACGTTCATGCTCACACACACCGTAAAGAGACTCGAGGCAACCGACACAGTCACGCCATATATCCGAAAACATCGTAATGTTACTGCATCAAGTTATTTTGTTCTTTGTGGATTTTTCTCTAGGGTCTGACAGAGACGTCTGTACACAGTGGGAATTCTGCATGCTAGTGAATGTGTGTTTATGTGTCTTGGTGAATGTACTTGCCTGTGCTGTGTGCTTGCACAAATGGGTGAATATTATGTAGAACCCGTAGCATGAAAGCATATTAAAGTGTGAGTTTAAGTATTTAGCATTTTGTAGAGCATGTCTAAGTGAGTGTGTGGTGTACCTGAGTAAATGTGTGTATCTCTGTGCATGTGAGAGAGCTTCTCAAATTACCATTTTTATCAGTATTCACCACAACACTTGAAAACAATGCCGTGTGTGTATGAGTGTGTATCATTGAAGATGAGAGATCATTATAGTTTGTTACTTCCTAAACCCTCTGTCCTGAATACTGATGTATTATGTTCTGTCTGTCTCTGTCTGTCTGTCTCTCTCACTTACACGCACCTTTTATATTATAAGCATCAACTGCAGTAAGAAAGAAGAGGCTTACTAATAGCATTGCGTTTATAATAATAATAATAATATAATAATAATTACTTCAGAAGTATTTTTACTTCCTACAGTTTGTGTCCTTGATGCCGATTTTCAGAATAATTGTTCCTTTAGAGTTTTGTCTGGAGTGGTTTGTGTATTTGTGCCGAACAGTCAGGGTACGGAGGTCAGGGTCTGGTGCACGCAGCCACACGCACAATACACACAAGTTAGGCGTTACGTTCATCAATCCACATAAAGTTCACAAATGGCAGTTTCATGTGCAAGCTTTTAGCAACATGTGCTGATATGGCACATCGAGCTGATTGCGATGCGTGCCCATAACACTATGGCGAGCGCAAAAGAAACGGCAGAGCTAAATTGCCCATTTGCTGCAACATATTTGTGTCATTTTATTTTATCACCAGACTTTCAGAGGACAGCTTTTAACTACTGTCTTCATGTGTGGGATAAAGGCTTCACATCATTTCTGAATTAATGCAATTTCTTATATCATAAGCATTTGATACGCATACTATTTTGTGAATACGTTTTTGGAATTTAACACTACAAATGTGTCAAAAAACACACAATTCATTGGAGACCCACTCAATTTTGGGAGCAACATTTGGACATTTGAGTGGGTCCCGGGGACTCACTACATTGAAAACCTATCACCATCACTACCAGCACCAGAATGGCGGACTCCACCATTTCAGTATTGCAGCATATAGAAAGGTAACTAATCACTGTAAATGCATTATATGGTTATAGCAGAATAAATGGCAACCAAACATAGTAACATTGTGTTTGATATGGTAAAACTAAATTAGTATTATAACATTGAGTATTGGAATGCGGTTGCTTGATTGACAGGTCAGAGTCATCCGTGGTGGTCGCTCTTAGCTTGTCCCACCTCAGCTCCATCCAGGATTTCTTCTCTTTGATGATATTTTGCTTTTATGTCGAAATCTATTTGACTTTGACTAATATACTTCACACAGCATCTGTGGCTCTTTGTATTATTTTGCATTTCTAAAGGAGTATGGGGCCCCCAGAGTAACTACACTGGAGGGCCCAGATTCACACTACAAAGTGATATTTCCAGGGGTGATTGCAAAATCCACATGCTTCTTTTTAATTGCTAATTAATGATATGCGTGGCTGAATGATACTGTATATTTATATATATATTTTCACACAGAATTATCAAGAACCTAATCATCATGCCTGCGATTACCTTTGGTGAAGTAGGAAATGACAAAGGCAACAGATCCAAAGTGGTGAGGGAGCAGTGTCAACACATCAAAGACAGAACCCCGTCATCAAATTGGATGACAATCAAACAAAATCTGAAATAAAAACACAAATTCCCCTTTGATATCATCATCATAGACAGAAGGTCCAAGGTCGAAATCACAAGCCACAACAAGAGGAATGAAACATAACGGCCAACTGTGAGTGTCTCTATGCTCATGTTGAATGTATTTCCTAACCAACTACATCATTGGATAACTAGATTGGATAATGTATACAGTAGCTAGCAGCTGCAGTGGCATTTCTAATAATTCAGATGAACTATCTTTAGCTAAGTAAACTGTCAAACAAGCAAGTTAACAAAGAAATTAAGGTTTGACAGTTTAACACATAATCCTTATGTCTTTTAGTCCTGCTGCTGCAGTTTCTCAATTGTACTTTGAAATGAGTGAGCTGCAGGGCAAACTATCTACAAAAGAGTCATTTCAGTGTCTTTAATTGTTCTTGTCCCAAGACAAGTTGAGTTTGTTTCTGTTTTCATCTGCCTCTCTGTCTAGCAGGCGCCGTTTCACAAATATTATGTGCGTCAAATATGGCCGGCATATGATTTACGCAAACGTAATAATCCACATACATATGGAGCTCGCCAAGCATACCAAGGGGCCCACGGCAATCATCAAGTGTTGTTGTCCACCACACAAAAGGTTGGGTTAATTTTTCTTCTGCTGATTGGAATCACAGCCACTCCACCCGTCTACGGCCTGGAGGCAAAATGAATATTCATACCAGTTTAGACCCTGGTCATGAATATTTATAACGGTTAACACCAGATATGCAAATGAGCCAGCCTACCCAGATGGCTTCAGATCACGACATAATGATCACACACACACATGCACAAACACACTGGTGAAGAAAAACACGCAACACACACACACTGCGTGAAGGCTTTCTTTCTAAAGGCAAAGACAACATGTCTCACATATCAGACAAAGTAGAGATTGGAAATGGGGACAGAATTCACCAGCCAAAATAATGGGGCAATGATATCAACACCAACAGAATGTGCCACTACGAAGACAAGTTTACTCAACAAGCACTCACATGCTGATACGCCAGGAAAAAAGAAATCAGGGTAAATAAATTGTTTTAATTTGAATCCAGGCATGTTTAACAAAGTCTGGTGTCGATACTCAACAGTGGCTTATTGCAGGATTAAAGCTGGTACTCGAGGATTGCTGGCACTGTTGTGTTGCCGATATCTCTCCCGGGTTCCTGAAGAACGAGGTTGGCTGATAAAAATGATCAGATTAAAGATTACGGCCATGTAAACAAGGTAGATTAATGATAGTGTTGCCTACGGAATACACACATTGTCTTGAAATTCAACCTGGGTCAGTATTGAAAGAGTTTGAGTTGAAACAAGACACTTTACCACTGTAATACAGCTTTCTTTAACTATGTTCCAAAATTATTGAATACTCCTACCAAGAGCTATAACAAATGTGGGCTCTGTGAACATTTATAAAAGGACAGCTGAAAACCTTTTTTTAATTGTTTTATTCTCTAATTGCTGTTTTTTATTTTACATTTATATTTTAGAATCTACTGTCATTGCATTGTCTAATGGTACTGTCTATTTGCCCTTGTTTAAGTGTTGCAAAAGTGCTCTATGAATATACGTAGTTAATTTGTATTATTATTATTAATATTGATAATAATAATAATAATACTGAACCCAGATCTGTAACAGAATGCTGTTACATTTTAAACACACAAATATGCACACACACACACACACACACACACACGCACACACATACACACACACACACACACACACACACACATTGGATTGCTTTCTCTTGTTGTGTGCTTGTCTGCGGATGGAAACAGTCCATCACAATAAGCAAAACAACTTAAAGTAACAAGACTGGGAGTCTATAGCCATGCCAGCAGCTCTGTGAGGCTGTACTTAGCACCACAGTGCTTTGAACTAAATGCTAACAAGAGCATGCTAACAGGCTCCTAATGGCAATAGTAGCATGATGATGTTTGGCATGTATGACGTTGACCATGTGCACAACTTCGTTTAGGGAGTTAGCATGCTAAGATTAGCTCAATCCGACCACGAACAAAAGCTTTAGACAAACTTCAACTTGTATTTCATTTGACACCAGACATATTTGACGATTTGTATTTCCTTTCAATTTAGTCCTTATGATCACACCACCCCCAGCCCCCACCCCCACACACAGGAACAAACCATGCTTGGATGGACTGTAAACACAATCAGATATTTCCTTTGAGCCAAAGCCTTGCTAACAAGCTTATCACACCACTTACTGCGTGTGAGTTGTGTGCGGTCTTGTGCATGTTAATGTGCTACAAATGAGGCACACGCACACGCACACACACGCACACACACACACAGACCTAGAGCTGTACATGTGTTCTGATACAGGATTAAGGCCAACTTCCCTGTTGTCTGTAAACTCGACATCACCTGAGATCACACAGTCTGTCAGTGCTCAGGACTTGCGTTTCCATGTTTCAGCTAGCAAATTATACTACCGCAAATGACTGAATGCATTTATGGTACACATTGCTAGCCTTGAAAGTAACAACACTGCTTCTATAGTCCAGTGACATAAACTTTAGATCTGGCAGAAATCAACTGGAATGCTCATGTAAGCCTTGCACTTTGTCGTGATGTGCAAACAGCTGCAGTAGCATCAGATTTGTTTAACTGTGCAGTCAGAATGAGGTCATGCTGAGCGACAAAGCTCAACTGGGTCACAGGCTGTGACTCACCGCATGCTGCAATATACCTGTACTCAGTAAAACCCACACCTAGCAAAAAGGCATCCGCATAGAGCTCTCACTGACACAGGCTGCTGTGCATTTATTATTGCCGAGCAATTTATGTTTCAAACTGTACTGCTGGTGTGTTGACCCAATACATAGAGCAATAAAAATGCACTGCTAGTCTTGATGATGTGATTTTCCAGTTTAAATATTACAAGGACAAGCTTTGGAATAACCTCCATGCTGACATCAGACAGTCTGAATCTGTTTAGGCCTTTGAATCCAAACTCATCTTTCCGAATGATCTTTCAGTTAGTTGCTTCTTCTTTGTTTACTTCAGGCTTTGTACCACCTTCCGGTGGGTCTGTCTTTGTACGGATGAGTAAGACTCATCCTGGGATTTGAAACACACACACACACGTCTTAAACAGTAACTTTACAGGTTGAAAGGAAACGGTTTACTGCCCACTCTTGTTAAATATTTCAACCTCCTACTACACTTAGCAGTGATGTCACAGTGTACTGTCATACCAAGCAGTACACTTCTACATAACTGCATCATGGGGAGAGGTAAAACCCCAAGAGGTCAGCAAATGAAGATTTCAGCTGCACCAAGGAAAATAATCTTATCTGCTCTGTCAGCGAGTGATCACATGTTCTTTCTTTGTGCAGTAGTAATGTAGCGTTGTACTATAATGCAACCCATATTGGTCTGTGGTACTACACCTGATCACAGCTGGGTGTGATCAAGGGTGAGGTCGTAGGTTTAAAAATTGTTTTATATTTTAACCCATAGAGGTCAGTGCCTTTCCTCCACAAAACGTCTTTAGCAGTTTTGCTAATAAATGATTATCTGCCCTACGATAAAGCAATAAAACACATCATCAACAATATCCTGGAAAATATCATGTATATATGTCCAGATATAGCCTATACTGTATGCAGAGGGAATGATACCAAGAAATCTGTCAAGTGCGACAAAACATTTTCATTGGTTGCAGCGGTGTGCCTGACATTGAGCAGGTCTGACCTTTTGTGTGTATGTGTGTAGTGTTATCCTCCCTCCCCCAACCGCATTCTGCAAACACTCTGCCTCGGATTGGCTCTGACCCTGATATTTTTCTTCACTGAATGCAGGTGGTGAAAAAATTTGCCATTTGTGTAATTGTGAAAGTGCATCCTGTATTCCTCCTGTAGCAACATTACAAACTAAAAAAACGGTAATTCAAAATTAATAGAACTATTGATTCTTTTATCGTCAAGAAAAACGCTGCCGGTGCCCGTCACACAGAAGTAACCGCTCCACCACCTGACTCCCATGTCCCCGGTAAACACAACATTTTGGGTGCACATACAGTATATTATGCTCTGGTTATGTACCTAAATAAAGAAAGTTAGCCGCACCAGTACAACCAATGTGAAAAGTTAGTCTTGAGCCCTATGGATGTCTCACAATGCCTAGTACATCTCTTGTAAATGTGCCGACTCATTGTGTGGTGCTGGTAAAAGGTTGAGTCATGCTTTTGCTTTAGTTCACAGAGGACATCTGCAGTAATGTTGTACATCCTTTTATCGGCCCACTTGCTGAGTTTGTGTGTGTGTGTGTGTGTGTTCAGATACTTGCCTACACAAGTATATGTTATGAGTGCATGCTGTACTTGGTATATGCAGTCTGTGGGAGCTCTCCCAGTGTGTTTAAGAGTGTTTCTGTTTTATGAATCCACACTCTACTACTCTCAGCATCTTATCCATTAATCATGGCATATGCATCCTTTTCTGCACAGCAACGTAAAGTAAACCGCTGATACTATTAGATAAGCAGATTGTAACCCATGATATCAGGCTTAAAGGGCTCAAACTCTATCGTTTTAATGTGGGGGGGGAGACTCGAACATCAGTATCTACGTTCGCCACCCTTCAGTCATTCTGCTGACCTGACCATTTCTGTCACATGGATTGTCTATGTTATATTTTTACTATGTTGTTTATTCTGTACACTCGTCTGTCCGTCCTGGGAGAGGGATCCTCCTCAGTCTCTCCTTGAGGTTTCTTCCATTTTCCCCCTTTAATTGTGGGGTTTCTTTTAGGGAGTTTTTCCTTGTGCGCTGCGAGGGTCTAAGGACAAGAGGGCGTCGTATCCTGTACAGTCTGTGAAGCCCACTGAGACAGATGCATAATTTGTGATATTGGGCTGTATAAATAAACTTGATTTGAAACTTGATTTGATAAAGCATATGGACGACAGCAAATATAACTTACATTTGACGACTGACTCTGAAAATGACAGCTAATTAGCAGGGACAAGCAGCTCCGAAGGGTATAGATAGGCACACGCACACACAAACACTCACACACACACTAAACCCATTAGCATATCCCATTGAAATACAGAAGAGGATTGAACAGAGAGCATCTGGTGTTTTGTATTAATTTGTCTACAAACATTTTGGGGAAATATCTCATTAAATTGGAAAAATACAATTTATAAGCTAACAATTTGTCACATGGCATTATACACCTCAGTTTACCAGAGCACATTAAAGACTAATTACAATTAAATTCATTCTAATTTGTCCTCTGCTTTTATGCTACTATTGTTGGTATTCTACAGATAAAGGACTTTCTCATTATTATCAGCTCATAAAACCAAATGGACAAGAGGACTTTACTAAACTACTACTTACTAAACTTTAATGAGAAAGACTGACTGCTCTTTACTTAAAATACACTTAATTTGAAACACACTTAATTTGAAATACACTTAATTCAAAAGTGGTGCTGGTCTTAAGTGATTTGGTTTGGCCAGAGGGTACCTTTTTTAATTGTTAATTTTGTTAAATGTCCACAGTCTTACGAAAACATACATTTTATCTCATCTATACAGTAACATATTTCAAACAATAATCATCAACTTGAATTGGTGAATAGGGTAAAAAAAAAAAAAAAAACTAATAGATATCACCATGAAACTTATCCAGTTGATTGCTTACATTAAGACCATCAGTTTTTGTATTACAAGTTTTCTTAAATGTTATGTTTGAACATGCAAATTAGGCTTTATTTAATGGTTACTTGAATTTAGGAGAAATCTACAGACACAAATAAACAAAGTGTAGTGTAAAATAAAAACCTAAATATGTATTTTGGATGTTTTCTTTTCAGAAGTCTGAAAGAAGACATTTTATGAAAGCAAAAAATAGCCCAAACTCTCCAAATTCAGTAGTGCATGATAATTGATGTTTTTGCCTGTAGTGTCTCGCCATGGATTTAAAGGACCAATGTAGTCCAATCTAAAAACAGGTCAAAGCTCAACCTCCCATTTACTGTATACCACATGAAGCGAATGGATATACCTGCTGTTATCTGGCCATCAGGGACCAAGGGATTAAACATGGATGGATTACTGAACAGGCCTCGGGAGCACCTTAGCACAACCTGATATGTGATGCATTATACGTCTGTATAATATATGACTATTAGAGAAGATACTGTATCATGATGGCCTCTGGACTCAAGAACTGCTGTGTGTCTGAGGGTGCACCTGACAGTAATAGCGCCACAGAAAAAAACGTTTCCACCAGGATCATTACATTCAAGTTGTTTCAAGTGGTGTTCTTTGACACTCAATGCTCAAATGAAAGTACTTCATATCTGGACCTACCAGCAGTCTTTTACATTTACTCAGTTATTTCTGATCTCATTCATCTTCAAACAAACAGCTCAATTTCACTTCCATTTAATCTGCTCAAATCTTGCTGTTCTGTCCCCCAGCAATGGGTTGTTTTTTATTAATAAATAATTAAGTGGGTTGGTAATATCATAAGAGTATCCTCTAGATTCCCTGAATTTACTTGCAACTGCTTCAAACTATATCACATTCCTTCAGCCAAATATATCAAGCCATCCGATTTTGGAGTGTTTGTTGGTGAGCAGCAGCTTGCTGAGCTCAGGTTAGTGCCAAGTATAAAGAATAAAATACAAATAATACTGCCAACATCTAGGATTAGCTGGCTGCTTTTTATAGTATTTGGTGTAAAAAGCTAGCTAAGTGGGATGCAGTGATTTGGAAGTGATCCCTGCTTGTAAAGCAGATGGCTAAACCTTAACCAGCCAGAGAGAACAGCCTGTCGTAAAATTGAAGTTAAAGCAAAGACATCATAAAATAATGGCACAACAGTATCCAATACCTATGAATGTAAACAACGCAAATATCTATTTAAATCAAAATGTAATGTAAATAATACAAGTCACTGTAAATTAGTGAATGATCATTTCCAAATTGAAAAAAAATTTAACAACTCCCACATGATGTTGACAGTAAACATGGGCAGTGTCATGGCTTTGTTGACATTGAATATTGCCGAGAAAAGACTTTCACCATTTCATCATTGTCAGAGTTATTCCAGTTATCAATATAATGATTGGGTGTTGATCAATATGTGTATGGATGAACAGCTATAACATAAAAGGTGAAATCCACAAATCAAAGAGGCTGGACTGACAGAGTGTGCGTAATGTGCCAATATGTTCATTCCCATGCAGAGCCTGCAGTGATTGTGTTCATTCTACTGCTTAATCTTTCTTTTTAACATAAGACCCCCCCCCCTCCCCCCCAGCTAACACCACAGCTAAAACTCTATTCTGTGGCGAACACTGTGGAGGGTAGAGGCAACGCATATGGAGGCAAAATAAAAGGTTTCCACATGACAGTTACACCCTGCTTGTGGTTCGAATTGAATTCCAAAATAATTGACTAAAGAAACCCCACACACCATGAATATAACCTCTTCAGTTTAGATCATTAGACTGAAAGACTTTCCGGAGAAATAAGGCCTACTGAATAGCAGTCCATACAGTGCTGCACTAGAAAATGTACCCGTAGCTAGCGGCCGCTGTTTAGCGTTAATCTGTGTGAGAACAGATGGCATGCACTAACAAGCTAGGCTAAATGTAGCTACTGTTGGCATGGACTGATCTCTGACTTCCTGATCCCAAGACTCTTAATTAAATGCACCATTTAATCTATTCAGTTTTCAGTCCCTCTGTTGCTCCAAAAAAACAACACCGTTCATCACTGATGGCCTGCCCATCCTGCTGAACATCACACTGTTGAACCAATTAGATTGACAGAAAGCCTCCCATTTAGAGGCAGCGTTGTTAAGTGATTAACTGATCATCATCCTGACCAATGATTATAGTGTTGTTGATGATGACTTAACAACATGGAATCTTGTTAAAACTGTTAATTCATAACTAGATTGCAACAAATCCATTATATAAAAAGTGCTTCTACAAGAACTTAAGTAAGACAGTGCCATCCATTGACTGAGGATATACAGGTGCATAAAACAAAGATACATCATTTCTTTGGACGTTTACACAAAATATCATAAAGCATACAGTGAAAACTGCCCGGAGCCATATATCTCTTAAACAGATGCTCGACAAGATGGCTGCCGCGTCTTGAGCTCCTCTCTCACAGGATTATTAAAACAGTTTGTTTCCGGGGTGATGGGGCTCTTTGTCTGCTGCCGTTTGGCAGACGGTACCGCAGCATCCGTGCCAAGACCACCAGACTCAGGGACAGTTTTATCCCACAGGTCATGAGACTGTTGAACTCCTAAGCCCTGTGAAGTGTGTATTGTGTTTATAGTGCATACATCTGTTTATTCTAGATATCCACATATGTATATATTATTACAGTATACAGTATTTAATTCCACTGTACAGCATTTCAAATTTATCTTATTCTATTTTATATGTATATATTTGACTTATTCCTGCATTTTGCTTGCACCATTATGTCTCTTGCGCTATTATATTACTTTGCACTATTTTATTACTTTATTCATGTTTATGTCTTAAGTATATTGTATGTTGCATTGTTGGAGGAGCCTGGGACCTAAACTACAAGGTAGATGTTGGCAATGAAAATATTATGTGTTTATGACAATAAAGCCTTTGAATATCTTGAGGTGGCCAAGATCCTTTATACAGCCAACATCAACAGCACTATGGCACCAACATGTCCATTGACTTAGCTCTGATGAAGTTGTAATGTACGGTATGTTCACATTACGAGTGACAAAGCAACAGGCTACAAGTACTTTTCAATGAAAGCCAGTGACAAAAGCTGCAAACTGACGGCACACACTTGTCACTTCGTGAAGGGTGTGATGCGCTACGAATCAAAGTTGCCTCAACTTTTTTCAGCGCTCCAATGAGGCAATGAAGCTTCAACCAATCACATGTTTTTTCCTGGTCCCCTTCTCTCTCTCTCTTACTTACTTAAACGAGCGCTTGAGCGACACTTCAACGGCAACTCGGCGACAATGTGGCTGGCCACGCTCGGCTCTTTTGTTGTTTATATCGGTCATAGTGTGAACATAGCGTGACTGCATGATGCTGCTGTCCGTGGTGCTGAAAAGTCTACATCAAGCTGTCCCTGCATGCTGTAGCTGTCCATGGTGCTTAAAAATCTTCCTTCATTTATTTAGTGAAATCTGTGTGCATTTTTGCTAAACCATTACCACTTGGTATGCACAAACAACACATAGATAGACCAAATGGCTGAGTGACACAGTGCAGTGAGATGGTTTTACAACAAGTGTTGTTTTGGATGTGTTCTCCAGCGCATCAGATTTGAAATGGAACAATGGCGATGAGGTTGAAGTGCTGACTCAGAGCTTTAATTTGAGGGTGTTATTATCCCTATTTGGTGAATAGTCTAGACCTTGAAGTCTTTTTTATGCATGGTCCCCCGTATGACATTCAGTTTATCTTACTGTGTCTGTATTCAGTTTATCTCATTTATCCTGCTGTGACATTTTCATTATCTTCTCTAAATATATATGTGCGCACTGTAGTCGTGCTATTCTAATCTATAGGATTTTCTCTACAGCTGCAGTGACCCATTTCCCATGGGAGCATTTAAGTTTTCTTATTTACTGTCCATAATCTCTATGTCCTAAATACAGTCCTATATCCAGACTAATGTTGTCATGGCACATTTGTATGTATTGTGTATAATGAATAAGTAAATCTGATTGATAATTGAAAAGATCCATCATGCAATATTACTATTTTTTACATTGTCTTAATGCTCCAACTATAACAACCAGAGCTGCAAGTCTTGAGAAGGGTGGTATGTATCCCTTTTTTAACCCGACAAGTTGAGAATACTGTTATTTATGGAAATGGCCTAGGGGAGTATTTTCCAAAAAGGATAAAAACACACATATAGACAAAATGTATACATTTGGCCCACTAATGCAGTGTTGGATACTGTTTGTAACAAACATACATTAATCTTATGTACCTGATGCTTTTAAAAGATGAGGCTTTTATGGCTCTGCTTAGCTTGAAAGGATTGAGACTGAAAGGCGCTCGGCCTGCAGAGTAATTAACCATTTCCAACTGCTGTATTTCTTATTATCCTGATCTCTGTTTACAATGCATACTCTGTGCTTATGTTAAAGGGGACATTCAAAGAGATTGTGTGCAGGACACTAAACCGACATCACATCATACACAATGTACATGACATGTTGGTTTGGCACAACATACAAATGCAGCTGTGCAGAAAACACAGTACACACATGTTGTCAGTCTCTGATAGTAAAGCATGCTGAGGACTCACAGGCATCTATAGTTACACAAACTCAGCGATTGTGTCAGCTGTTATGTAGGCAGAGAAAGGTAAGGATGCATATGGCGAAAGCTAACTGGGAGACCAGGAAGTGTGGGTAGCTGGCTGCATTTACACTAAACATCACATTCAATGTATTGTAAGATCTACGTTTTTAAGTGTGTGTGCCCCAGTCTGATCCTGCTATCTCTGAAAATATTGTGAAATTCCCTTTGTAGACAAATGGCAATACTACAAAGCATATTTCACAATACTTTCAAATGGCAATACTACAAAGCATATCTCTCAATTTATGAAAAAGCTTTCCCCAGCATTGATGTTTTACACACTTTACCCTTGAGATTTTTTCAGAAGAGCTACATTACTGTTAGTTTGAGTAATCTAAAACCGTGAGGGCCAGTATCATAGATTGAGTGCCATATCTGGTGGCAGAATCCCCTGCTGACAACTCTGTTGCAATATTTATAATTAGTACTATGATGACAGTGAAATCTGGTCGTCTATAGGCTGGAAAGCTGGCACCAGAATCCCTCTCAATGTTGTCTGTTTTCTTGCACTGAGATGACTCATGTAATAAGTATATTTATGTGCAAATCATTAGTAAAGCATTTATACTGGCTCTCTCATAGAGTTTCTACAGACATTATATTGAAGCTATTGTGCAAAACAAAATGCAGTGTACAGGCCTTGTAAAAAGGCAGAACTGGGATGTATTCTCTGTGAAAGAAGTCCTGAGGATGGTTTACACCAGTCTAGTGGAAAGAATAATTTCCTACAACATCACTTGATGGTATGAAAATGTAAGGGCTAGGAGCAAAAGCAAGCTCACAAAAGTAGTTAACACTGCCAGCAAGAGTATAGGGAACCCCCACACAAACCTTCGCAGCCCTTGTTTAATGCATTTCTGGGCAACTGTATCTTTTCAGACCTCTAAATACAAAAAACAGCCTATGAAAGAGTAATCGCCCCTGGTTCTAAACTGTAGAAATATCCAACCTGTGAAGTAGGTATAGCTTTGTTTTAAGGGCTCACAAGCCAAAAAGGTTAGGAAGCATTTATTTAAAATGCTATACAAAAGTGAAGTTCTTGGTTTATTTCTGTCTTCTTATTTCTTGTTTATAAGGCAGAGGTTGACATGGCTGTATAGTTTATCAGCTCTGAATACACTTTATTCATGATTGTCGATTACCATAACGTATAGACAGACAGACAGACAGGGCCAGTGGGGTTGTAGGCATTGGGCCAGAAGCCTGTCTGCAATGTATCACGTTCATCCACAGTTATCTGTCCTGAACACAACTCATTATCGCCCAACGTGTCTCACATCTGTCATGTCAACAACCGCTCGTGCTTACAACTTCATACACACGAGCCTCCTCCCCGCTGGCCTCCTAAAATAGGATCTATCGTCAGACAGGTTAAGAGTGATTTTGAAGCAGCAGGTGTGCGAAAAGAGAAGGGGTGGTGGGGTAATCATGTGGAAGAGAGTCATTTAACTTACACAGGAAATAAAGAAAGAGTGAATATCTACTGCTGAAAAACACACATAACACTCCGAGTTCCATGTATTTACCTTGTTTTACAAAGATGACCGCTGCAAATACACAGCAGATGAGCTGAATTTCCAAGAAAATGCCACACAAACATGAACAACAGCATACACATCTATTATAATGTAATTAGTGACTTTGTAATGGATTATAAGCAGGAACTTAACTACAGCTACCAGCCAGCCAAAAACTAATCCTGCCTTGGCAGAGACTCAAGGCTATTTATTTAGAGTTACTGTGGTTTAACAGTGGTAACAACACAGTATAGCAGCAATACTTTCTGTATGTCATAAAGCATCATAATATATGTTATTTTCCCTTGTACGTTACTTAGGCCTGGACCAAACAAGTATTATTTCCTTGATTAATTGTTTGGTCTACAAAATGTAAGAAAATAGCGAAAAATGTCCATCCCAATTTCTCAAGGTTCAAGGTGAAGTCTTTTAATGTCTTGTTTTGTCAGTCCAAAACCCAAAGTTATTCAATTTAATAAGATATAAAACAGAAATCTCCATATTAGAGATGCTGAAAACAGCATTTTCTGACATTTTTGCATTAAAAATTACTACAATTAATTGATTATCAAAAATAGTGGGCAATTATTCTTCTGTCGACTAATCAATCCGTGTCAGTTGCAGTTCTAATGTTATATTGAGGGTGTAAATGCCTTTAAAGGACACATAACAGTATTTTGGTATTAGAATGTGTCTTGCTAGAAATTCAATATATGTTAATTAGAACTCTGGATTAAGTCAAAAGAGTCAAAACAGACAGAAATCTCATGGGTCATTTGTTTAAAATGTTTTATGAGCTGTAGGGGGTTAGATATTAGAACTGTAGGCTGAAGGAAAGGTATTAACTGTTAATATCTGATCAGTTAAAGTTTAAAATCACTTCTGAATTCAAATGGTAACCACTGCATGAAGGTTGAAATATAGCTGATACGGTCCATTGTTTTAGCAGCTGTAAAAAGCCTGCCTGCTGCATTCTGCAAGTTGTAAAGAGGAGAGTTTGCTGGGAGAGCTGCATATTAGTCTGGGGGGGGGGTAAATAAATGCAGACCTGTTCCAAGTTTGTAGAGGATAAGAAACTTTTAATTCTTGTAATGATACAAAATAGAATGAGTAACTGTGATAATGGTCTAATGGTCTTTAGTGGCAGGAGCTCAGTCTGTAGGGACCGGAGGGCCAGGGTTTAAGTCCCCAAACCAAGTATGGAGTGTGGACTGGTGCTTTGAGAGGTACCAGTCTGCCTCCTGGCCTTCAGCAAGGCACCGGACCTACTGTATATATAGAATTAAAGAACCTCCATTTAAATTTTTCCATTTTTTTTAGCTGACCATCAACAACTAATTCCAAGTCAAAAAGAATACCATGACGTTGTGTAAGGCTTGACATACAGTCATGTCAGGTCCCCAAGGTCTTCCTAAAATGTAGCTGAATGGCTTCAGGAGGCACCGAGGGAAAAAAACTTGATGAAAACACTTGATTTCATTCAGTTGCAAAAACTTCTGCAACACTTATGTCAGGGTTATTCAGCTCATTAAGGGTCAAACTGGGAGTTGTGTGCACAACAAGGAATTTTTCCATATTAAAGCGCTTAGCGCAAGCACATGCACACAAATGAGGTGAGGACCCAAGGTTTAACCCAGAGGCACACTCTAGCTGATTTCTGCACATGAGGATGTGGAATTTCCTTTTTTTAACTGAGAGTTCGATTGGAGAGGTGGCATCTAAAGCAGTCAAGGGCAGACACAGTGAAGCTGACCCAGTCACACAGGCTGTGTTCAAAATAATTCAAAGCTGTTCATGAGTATGGGGTGAGCAATATGGATAGCACACTATGTAAGTCAAAATATATCTTAATATAGTCATCAAAATTGAGGAATTATTTATTGATAAAATAACCACAAAGGAATGTCTGTTTTTGGATAATCCAGAAAATTAAGTATCTGATGAATTAAAAGTATCTGGCGAATTAAGGTATTTCATACCATTGTTGCAAAAAATACTATACAATGCCTACAATGGTCTATTACCAGGAGAGAACCAGGCAAATATATTTATCTTTGGAGTCCTCAATCATAGTTTAACCTACACTGACACCTTCCAATTTGTCACAAATAGTAACTCATAAACAGCAGATGCAGGCTAAACCTCAAACTGTCAGTCCTAGTAATATTAGAACTTATTTTTTTTCATGCCATATGTTTTCTAAAACCTTAGAATTGAATTGTTACTTCGTTATGTAGAATCACAAAGTATATGAATCAGTGACTGAGTTTAAATGGACAAAATATTCTGGTGTTCTCCCCTGAAAAAAAAAAATGTTTCCATCAATATTCTCCAATTAGCATAAAATGCCTCCATGACATAGTTGTGGTGTTGATATCTAGGTGTTTCCTAATGTTTAAAAGCAGGTGTGTTTATCCTTCCAACAGAAGGAAATGTAGGCTATTCTTTTTGGAATGCATCTCTACCCCAGGGTTGCAAACTGTTGGCTAGTTGGTTTGTCTACTACTCACAGAGCTGACCGTAAACGAGCAAGAGGCCGCAAAACTGATTTGTCATTTTCGCAAACTGACACACATATTTTGAATGTATATGTGTCTGTAATGTCTGTATGAACGGATAATATCGTCACATCCCACATGTGTTAATCAGAACATGCTACATTCTGAATAAGGCCTTCTTCAGAATATCCAAATGGAACAGGCTGTTTACTGTACATGACCTATATGAAATTTGGAAATGTGGTCATATTCTGAATAATAGTGAGATATTATTATGAATTTACTGTCGTTGTAGTCAATTAATGAGTTTGCTCAATTTTCTTCTTTATCACTAAAGGTAATCCCCATGAACATAAATGACAGAATATACCAGATAACTAAATATAGATTCCCTGCTATATCTTTTCAGAGTAAGAATTTGGACTTCGGCATTTCTTCAGTTAGTTCATTTAAAAGGTTCAGTCTGACTTGTAAATCATGTGTGTTTCAGCTGGTAGTTGGATGAGTAATGTAGAAATAAAAGAGGGATTGTCTTTGATTCCTCCCTTCAAATTCACTGATAGCATTTTAGAGACATATTGTTTTAGTTGATAATGACCAAACCACCTCTCACACACATCATTTCAGTCACCCGCAGAATCAATCCAGATGTCACCGCATCAGGCCAGCTTCCTATAAAGCCTGCCCCTCCACAGTTAATAGGAAATGTTCCCTAACATCTGTGGTCTCCATCCCTCTGCTATCTCTCTCCCTCACTCTCTCTCTCTCACTCTCTCTCCTGCTCTCTCTGTCTGTCTCTGAGCAGTAGAATAAATTGAATTAGAGCTCCACCACCCTCTCTGCAGGATCCTGCAGCCCTCTGTCAGATACCTAAACAGAGAGCGGAAGAGAGACAGAGAGAGAGAGAGAGTTGCAGAGAGATAAACAGAGGGCAAGAAGAAAGACGGGTATAATAAAAATCCCCCCTGCCCCTATAAAGAATAAAGAAGAGTCCTTACAGCCTCTTTACTCCCCGGTACTACTGCCTGATAACAGCAAACACTTTTTTTTTTTATAGTTGTGGGGGTGAAAGAGACAAAAAAATAATGAGAGAGTGGAAAAATAGAGGATAAGAGAGATATTGCTTGTGGCTTACCTATACATGCCATTATGGAATAAGAAGTTATCTTTTATTATCAAGATAGCAGTAGTACCCTGGACCAGACGTTTATTCACACGTTCTGTACACTTAAAATGCTATTCATTTGGCAGACGCCACTACAGCATACTAAATCTAAAACAACAACAAGTGAAAGCCAGGAGTAGCGTTAAAATACACTCTTTTACTTTGCCGTCTTACATGTCCCGGCAAGACCTCAAAACACAATCTGGAACACACATGCGTTGACATTCATCCTGCACCCAATGGCACAGCAAACCACTCCTTTTACACGTAAATAGGAGGCTTAACACAGCTAAAATGGACTGAAAATCACCAGTTTCTCTCCCTCGCTCAGGCACCCACACTCTTTTTTTCTAGAGCCAGGGAAGCATTTGCATAATGCCTCCATATCCACGGGCCATTAGCACCAGCATGAGTGGCTCGTGTGCATAAATGTATTGCCTTGATCAATCAATGCAAGCTACTGTACCGGTACACACCGATGGAGCTCTAATCCAGCAAAAGATAGAGCCACAGGAAAAGATAAAAAACATGTCATGGCATTCCAGAGTCCTAAATTGGAGACTTTAAACTCCACAGATCCTCATTGGAAAAAGGTTTGATTAAAATGGTAATTTGAGATAATTTCTACTGATTTACGGCACAGTATCATTAAATTGAATGACTTCTCATTTTCTGAGGACCCAATAGTAGTCTTTGCAAGGACCTGTCAACAAAACTCACTTTGCTCACCACTGGTATTAAAGTAGAAGTTATTGTTTTCAGTGCAGTTACTCAGGAAAACATGTTTTCAGGTGGTCTTATATTTGACGGAAGACCTTGACAGTGCATACAGTCATTACTCATTTTCAAATACCTTCTCAAGTCTCGTACACGCTCGGTAAATTTGGCACAGCACGCTCAGTAAGCTCAGAATCAGCAATATTTATTCCTAATTTCATTTATTAGGATTGATGCCATGTTTCTTAAGCTCTTGCTATGTTGTGTGTATTATCGCCACCATAAAGAATATGTCCCTGGCTCAGGACCAAGCAAAATTCAAAACCAAAAATACAAATGCATGAAACAAAGATTCAATACATTTCTCTGTGTTTCTGAAAGGCTTCCATTATCGGGTATGCAATTTCACTCTGTGGGCTGGAGGCAATATCAAACATTCCAACCATTGAATATTGAATGAAAAATGTGCATAAAGTAAGATCCCTTTTCCCATACAGACTGTATTAGGCAGAGACAATCGGGTTTACATATAGGGGTAATATAGCAATGACTCTTTTTTTTTTGAAGGCTTGTCTTTTTTAGTTTTTACCATTTGTTAAAAAAAAAGAGAATGCATGGTTTAAAGTGATTTTCATCTTGATTGTAAAGTATGTCTTCTTAGGTCTCAAATGTGTCATGTCTGCTCCATAAGGATGTTTACAGTAACCACTAACCACTAATCCACTAACACAAAGGGAATAGAACAGCATGGTGAATGCAAATGCTAGTCTTTAAGCAGGTAAACAGCACATTGTTTTAGTAGTGTGTGTGCTGGAAAGGCACAAACACTGTACTATATTTCACTGCAACATGTCAGATTGTAAATTATTATTAATAGCAAATTACACATTCTCAGTCAGTGGGTAAGAGAATGTTAAAAGACTACCACTGACAGAGCACACTCGAAAGCACCAGGTTTATTTTATTTAAGTAATGTTCAATTTAAATGCAATGTACTGGATTATTCAGTCTACTGATTGGACTATTGGATGGATGGATGGATGGATGGATATACGTCAGGACACGCGCGTGTCATCATTTCCAACTCAAAACGCACACACGCACGCACACACACACACGGCGGTCAGCGCAGAAGCGCCATCATCATCAGCTTTGTGCCAACAAGGTAGGGAGCTGGGGTTCGGTTGCGCACGCGCACACACGCACTACGCACAAACACAGATGCGCCTTTCAATGCTAAATTTCTCAATTCTAAAGTTCAGTTCACAGTCGCGTAGGTTCAGTATAGCGCTTATACCCACTAACAGGAGTGTTAAGCTCCACATACACACCTTTCTCTCAAGGTACAGGTGCAGTGTGTCGCGGACAAACCGGGGCCGAGGCGCAGTGTTGTGTGCTCGTGTGCCTTCACAACTACCTTTCCTTAAACCCCGTTAACATTGTCTTGTAGCCTTGCCTGAACATTTATCTGTACCAGTGTTGAAGACAAACACTGCGCGCACACAAGTTCTCCATCTCTCTGGCGGCATTAAAACGTACTGCCGCGTGCGTGCGTGCGCGTGCACACACGCACACACACACTGACGCGTATTCACAGCACACAACTGGGTGCAGAGCTGCTGAAATGTAGCCTACTGAAACTAGCCGAGGTCTGGGTCCACCAAGACACACACACACACACACACACAGACAGACAGACAGACAGAGCTTCTATAACTTACACCGGCTCAATTATGACCTTGCAATGTTCCCAGTGCTGGTTTTCCAATAAACCGGCACCTTCCCTCTACCCCGCTGTTACTCGCCCCAGTCCCAATTCAGCATCTAGACTAAATGTCTATACAAAGAAATCAAGAAATAACTCTGCCTCTGCCTCTTTTCTACCCCTCAGCAAGCAACCACCATTCCTCTTCTCCAACAGACGCAGTCAGAAAGAAAGAATGAGCAGAAACAGAGAGACGAAGATAAGACAGAGAGAGAGACAAAACAAAAAGACTGTTTCGTCATTGTGCACGTATAAAAGAGATAATGAAGAGTTTCAACTTTACCTCTTTCCGGATGTTACTGTCCCTCCGTTCACCGGGTGTCAGGTCGCAAATATCTTTCTAAATCCCATCATTTAAACGATAGTGTTGATTATAGTTGTAACTCCACACAAATAGGTTCCAGATAACGAATATGGCCCATATATATATACATATATATACATATATATATATATATGTATATATATATATAGATGTATATGTCGAGGTGTAATATCCTTCGGGTTCCTGTAAATTCCGTATGGGTTTATAGTTCAATCCTGTCTTCCAGAGGGGTGCGTCCGTTTTGCATTCTCACAGCGCCCGACGACTACATCCTCCTCTTCTCCCTCCTCTCTTTCTCTCTCTCCCCGTCTTTTTCTCCCGGTTTCATCCCTCCATTCGCGGGGTGAGGGAAGAATCCCACCCGAGAGAGACTGAAATGGAGCCCCTCTCCCCTTCAACCGCTTCTTTTCTTCTCTTTTTCTCCTCTTCTTCTCGGCAATGCCTCTCTCTCCCTCCTCCTTTTCCCGCCGGTCGCTGTCCTCGCGCAGGTAAAATAGGAAGAATTCCAGCACAAGAAAAAATATCCCAGACAGAAGGGCAGAAAAGTCTAATTATTCCAGTACGAAATGTATGCGGGTTATGCAGAGTTTCTGAAACACTCCTCAGAAATCCAGAGTAGTACCTTTCTTGCTTTGTTGGAGACCGTTAAACCTTTGTAATAACGGATTTTTGGATACTCACTTCACAGTCGCGAGCTTGTCGGTCTCCCTCCTTATCTCTCTCTCTCTCTCTCTCTCTCTCTCTTTCTCTCTCTCTCTCTCTCTGTCTCCGGGTCTCTGCTTACGTCGCGCACCCTCTGTTAACTCGACTCTGTGCGTCTCCTGCAGTCTGGAGTAGAAAGAGAAAAGAAAATAATTAAATTAAAATAAAGACGAGATGACGTCCCAGTACAGCTGTCTCCCGGTCACTCACACCGGAATGTTAACAGTACAGTCCCGGTGATCCTCCTCGCCGCCGGTCGCTTCTCCTGCACCGTTAATCCATACAGCGCAGCGGGCATGACAAGCGTCAGGTTTGATAACATCAAAGAGTACGACTTCCTGATTTGGTTTTCAAAATAAATTCCATTTTCTTGGTCACTATATTACTTAGCCATAATCTGCAGATGATATGCCTGGCATCTAAGCATGCAGTTTGTTTGTTGCACTAATATCATACCAGAGAAGCATGTGATTTGTCAACTGCCCACGAGCCCGAAGACCTTTAGGAGGATCCAAAAGCTCCAGATTCATCATATGTGGAAATGTGTTTAAGTACAATATGTTGAGGGATATGCACCACTAAATTAGCCTACAGTGAAATGTAAGGTCCTGTGTCAAAAACAAGTTTGAATTATTTCTAAAGTATATACTCCTGTGCTTGTCTTGGTTTAATTTGAATATTCTTAAGTGACAGTGTGCGATACATACTAAAGGGTTTCACAAGTGTTTAAATAGGGTAAGGGAGGCTTTTTTTTTAATGAAATTTAAAATGTCTATGTGCCTGGTCAACTATATAGCTCAAACAACTGATGTCAAACTATCAAACTGGGATCACCTTTTTTTATATAGATTAAGATCCTTTCAAATTGCCCATCTTTAGCTATCTTTCTATATCTTCAATATAAAAAGAAAGAAAAACAAGCAAGAAAGACGGAGAGAAATTAAAGTGGGTGTGCCTTAACAAAACCTGAAATGTACAGTTTATGGTCACGGGGCTTCATAAACTCGAATAACGCCTTCTGGACCAATGCTTTTATTTTGAAACTAAAATCCCCTTATTTCCGGACTGCGACTTGATAAACCTGTTTCGCTTGACGCGACTTTAAACCTGCTGCATGGAAGTTGTCGAAAGTCCTCTTCCTCCCTGTATTGCGCTCTGTGTCAGCCTACACTCCTCGTGTTCAGCCGGACGTCATTCATTCCGCACACCGTCGATAAAACTAGTGCATGCGAGAAATTGTGGAGCAAGTGCGGCTTTTCTGGCCCATTTAAAACTGTACACTTCCGTAAAACCAGATATATAGCAACTCCAGAGATTACATTTTGTCCACCATCCCCACTGTGGCTTTTGAGAAGGCGTGCCTCTGTGAGAAAGATAGAAGAATACTGACACTTTGTCTCTCTCTCTGCTGTTCTACGGAATATTGACCACAGAGGAGAGGAATAAATCCATACAGTTTGTGAATGAGCTTCATCATCAGGGAGACATTTCATGGCTAAACAGAGAGGTACAACATAGATTTGTTTTTCAAAGGTTTTGGTAGAAAATTATTATTTTCCATGTGTAGCTTTGAAATTAAGTAAACATCCATGTGCCTCCAAATGCGTATCGCCAGGTGTGATATTCATATATTTGTTTCCCCCTGTGACAATGAAAGGCGGATTTAAAGGAATGGTAATTATGGTTTAATAACAATTATATTTGGTAGTTGGATTCTTTTTAAAGTTAAGGTTGCAGCTGATATCAGATTCAGGAGTTCACAGGGGTTTATTGAGCTGATGCCTCTGCGAACACCTGGAGGGACTACGTCAGCTCTCAGTGGCCATAAAGGATTTCTGCAGGGCACTGATAAGCCTGATGGTGGTCTGTTGAAGCAGAGACAGGCAGGTCTACGATTTGGGTCCTTAGACCAGGAGGGTGAAGTCAACAAAATGTTTCGAGCACTTCATGAACAGGAGGCTGCTGGCAGAGAGCATGGCTTTTTTTAAATCACTGTCTCTTGGTAATATATGATTACAGCAGTGAAATAAATCCATGGTTCATTGTACAGTCTTTATTTCTGATCTCTTTACAATAAAGTTTGTAATTGTCAGTTCTTTTGTCAGTGATGCGGGAACACTTCCCTCCTATTGTTGCATTCGCCTTTTAAAGTCAACATCCTTTTCATCACCAGCCAATCAATAATTGCAAAAGCTCCAGTTGACATCAGGCGATTCAGTGTGTTGACAGATGATGTAAACAGTTCAGGATTACGGATCGTCAACACATCATTAGAGGGTTGCTCAGCTTCCTTAAAATAGTTGAGAGGATCTTACAAGTGGCATGAAAGAGCTGCACGCTATCCTTTAATTAAAAAAAAAAAAAGCTACATTTGTGTGACAGTGTAATGAAATAAAGATCTTAACCTGAAGTTAAAGTAGAGTATGTATCACATGTAGCATGAATATTGGAAAAAAAAATAAAATTAATTCCATTTACAATTGTTATTAATTTTTACATTGATCATATTCATTTCTTTGTAAAAATGTGGCCTTATTGGAGGTACACACAGTTCCTGCAACATTTTACCAGTGTTAGTACAGCGCCACAGGAAGATTGGTCATGACAATAAACCGGTGTAATCTCACTTTGAGGCTACTGCTGCTGCCAATCAGTTTATTGATCAGCTCGTAACCGGCACATTGTCAGGTGGCTGATGGGATAGTTCCCTCTCTCAGTATACTCAAATCACTTCATTTGTTAGCTGAGTGATCATAAATGTGGGCAATCGACAATTGATAAACCATTTAAAACCTAATCAAGATCATCTATTATTTTTTTTTTTTCAAGTTGTGTATCGATTAAATTATACAATCAATACCGAAATACCACTTTGTTATGGTTAAGGGACATCTGGGTGCAGTAAAAGCTATTTTTATATTTTTTGTACAGTGCCACAGTATAAAGGGTGCGTTGACAATGACTGTTTACAAATATGAATGATAATTAATATTGTTAAAACTATTAATATTCCTAAAATCATAAATAGGGTTGATAATAACTGGCACTACAATGAAGTAGCTGCATTAGCTCAAAAATACATTAAAATGGCTATCAGAAGGAATGAATAATTATCAGAATAATTGTTATATTTAATATCATTGTTAATTATATGAATTAGTATGACTTCATTTAAACCAAGTCACCTCAGTGGGGGCACAATCTCCTCATCAGAAGCTCTGCGTCAGAGGGAAATGATAGCCAGTTAATGTAATCTCATAAAATAGTCTCATGAAATATACTAGACAATGAATTAGCAAATCTGATTAATAATTAAACTAATAACTATAAACACAATGGGCATAAAGCTACAAAGGTTGAAGGATTTATGGAAATTCTTTGATAGTGGAGGTTGGGAACCCTCACTCTTGTACAACATTAAACACACCAACATGTATATTCCAAAAAGCATTTATTAATAAGATAATAAATGTCAAAACCCACACTATCTAATACTAAGCAATCAAAAGGGAATATGTACACAAATGTGAGAGTGTGTGTGTGTGGAAGAGAGAGTGTGTGTGTGGGTGCGTGCGCGGCCCTCTGACCGCCTCTACGTGCTCTGCGTACGTGGGCACATACGTGTGTGCCGTATGAACTTGCTAACTACGGGTTGCTCCTATTGTGAAGGCGCTGCATGGACGAACTAAACTTTGCTACTTTTGTCGTGTTCTTTTATTTAGAAATAGAGACGCGTATAAATCAATTTCAGAAAACTTCTCTTCATATTAACTGTATTTATTCCATGATGATATGATGAGCATTACAAAAGTACTCACCTGAGGACCGCCCCATTTCACTGTTCCACAGACCACATTTAAGTAGTTACTCTGTCTCACAGATCTACAGAACGGCCACGATCTCTAGTTTACAAAATATTTTATACCCGCAACCTTTCAGGTATAGTCTTCTCCCATTGGTTGGCTGGGGCCAGGT
>CALSCE010010956.1:1204893-1219858 GCA_943593645.1 Bovichtus variegatus
ACCTGGCCCCAGCCAACCAATGGGAGAAGACTATACCTGAAAGGTTGTGGGTATAAAATATTTTGTAAACTAGAGATCGTGGCCGTTCTGTAGATCTGTGAGACAGAGTAACTACTTAAATGTGGTCTGTGGAACAGTGAAATGGGGCGGTCCTCAGGTGAGTACTTTTGTAATGCTCATCATATCATCATGGAATAAATAGAGTTAATATGAAGAGAAGTTTTCTGAAATTGATTTATACGCGTCTCTATTTCTAAATAAAAGAACACGACATGGGCTAGTATAGAAAAAAATAAACTTAAGGTCATTAAAAAGTATGTTATCATAAGCATGCTTATGAATATGGACATTTGCTAAAAAATTATTTATATCATTAAATTGATGATGTGATGTCCTTCTCTGTGAGCACATACACTTGTGAGTCAACATTCTCAACCATGAACTCTATAAAGACGAAACAAAGAAACCGCTTTACCAATGAACATCTTGAACACCTCACAAGGATTGCAACAACAAACTATAAATATGAAAGTAATCCTGCTTTTAATGAATGTATTGGTTGGCTGCATTGCATTGCATTGTATGTTCTGGTTGGGATGACAGATTAATAAGCAGACATGCTTTTTATGACTGGATGTAGCTTTTCATACTTTGCGGTAAAAGTGTCTTTCCTAGTGACTTTGTCCTATCAATGTGGCTCTCACGTAAAAAAATAGTGAAGACCACTGGTCTATACTATGGCTGCACACTTGATTGTAGAGCTGAAGTTCAACTTCCAAAATGGAAAGAAAACTCACACCCTTGTCAAAATGTATGCATATCCATATGCATTAACACAGCCAAAATGATCTAAAAATGAAAAAGCCCAAAATGACCCTAGTGAGACACAAGAGTTAATGTCGCACTTGCTGATTAAGCGACAGCTTCTGGTCAACCCGTGCCGTGTTCTGTGATCCAGCTCGCGTTCGCTGTCCCTCTTTCACTGTTCCAGATGTGGTGATGGCAAGTAAGTGTGAGAACTCCCAGCAACAAGTCGCCCTGTAACCTCAGCTCTCTGTGAAGTACATTACACTGTGATTTGAATTATGACACAGAGTAACGTAGGGAGTGCTAAAATCCCAAATGGGACTTATCAATGGCTTAACGTCTGCCCCTCGCTTGGTTGAGTGCCCGTGTGGCTGTTAGAGCTGCGCAGGGTGTGCTGATTCCCACATTCTATATTTCCATTTCAAACAGGGGCTCTCACAGATAATGGGTGTAATTACTACAATACCTATGAGCCTTGGCCGCTGTTGCTATGGAGAAGTAGCCAGCCAGAGGCGTGAATACAAGCATTTGTGAACAAAACGTGGCAACATAGTCGCTAAATCATCCCAAATTGACCCAGAATCCAAACTCAAATTGATTTAGCCTGAAGGTCATATGCAGGTCTGTTTTCTCAACAGCGTAATCTTTAGCTTTCACCAGCTGTTAGCAGCGTCTGTCACAGGATTCTATGCTTGGTGATTGGATGTTTCTTCCTTCTTTTTTTTTTTTTTTATGTACACAGGTTTTACCAGATGTTTCCTCATCCAGTTGTTCATCTTATGCACTTAAGATTCCAACTAAGAGTCACATAACATTATCTATGGGAAAAATGAATCAGACTTTTACTCCCGTAAAGCAAGGTGAAGCAATATTACAGTTTTAGTACTGCATATGATTGCATTAAATAGCCCAGGCTTATATTTGTTTCAATCACTGAACACAAGCAGCCTATATTTGGGAAAGGCCTCTATATGGGACAGGCCTTTCATTTCTTTCGCACAAAACTCTACTCATTCATACTAACTCATTAATTTGCTCTAGCTCCGAGACAGTTAACAAAGCTCGTTTTTTACGACACAACATCTCTCTTTGTCTTCTTAAAACACACTTATCTGTCAACGACGATCCTATATGGCCTACCAAAATGAAAAAGAGGTAAAAAAAAAAAAAAAAAAATAGGAAACCAGGGCTACTTTTATTTTGTAGTCAGCAAGTTGAAGAAAACAAGCGTACCCAACAACTCGGTGCAGGAAGAGGAGAAACATTTGCTTTGTGTCAGTTAAAGTGCAGACAGTGAGCAACAGCCTTCACGTGACAACATTCACACACCTGGCCAGTAAAAGGGACTTGGCGTATAAGAGTTTTACGGTTCTTTAGTACCCACCTACACAAAATGTTGCACCAATGAAATGACCAGTACTGGTAACGGTGTAGAGACATTCAAATCAAAACTGAAATGTCTCTTTTTCTGCAGCTGTGATTCGATCAAATGAGTATGCGAGTCAAAACAAACACCAAGGATACACTGACTTCTTAGCAAAAACCTACACATATTCCAATGTAGCATTAGCAAACCCAGATTGATTATGTTGTTCTATTTTATAATAACCAATTGCAGTTGACTGATTTAACTACTGCCAGTTTTGATGTATGTATTTCTCCCTAACATTCTTTCCATCATAAGTCAGCTCTGCCGTATGCCTTTCTCTGTGCATACATAGTGCCAGGCAAACAGCGTTGTTAGTCATGTTCGCTTTGTCGTGCGACTGTGCTTCAGGTCATAACATCTGCTCTGTAACCTAGGGAACTGTGCATGTGTGTGTGTGTCTGACTGTGTGAGTAGTTTCCTGAGCCAGGTACATGTTCCATTCATGGTGAGATCTGCTCCTTACTCTCTGCCTTGCAATGTTATCTACCCTGACTCAGATAAGGCTCCTAAAAGTGTGTAGATGTGTGAGTTTGTGTGTGTGTGTGAGAGAGAGAGTGCGTGCACTGCCAAACAGATAAGCCTCCCTTGCAAGCCTCTTATTCATGCAGCCCCTAACAAGACAAGGCCACTCTGAAACCGTCTTTTACTTGTTTACACTTCAGCATGACCAAAGAGAGTGTGTGTGCGCGCGCGTCTGTTTATGAGTGTGCCTTCATTAATGTGCGTCAAAGTGTGTGTATCTGTGCTTACATGCATGCATCACGTGGTCTTTGTGTGCGTTTGTGACAATATTTGCCTTTTTGTATTGATCGTGTGTTTCTGTATGGTGCTGTGTGTGTGTCCTTGTGTGTGTGTCTGTGTGTGTGTGTGCACCCTGACAGATAAGCCTCCCCTGCAAGCCTCTTATTCGTTCAGCGCGGAGCAACAACAAGGCTGGCATTACTAATAAACTCAGCTTCTACGCTCTGATATGAGCAACGAATTTGGAGTTTCTGAAAGAGGCTCATAGGGACAAGGCCGCCGCATTGTAAGCCCCATGACATTCACATATTCAGAGAGAAACAAGGGCGAGAGAGACGAGGTAAAAAGAAAAAGAGAGACGGAGACACTCTGTTTGCATGGCCCCTTGCAGTGTGACAGACAGACCATAATTGTGCAAAGCATGGCCTATAGAGCATAAAGACGAATTGTTACACACCATTAAACTATTCCTGTCCATGGCTGCGCACAGAGACTCACACAGAAACAAAGTAAAGTAATACGCCCCCTTGACTAATGGAGTTGTCAAGAAGTGTCCTCACTTCATATTTGATCAAAAAACAGGTGACATGAAATGTTGTTTTTTTTTCAATGCCAACATCGCCCGGGCCACACTGCTTGCATGCGCAGTAGCGCATGTGCATCCTCGCGCAGGCATTGTGGCCCAATAAAGGTTTATTAAAAAAAAGAAAAAAAGGAACCAAAATGAGTCACTTTTACATGATTATGTTTTGTAAAAGAACATGGTTTGGGGTGAAATTGTTCCGTAACTTAAGTTATGTACGTAGGTTAAGTAGGTTACATAAGTTGTCTTGTCAGTAAGAATGAGGAAACATTGACTTTTTGCTTCTTGCAGTAAACGAACAGCGAGCCCAGCGACCCATCCCTCCACCCCGGACTCCTCCCTATGCAGACTTTGATCAGAATTATTTGTGATACTTCCAAAAATGACATAATCTTGAAGGAAATAAGTTTCCCTTAAGACGTAATTGCCAATGCAGTGTGGTTGTATGAGAACATATTTTTTAGGAAAATAAAAAATGTGTCATCAGAGGTGGTAATACCAAGTTTTCTCAATTTACAATAAATGACAAATGTTGTCAGGTAGCTCGCACAGTTACTGTTATTGATGGCTATGCATTACAAACAATGACTCAATGCCACAATGTGCAATCTCTGGGAAAAAAAAAGACTCCTTGTAATTGTAAAAGGATTTTAAGGAAGAGTTGACTTACCACCAACCAATTCTAATGATAATGCCGGTGATTTTCGTTTTTTTTCTAAATATCAGTAATTCCAATAAAAACACTCAAACCAACTATGAATTGATCATACTAATTAATATTAGCTTGATATGTTATTTCTCTCTGCAATAGAGCGTTGTCCAAAAACTCTAAAAAAAAAAACAAAAACAAAATGAGCATGAACACACACACACACACACACACACACACACACACACACACACACACACGTTTATTTTGACTCACTCCCACAAACACGTACTGCTGCCGTGAACACTCCCTAATGGACCAAATGTGAACAGTTTCTTTTCTGAACACTTCAATATAAGAGTGAATGTTGAAGCACTATCTCCATTAACACTTGTAGCCGATGCATTTACCAAGGGTGCCAAACGTTCTCTGCTTTACACTCAGTTTGCAATTTTCGTCACACACTTGAAGTAAAACTGTAAAGATCGGTCTCTACTTTGCTGCACTTGTTTTCCAATCGTCTTTCCACATTGACACGTGTTCAGATAATGGGTTCACTCACCAATCAGAGCTTGAGCACTATAAAGTAAAGAGGCCACAGGTAAACATTTGGCTTGGAAAACAATGGAGATCAATGTTGGACAGAGAGTGAGAGTGGTGAGAACTACAGGAGGATGAGGAGAAGTCAGGTTTTTCAGCTTTTTTACTGTAAATCCGTCATTTTGTACTGCAGTACAGCCTCGCTCATTATCTGTCAAAGTCAAACTAAAGTATATAATCAAATCTGAACGTGTATAAAGATAAATGGCCAACCGTCGGCACACTCCTTCCATACAACTCACAAGAAAGACATGCTCAGACTTGCAAACAGAATGAAGAGACACAAAATAACCAAAAAGAAACACAAAATGACCACGTAGACACAAAATAACCAAAAAGATATACAAAATGACCAAAAACAGACACAAAATGACCACGTAGAGACACAAAATAACCAAAGAGACAATCTTCTGACTCCTACCATGTTTGCTAAACCAAAATCTATGTGCCGCTAACTCAGTATAATGTGAATAATGTTTGAATGTGCTGTGTATGTCTATGAGAGTGTCATATGTGTAACTGTGGTAACATGTAACCTGTGTGTACATTTCAAATCAAATCAAGTTTATTTATATAGCCCAATATCACAAATTATACATTTGTCTCAGTGGGCTTTACAGCCTGTACAAGGTACGACACCCTCTGTCCTTAGACCCTCACATTGCACAAGGAAAAACTCCCTAAAAGATACCCCATAATTAGTGGGGGAAATATGGAAGAAACCTCAGGGAGAGCAACTGAGGAGGGATCCCTCTCCCAGGACGGACAGATGTGCAATAGGTGACGTGTGTACAGAACAAACAGCATAGTTAAAAATACAGCATGGACAATCTATGCAACAGAAAACATGATACGATGGTATATAAAAAAAAAGATGGATCCAGGGGGATGTCAAAACTTCCTGGTGTCAGGCAGGACCAGGGCAACAGGTGGAGCCACGATTCGCGATCCAGAAGTAATCTTTAATTGTGGCAACCTGCCAGATAAGGGACACAGAAACTCCGGGGATGATGCCCCGGATGATGAGTTAGTAACATGCATTTAAGGGACATGAATGCATGTCAATAGAGAGGGAGAGGAGGAGAACGAGAAAGATAGGGAAGAGAGGAGAGGAGTGAGTCCCCCGACAGTCTAAGCCTATAGCAGCTTAACTAGGGGCTAGTCCAGGGCAAACCTGAGCCAGCCCTAACTATAAGCTTTATCAAAGGGGAAAGTCTTTAACCTGCTCTTAAATGTGGAGAGGGTGTCTGCCTCCCGAACACACACTGGGAGCTGGTTCCACAGTAGAGGAGCTTGATAGCTGAAGGCTCTGGCTCCCATTGTACTTTTAGAGACTCTAGGAACCACAAGTAACTCTGCACTCTGGGAGCGCAATGCTCTAGTTGGTTTATAAAGTACTACGAGATCTTTAAAATAAACTGGAGCCTGACCATTAATCGCTTTGTATTGTATTTCATGAGCAGAACTGCCGAAGGATGCACAATGAAGTGTACCTCACACGTACCTGTGTGTACGTGTGTTTACTACATGAACATCTTTAAAATGTATTACATCTACAAAGATGATATAATAATTGATAATGCCACCCTTTTACTTGAATTCATCAGCATGTACCGCTTGTAAAGGTTTCGACGGATGTGGAGGTGCTGATGGCTCATGTGGTTGCGGAAGAGAAATTTGTATTGAGAGTCTCCATCATTGAGTGGCATGGCTGTAAAACCAGCTGGTTCTTCAGTTGTTTCAAACTTGATTGGGATTCACTGCCAGATGCCGCTGCATTGCAATCTAAACAAAGTTCAACTTGTCTAAACTTTCTTCAGGTGCACCGCGCCGTAGTGGAAACTGCTTGCAACTATATATTAGAGACCTTCTCCTCAGCACCGGATAAGTCTTGCTAAAGTAGGACAAGATATATTTTCTGACAAGGCCTCCGAATTTGACATTTGTATTTACAGTTTTAAAAAAAACTAAATTTTTTACAATTGGTTACACATATCTATATATACTGAGCTCACCAGCATGCAGCTTAACGCAGCCGTTAATCTCAGGATCAATTTGTGGACAACATTTTTCATTATGTATAATGACCTAAAAAAACACAACAGGTAGCATTACAATATGTATCACTATTTCCTCTGAAGTTGCTTTTATTCTGTCTTTTCTAATTGTTTTTATTATTAGCTAAACAAACGTGTGTATATATTCCACGTAGATAGGCTACATGTATAAGACAGTTGCAGATATCGATATTGAGTGCAGCAGTGTCAGGCCCATCTAAAAAGAATTCCTCTGTGGGGTTGTTGTTGTTTTTAATGTGGATGTAGAGTGTAGCAAACTGCAGGTTCATTTACATAAATTCCATGTTGTGTTACTTTAAATGTAACATTTTTCCAATAGCATGTAAATGTGCAAAATGGAGTGTAAATGCATAGTTTTGGTGGTTAAGTAAGAAAATTATCTGTGTTATTTGTGAAGAATTGATCATTGAATGTATTTTCTATCAAAGCAGTGCAAAGTGTTGCACAGTTAAGTCCACATTGGCTCATGTTGTGTTGTTGAAGTTTAAAAAGTGACTTCTATTATAGAGAAATGAGAGCAAAAACATGTACCGTTCTGCACAATGCCAACATGTAGTGTATTCGGTGGTATCACATTATATCACGCAAACTGGAACGCAGAGTGAAACAAAAGGTGAGAAACCCAGCGAGGTGATCACGATTCTACAGAAAGCTTCGGTCTTGGCAAAGGCTCGCTATGTTTTCGCTAGACATCACAGAAAAAGAAAACCAGGGATATAGAAGAGGCGGTAAGTGGGAGAAGGAAGAACAAGATGGAGTGAGTCAGCTCACTACGCTTCAGTCAGAGATGGCGGACTGTTACAGGACATAACCTACAGGAAACACTGAAACAAATCATGAAGCCACTGCTGTACCATGTGCTCTGTCTTGAATGAATAGGAGGAGAACATCTAAGAAACCACAGTGTCGCTGGAAATCTTTTATCATTGCAGTATGCTGGACCGGAGCTGCTGTGAAAATCCGTGTGACAGACTGGGATAACCATATTAATACCAGGGAGACTTCTCATATTACAGTAATTGACTTAGAAGGAGCGTTCCTCTGTTTTTCAGTCAGCACAGTGAGGAAGAGAGAGCAGCAAAATGTATGAAAGGAAGGAAAACTCCATTCCCGAGCCTATGTAAAACAAAGAAATGTACGAGTTTAACGAAAACAGTTCTTCATTTAAAGCAACACACATGTATGTCGTGGAATAGCTGTAATAGCATTGCACTGTACTTATCTGACAAAAATAATGAAGTGAAAATGTTCTTCTTGTGAACAGATCTGATTCAAATTCATTAATGTGTTTCTCCGTCAAGTCTGCGGCTATGCTAACGGCTCCATCACTGTTCTCTCCCTCTGAGCTAAATGCTAGCATCAATGTACTTACGGTGCACGGTGACATGCTGATGATTAGCGGCTAATGTTTTACAATGTTCACCATATTAGTTTGTTGTGTTAGCACGCTAATGTTGGCGGCCGTTGGGAGGATGCTCCTTCCCGCCATTTGCTTGTTGTGCTGAACCCAAGTTCAGAAAGTTCCAATATTAATTACCCAAAGGTCATTTCTAATTAGCATTAGCCATAGCAGAGTAGGTGAGGCAGATGGCAATGTTATTAGTTTTGCAGGTATTTAGTCTAAAAATGAAAGTATTGTACAAAGGACACGTTTGGCCGAACATTTTTCGCCCAATAGTTGTTGAGATACTTCAATCTGGATCCAACAACGGACAGAGCGACAGGCCGTTCCTAAAAAGTCCAGCAGTTGTGTACTCAAAGAAAGTAGAAAGACGGGTCTCTCACGCTGGAGTTTCAAGAAAAATCCCAATATAAGAATATTCTATTAACATTTGATATCATATTAGCAGATCTGTACATGTCATTTTACTGTTGGCTTGATGAGAGGAACTCAATACTCTTGGGCAAAAGAACACTGTGCAGAATGTGTTTTATTTCTGCAGCCCCACTTCCGTTCAAATCCTTTCAATTCTGTAGCAGTCGAGACATTTATTTCTAATGCAGACATAGAGCTGCAGCCATAACAACGTCAACAACATATACTGTAAGTGCCAATGAAATGCTGTTAATAGCAATTTCTCTTTGTGAACTACCACTTACACAGGTAATGTATTCCACTCACAGTGGCTGCCTGTAAGACTGCCTCACCAGGGGATATTTTGACATTTTGAGTTATAGTCAGTTTACAGAGGAAACTGAGATTTCTGAGTTTGTTTTTTTTTCCCACTCTCCATAAAAAAAAAAATCTTTCTTTATTGAAATGAAAGAGCGAGCACATGCTCAAGATTCCAATCTGCTCTTTGTTGTGTTTTTGAAGAAACATTTTCTCAAAGTGTTTGTGGGTAAACTGAAGGGAAAAAAAGAGAGAGATTGAGTCAACACGCTGGACACCCTTTTATCTGGCCTGCTGAAAAAGGAAAATTCCTGCCAGCTAAAGGGCTACTAGTCAGTGGCTAACCTTGACCTTTGACCTGTTCATTGAGTTTTTCAAGTTTATAACACTGTGTGGAAAAGCGCAGCCCTCTAATTCTTTTGAATAAGGCCACTGTGTGACAGAGCGAAGGTGCCGACTTTAATGGCTCCACTAAAAAAAGGCAAGGTCGTTTGACAAAGAAAAGGTTGAAAATGACTCAACTTTTGCAAAGCAAGGCAAACGTATCCAGCAAGATGCTGTGTTGGACACCAAAATACATATAAGCACACATTCCTGGTAGACTACATTGTACAGTGAATGTCTACTGGTAACCTGGAGATTGTCAAAAGATAAAATGATTGATACCCCTCCACAGTCCATAAATTCCTGTCTCATAGGTGTGCAGGCGTCTGATGAGCCTTAAAACTCATTGCTCATTACTTAAACCAGATGTCTTGGATCATATTTCATTATCTTTCCGGTACCTGGAGCAACCCTTGCATTTTATAGCCGCGGCCAGCAGCTCTAAAGCTTGCATTGTTAAATCGGTCGGTCCGCAAAAATGTCCCCAGCCACAGTTATTTGCCCTTGGAAGCTGAAATTTTGGCACGGAGATTTAAGTGCTTAGAGGTTGTGTGTGTGAAAATGCATTAACATGTGGATGCATGTGCATTCGCGGTTGCAGCTATTGTGACTTTACGCTGGTTTTAATTTAATCTCAGAGCTGTTTTCTGTCTGGACATCCACTCATGGACAAAGGTTCCCCTACATCGGTCAATCGATTTAAAAAAAACAACATAATTCACAGAGTAACATTCAGCATGCTTTGTTTCGCTCATTTTACTAAACTCAAGTCAGAATGAGAAGATATACAGAATTCAAAGATACACAAAACTTAACTTTCCCACTTTTTTCCCCACAGTAATATGGTCGCTATCATGACCTCCATCTCCCATCAATGCGAGAATACCTTTGGACGTGGGTGGTGGAGATCAGCGTATTAACATATCAAAGTTTTGTTGAAATTTAGCTGGACAACATGTGGAAAACTCGGTCAGCTGCCCTTTGGAGGAAATGGCTTCACTCTGCACAATGTTGTACTTGCACTTATGGTGTGAAAAGCCTCGTTAGAGGCCAATGGTAGCAGACCAGGTCCAATGTGACTATGTGGAGTCCACGCAAACATGCACTGGGCAAATGGTTGCGAACCTATCACAGTTCTTCAACATAGACAGACAAACAATATCGCACTCCTGCTACGACGCAGTGACAGTGATAATCCCACCAAAACTGTACTGTAACATAAATTTTACTGCCGTGAAGTTTGCTAAAGCTGTGTTGTCTGAGCCCCTGCTCTGCTACTGATATCAATACACTGGGTGGATGAACACTATCTGCTGTTTAATACATAAGGCAGTGATTAAAGGTCTGTCTATATTCATAACTGAACCGGCAGAGATAAGAGAGGCAGCGGGGTCATTACAGGATAAGAGAGATAGTAAATTAAACCGGTAGAAATTCTCTTCTAATCTCTTTCCTCCTCACCTCTTCTTTTCTCAATTTGTATTCAAGTTTCTTCTCTGACGGGGAAACGGTAGCCTGCCTCTCTCACTCCGTGTTCCTTCCTTCTCTGTCTTAACTCACACTGTTTGAGAGGTGATGACTTTCTAGCACAGTGTCAAAGATGCTGGCTGATTGACTGATGAACCAGAACAACTGTTGGTCAGACTTCTATTCACTGCAGCGCAAGGCGAGGTTCCGCTACAGTCGGGGGTAGACCTGTGACGATTACTTCCAGGAAGTGCCATTGTTATCGTCATTCTAATGTGGGGGAAAAGCCTTATAAAGACCTGGGCTGCCTTGGATGTACTTTGTAAGGCTTTCATTTTTATTTAAAAAAAGAAAAAAAAATGTTTTAATCATTTTCTGTTCATAACTTATAATGGCCTTTTTCTGAGCAGCCAGCTCTTATATATTAAGTAAGACTCACCCAATGCACTCTAACCACGGGGCAATATGCCACGACTCCAATCCTCAGCTTTGATGAGTGTTATAGTATTGTGGTAGCAGACATAGACCACGGCTGTGCGAAAAACAATATATGTATCCTTCTTTTAGCATAGACATTGCAATGTGCGCAAGCAGGACGTGCGATGTCTGCAAATAAACTCAAACACATCGTGCTACAACTTTTTTTGCTGCTTGAGCCGAAAGGAAAACTCCCACTGTTCTCATTTTTCAGAACTATTTCCAGTGTTTCCCATTAATTACCTAGGCCCACCAGGGTTTGATAATGAACCGTACATATTTTTACACTTCTCAACGGGTGGGGTCCACGTCTACCCCGGAGATTTAACTCGGAGGGTCTGAGAAGGCCGTTGGCTGCTGGAGGATCCTCTCAACGGTGCTGTTCGGCCATTACCCACCAGACACGTTTTAAATCACGGACACCGTCTCGTTCACCATGCTTTGGGGGTGGAACTTTTTTTGCCACGTCATCCCCATTCATATCTATACAAACAATGTATTAATGAGTAAATTGTTTACTACGCCCTAATCTAGCCTCTTCAATTTACTCTCAAAGTGTGGCACATTGATGCATTTAACTTGTTTTGTATTTAAGTACAAAATCTAGGGTGAATATTCCTGTTGTGTTCCTGTTCTTACTTATACTTATTTTATATTTGCCTTTTTATCTGCGCTGTCCCTCTGCTGTTGTAGCGCTGTAAATTTCCCCACTGTGGGACGAATAAAGGATTTCTGATTCTGACTACGTCCACATTTGAAAAAGAGCATCAACAATAGCAACCAGTAAAAAAAAAATAAAGTAATTATGTTCATCATCCTCTGAATAAATAATACTGTTATGTTTTTATACAGCAAAACAAGTCCCTATTAATAGTTTTTCACCCTTTGTGCTTTCTTCTTCAAATTTGAAGCACCTATTGCTTGTTTTTCCTCTTCCTGTCCTTGACCGGTACAGACAAACCCACACAGTTTTTGTGGAGAAAACTATTTTTTCTTTCACCGAAACACCTGCATCCATGTTTGGGTGTTCCTTTCGGCAAAACTTTGTCGTTACGGATAATGAGTTCACATCATTTCAGTTCGGCAGCTGCCAAGCTAGGCAGTCGAACTAACTACACATGGACAGATTAGCACAGATGTTCTTGCTTTACTATGACAAGACAAGAGTGAGGACGGATACATTCCTACTGTTGTGTTTGGGACAGTCACCCGTTTGCAGTCAGGTGTGACCATTTGTCTATGTACATTGCTGCAGCCGGCTTTCGAATTAGACAGAAAGAAATGAAAGAAATGGCTTTTTGCATGAAATGTGGTACCCTCTGGTTTCACCCCATGATATTGCATTTGATTAATTGAATTATAAAATGATGCCAGCTTTCTCTGCGAGGGAGGATTACAGGTTTTAGGGACATTTGTGCCAGAGGAATAATGATAGAACACAAAGTTAAGTTGCTGTGGTACATTTAGAAATCTCATGGGGCCTTCTTCTCCGGAGTTTGCAGCTATCGATGTTGAATGTTTAATTTCATCTTGTAATTTTAATATTTACATATGCATTAAAAGACGGCCCCAGACTGACCTACTATATATACATATAGTATGTCTGGGCTCGGCCCAAGATATCCACTGATTCTCCTCTGATTTGCTTGAGTGTCAGTCAACACTGAGATAACACAATCCAAATATCGTTAGATGAAAAAGTTCAAGGAATTGTTTGACATTTTGGGAAATGCGCTTCTTCGCTTTCTTGCTGAGAGTTAGATTAGATTATTGATACTCAGTCTCTGTATGGTAAATATGAAGCTACAGCCAGGAGACGATTAGCTTAGCTTAGCACAGAGACTTGAAACGGGGGAACAGCTAGCCTGGCTTCTTACGTGCTGTGGGGTGTGTCTCCGTCTTCCTCCAGGTACCGCCCCTCTCAGGTGATCTCAGTTCCTCATCAGGGCAACAGATAAAAGACTTGTTGCAGCAGGCTCCAGTGGGCCAGTTGTCAGCGTGTTACCTGCGTGTTGGTGTGTCTCTGTACGAGATGCAGTGATCCAATTTTTGGCTACCTTCTCGCAGTGCAACCGTTATTTTTTTGTTGAAGTATTTGATTTATCTTTAACATCTGAACTGGTTGCGTTTTATTTACCCAATACTTTCTTCCTGTCTCAGAAAGTTGTTTTCAGTTGGGGGTTGAAATTTGTTTAGTAAGCCTTTTTTTTTGTTTAATTGTTAATAAATTAACTATTTTGACTTTACATTTTCTCCTTACTCCTTTTCCTTTTAGGTTATTTTATCGTTACTCCCCTCATCCCCTGGAGTATCAGGGAACATAACCAAATATGCCTTCCAGCACCTCTAAAGCTCACAAATGATCGTGTGGTGTCTTGCTTGTTTATTGCATACAAAAACTAAAGTGTAGAAAAATTATATTGTGATTTTATTGGGGGGGTTATGTGCTGGATTATTTATTTGCCAATGCCTTCCTGAAGTGTTTGTTGATTGCCTAGCATGCTCGCAGTGATGACTCCTGGAAGTAAATCATTGTCCCAATGTAATTCTTTTCTAGTACTTCAGGTAGAGTATCCAAGAGCACTATTGTCCTTCCAAATAGTCTCCTCTGGGTGAACAAATCATCTGGAGAGACCTTTAAGGAGATTAATGCGACACCTGGATGTCCAATTTGGACTGGGTAAACTTATTAAAACTGCCCCATCTATCACTGCATAGGAGATGGTGTTTTAGGCAAGGACAGAGTCTGTGACAGCATAGACATTCTAAAAATAATTAGCAGCTGGCCTGAAAATGATGAAAGTACACGCTTGACAACAAGGTGAAACCAAAGTGTTGACAATAGCTAACCCGCCCACCCAAAAGATGGGAAAGAAGACGCCCCAACAATGAAGCTGTCAGCCCCCGGTGCACAGATAAGTATAGAGGGCATGGTGAACCTGAAGTGCTTGTCACGGGTGCACATCTAAACAGCTGACACCCAGTCTACTAATCCACTCATGCATACTTATGGTTTAAAGCCCATGAGTGCCTTTTGTGCAGGAGAGGGATGGACGCTTAGCTGGCCAACTTGACTTTAGCAACGGATCCTTAACTGAGAGATGCAACCTAGAGAGGTTACAAGAACCATTTATCTCCATTGCCAGAACATTATGGAACCTCTTGCCTCAAGCCTTTTGATGATTTGATGCATCTGCGCTCTGACTTCAGATCTATGCCCTCCTCCAATGGCTGCTGAAGAAGTTCAAACTGCTCGTCATTATTTTTGACGAGACAAAACATGGGCCACAGAATCGTAATTTTAACGCTAATGAAACGTCGGCTCAGTTTGGTCGAAAGGTTACTTACCCATCAATCTGGAACTACCACAGAAACTGGTTTGAGTGCTTTGCCAGTACTTTTATACCTCTGTCTATGGACAGATTATATGTGAGATTAGAGGATTGTGCAAGATACAGTCACAAAACTTAATTTATGGGAATTTGAGATCAAAATGAAGGCATGGAGACCCATTCGCACGGCCACCGGAGAAAGAGGAATTTGGAATATTATATAAACCTAAATAGGCATATATAATGTAATATTTGTCATATCAAACGTGAATATTTTATATATATATATATATATATATATATAT
>CALSCE010010956.1:1219958-1237218 GCA_943593645.1 Bovichtus variegatus
TTTATATATATATATATATATATATATATATATATATATATATATATATATATATATATATATATAAACCTGTGCTATGCAGAGAGAAAATGCTGCATATTATACCTTTAATTCATAGGAAACTCTAAAGAATACAGTACAAGGTGACTTAAAATCAGATTATACCTACGGCTTCAGCACAGCTGCATTGTAAACGGATGTAGATATCATCATCTGCTCATGTCCGCAGGGGTCTGCAATCCAAGCTGTATGAACACACTCATGTGGATCAAATGTGGTCACCCAATGTGATATAAACTGAACAAAGAACTTGTCAGCTGTCCACATTTTTGTCCATTTGTATGTGTAGCAGGGCCTTTAGCGCTGTCACTGACGGCACATATTTAAGAGAGAAATCACTGCTCTGACATCTAATAATACCATTAGTGCTCATTTAAATGTAAATGTCATAGAAAACATGGTATCTCTGTGCCTGTGTGCTCGTCCCTTTCTGCCTGCCATTTTCATTCAAATGCAAGATATTCAACTACAATAAATACTTTTTTTTGTGTGTGTTTCTAAACCATACATACCTAAAATAAAAAAGTCTTCTTCTCTTTCTCTGAGATAGTACATGTTCTGGAGGTGCCATTCTGCTTGGTGACTCACAAAGTCCCTTCCCAATTGTCTCTGTTATACTGTTGTTAAAGGTCAAATATGAAAAGTTTTTAAAGGGCATAGCTTGTACAGAATGTCTCACAGTGGCAACTTTTCTATCGTTAATATTGCTTTCAAACCTTGTTGTAATGTGGGTTGAGGGGAAGTTCTTGCAGTTTATTTAATAAAAAAAAAATCTGTGATCTAACTTATGTTCTGTAAAATGTATGGTGGGCAAGACAAAATGAAGCTGCTCCGCCTGGAAACTGAAGTCTCTCTCACCCTCTCTTTCTTTCTCCCTGTCTGTCTTCCACACTGACAGTAAATGGATTCAGCGCTACAATTAGCATCAATCTGCCATACAGCTCAAATAAATGACTCTTAATAGACTCCGCTGCAAGATGCTGCAACAGACTGCACAACGAGAGACAATGATAGAGCCAGCAACCCCCACACACATCATGTACTCTTCAGATTTCAATTAACTTTCCTCCAAAACAGCATTACGATGGCATATTATTACCTCACCAATACTGCAGGTGAAACACAAACAACAACATTATCGTCACACTGTAATGAATATAGAAAAGGAAAGCTAATGACAGAAACAACACACCTCACATCACAACATCGATATTCTCAATGTTATCATCACAGCAATATCTACTGGAAGAAAGAGAAAAAGGCGAGAACAATAACAGTGAACCCTTTGAGTGAACCCTGTTGCTTCCCATTCCATCAGCTGTAATGTCAACATACAATGACATCTTAGGATACTACGTGGCCTATTATAGCACTCTATGAGAACTTACAACAGTTGATTGTTGAGCTCTGTATATGAGAGTACAGGTAGTCATAACGTATAATAAGCCTATCAGTCAACACCTTGTTTATAACTAGTCACGAGGATACATGAGACACTTAAAATGTTATAGACGTGACTTATAATGCATTATATGACTGTTGATATGGTGCATCGGAAAGCATTGTCTAAGCGTGTAGTCATGACGCTTTTATAATGCACTATAGACGTGGTCTTCATAGAAAAGGATAATTCCAGTGTAAACTACTGGATATAACGCTACACCCAATGTAGCCTGTTGCACAATGACAGTTGTTGACAGTTTAGGCCAATGGATTGTATCAGATTATACTACTTTTTTCTCCGATATCCGACCCAGTGATTTTGGCCAGTGTCAGTACTTAGTATTGGATCGCCGCAGCTCTGGTTGGCACTTTTAACACTATCTCAGCTGACAAAAGTGTGGCTGAAGCTGCTGGAGTTTAAACTTCCCCAAGTCTAAGAAAGAGCACAACAGAGGTGCTAATGTTACCCTAAACTCCATGACCGTCTCCAAGTGTAATATGGTTGAAAACTGGGGGAAACTAGTAAGTAGACTTAGAGATTTGTTTTGGTCAAACTGATCAAGAATTAACTTTCATGCTTAACTTCGGAGCCGAGGTGGACAAGTCCTAAAAGTGCTTTCTATGAAATCACAGCAACACCTGAGCTATACTTAGCACGCAAAGAATATCAAATATGCAAGATCAAAACCAATGCCATACCAAAGGAAAACTGTACTTTATTATATCTTGGGTGTAATTTGCGTAGCGTCAGCTGTTGGTGTTATTGGCTATAATACCAATGTACTAAGTATTTGCTTAGATCTTGCCATGAGGCGACATTTGTAAAAATAGGTCCACAAAAGAAACAATCACTAAATCAGGTTGAAAACCCATCCCTACAGCCATTACACCATTACAGCAACTGTAATCGCAAATGAAATGCAACGCAATACATTTAGATTAAAAACAACAAATCTTTCATTGAATTCATAAGAGTTATTTTTGATTTTCCTTCTACGTCTACTCCCCCTTGTGCGTCGTCCCATCGCCTGCTCAGCAAAAGGTCAGCTCTCACTCCATCAGCTGCCTGCATATTGATTCCTCACGTCGGCTCATCATATTTCCACCTTCCAAGTTCAAAATGATGTCACTCCACAAAATATCAATTTATTGATGTTTTATAATCCGGACACTTATTCTATTATTCAGTGTGGAATGTTGCACTATAAAATTCAATATGCAAGGGACCTGATTTGACACTGACATTTATCAATGGGTCGATACTGGAGCTCAGACATCGCGCAGCACGTGTTTTTGGGAAAAGGTTTCCATTTAATCATGTTGGAACTTAAAATAGGCCAGAGTAAGTAAAAAAAAAAAAAATAAAAATCATTAAATTGTATCATCTCCAACAGTCCTTGTCCTGAGGATGAAAAGAGGCTTGTTGTAAACTGAATTATACTTCACTTGAACAGCAATACAGATAATTCTGTACGCGAGTACGCAGCATTATACCCAATGCTGATGAAAACTAAGCACCTGCTGCTGTAAAGCTCCTGCGTTCTTAACTGTGCTACAATTAAATACCCACAACATTCACCATTCAGCAGCTTTTTTGGAGACAAAATCGAGGAAAGGGCTGTGAGGACAGTGTGCGCACAGATAGACACCTACACGTTTCTGTTTACTACTTCCTCAGCCAACATTTATTTTGAGAGTCATTTAAATGCTGAACGAGTGAAAAGGAATTAGGAAGTGTTTTTTTTTGTCTAACATCAAATCAAACAACTCTGAAGGACTCACATAAAATTACATAAAAGATTCCATAAATAAAAAGGAAATAAATAAGAGCAATGATGAAATAATACCATAATCAAAACGGGTCTATGCTTGATGACCAAATAGTTTGAAACCGTAAGGTACAATTGATAGCTATAAAAGACGGTATATATGCAGATTATAATCATAACAACGGCAATTCTCAGTCAATTTTTTAAACAATGGGTCCTTGATTTCAGACAAAAGTATTGGAAAGAGCGGAATTCATCCATATCTGTTACACTAGCATGCTCTTTTAAAGTAATTAATTTTTTTTTTTTACTTTTGCTGACCCCACACGAGAGGATAGTTGGGCAGATTTTGGGTCTCAGTCGCCTCTCCCAACAATTTCAGGGGTGTTCCCTACTCGAGGCTGTTCTAAACCGATTATCTGCCGAAATGATCCTTTAGCGTGAGGGGTTTACAGGGTGGAACAGGAACACGGCTCACTAAAATTGCAGCGCCTCAGCATCTAGTGTGAACCCAGCGTAAACCTGCGAATGTCGAGGGCTTATGGTGTTTGTTAAAGGCACTTAAAAAAAACTAATATTTGATAAACAACGATATTAGATTGTCTTTAAAAAAATAAATATCGTCCTGATCTACCACTCGGCATATTGTTGCAGAAGACTCTGGTCAAAGGCTGTATTTTTAGTAATTAGCATGGTTAAAAAAAGTCAGTTGGATTTTCAATGAGGTTTTCTCAAATACTTGTTTCACTTCTACATTTAAATGTTTATGTTATGGCTTCACAGATGTACATATTAGTATGTGGCATCATCTAGTGACTTTCTTTTTATTCTTAAAGACATTTTTAGACCAAATAATTAAGTGCCGACATTCTTTTAGGAGTGTGTAAGTAAATGCGTCCTGGGCAACATTGAAGGACCACCTGCTCATCTGACGTGTGGGCACAATTAAGTGCTCGCTCACTGGCATGGTCCACGACGTCTGAGCAAGCGTGTATTTCTAACTTCTCTGTATTTTTAAACCTTTGTATTTTGAAAGGATTTCTCATGTCACAGAAACCACCGAGAGTGAATCTTGTGTTTTGGATATTATTACGGTACTGTCAGGGGATGGATGTTTCGGTGTTTTTGTTTCGGTGTCCTGCACAGATCGGACAGCCGCCCGCCTGCTCTTATCCCCGGCTCTCCGGAACGTGGTGCAACTTCGCCGGTGTTACGGCACAGAGGTCCGGTCGGAAGACAATAACCTCATCATTTTTGATTCATAAAATGTACCCGGAAATCCGAACATAATCTATGCATAGATAAGTACGCCCATCAGCACACAAAGAGTGTGAGCAGCGCTTTTTATAGGTGTGTAAATCATTAGTCATCGTGGGATGACTAATGATTTACACACCTATAAAAATGTTTTGTGTATGCTAACAGAAATTCTGTACGTGTTTATTGGCACATAGAGCATGTGGAGATGCATGTTAATGCCAGGTGTGAACTGAAGCACTGAGAGCTGTCCAATTGTGATCGGATTCACAAAGACGCATGTTAATGGCAGGACTGTAGCTGCTGCACAGACCAGGCTATCACTACAATGCGACCTTGCTGCTACAAGGCCTCTTAGCTTCACTACCAAGGTTAATAAACACAGCTTACTGATCTGTGTAGTCCAACACAGCAGGGGGGTACAGTAAGAAATCTTAGTTATTGGTTCAGCTCAGTCTTTGTAGTGGTTCAAATTTCACATCAAAGTAATGCATAATTTAAAAAAGTGATCTTTAGCTTTCTCTTGATTTCTCGTGTCCAATTCTCCCTCCTGGTAAGACTGCAGTTTGTGTTGTGTTGGGGACGCAAGCTAGTGCAGGTGAGAGTAAAACATTGCTTTATACATCTCATTAAAAAAACATTTATCCATAGCCTGTCTAAATCAGATATACAATCGGCATTAGGTTATTAACTATTCATTCTACCTACCTTTGGCCCAAATTACTGCATAACCCAACAGACTACATCCCAGCACCAAAGCAACATTTGGTCAAGTTTAGGATTAGGTTTAGCAAAAGGGTAAGTAAGCTTGTTTGGGGTAGATATGGGGACATTTGGTGACAGTTTTTCACTTTCAGAAACTTTTTCTGAGTTGAAATCTATACACCATGCAGACACACCGTTACTTGTCACATTGCTATTGAGAAACACAATTTTGTACAACTAAAAATGATGTCTTTTTTAGTTTTAATAAATAATACACTCAGGATGACTGGACATTTTCTTTTTTCATATTTAAAAATGTTGTATTGTGTGCAACACAGAAGTAACAAACACATAAATGGTTACCTCTAGGCCAAGAATAGGTAAAGTATTCCTTTAAAATTGCCATCAGTCAGGGATGTTCAATGTATTTAAACGATATTTATAGAAGGGTATTTATTTAGTGTTTCCAATTCCCACAACATGCCCAATTTATTTCTACTAACTTTACTTTAGTAATAGTTTTCTTCCTACATTTATGCAATCTTCAGACAGCAGGCATGAATGGTCCATTCACTAATCTAAAGTGCAATGAATTCAAAAACAAGCCTTACCACCACCACCAATGGCCTTACTCTCTTAACTACATGCTGTAGGTTAGTCAGTTGAATAAAAAGGTGCAAGTAGGAACTAAATAACTGAAACACTTGAGACTACTTGATATTTAAAAATACAAATTGGATCAAGGTTCATTTCAATGACAGGGTTTTCTTTCAAATACATGCAACATGAGACCTTGGTTGGTCTCTCCCGAAGGATAAAGAAGGTGAAAAGGAAAATGCATTTCAGGAATATAAACACTAGCAATAATAATGATGTTCCTCTCTGCAACTGTGTTGATAAAGACTGTGTGGAAGCCACATTGAATCTAATCCTTGAACCAATGTTACCAGTGTCTGTCTGCGCGCAAAGGCTGGTCTATGCTCTTCTATGCCGTAATAGTCCATCACAAACTCTGCATGGGGCACATTTTTCAAAGCACTTGCTCCATCTCTTTGCTTGTCCTCCATGTTTCTGATTTTCTGTACCCTCTTCTTCTTCTTCCTCCTCCTCCTCTTTTCATCTCCCTCTTATCCCCCCTACCGATTCATTTATCGGCTGTTGTACGTTAGATTTTTTTTCTATTGAGCGCTTACCGGGCTTTGCACAGCGTAACCGGATTTAAGATTGACTTCACTGTTGCTGGGGCAATGAACCGAATACTCAAAAATAAAAGAAAGAAAGAAAGTGCACATGCCTAAACTTGCATTTTTCTTTCGTAAAAGTGGTTGTGCTGGAAGGAAATGTATGCGTTTGTGTTACACACGGCATATGCAACGCAGTTTATCACTCTGTTTGGCCCCAGAGAGGTGGAGGATAATAAGCATCCATGTGGACTGTCTTGGGTTTGGAGGAGCTCCAAATGCTCTTAGGTATGACAAACAGGTTCTGCCTCTGTATGAGCACTGCTGCCTTCCCTCTGATGAGCATGGGGAGCATGGGGATCCGAGGGACTAAGAGAACAAAGCATTCATCCCCCTACTTGGCAGATTTGAAGAAAAGCAGTTGAGCTGTCTTAATGAACAATACTTTAAGACGGATTTATTCGATGAGTTGAAGGGTAGTGTTGATTACGTCAGCTAAAACCATGGCGAAAAATATTGTCCAGTTGAACCATAGTACAATTTATTTTTGCCGAATCTGAACACAGCAATACACAACAACTACACCGAGACCCTTTGGAGGAAGAGGTCTCGGTCCATTGACAAACAAATTCCTTGGCGGTTCGCTTGGTGGGAATGTGATACGACCGCAATCTGATCCAACTACAAGGCGTACAGCTCTTGGTTGAGCAAAATCAGTAGTTGCTCGCTGCTAGCCGGAGAACAATTCAAGGTCTGACCCAGACTATCAACGAAGAACATTGCCTTTTGGATATTTGGGAAGATATGATCTTCTTCAGGACATTATTCCTGTGTACTTTTCAGCACCCACGTTCTCCTCTCTTCTCATCTTTAGTAAGGCATTTTGGTTCACCTGAATTGTCTTCTGTGTGAAAAGAAACCTGACAAGAAGAGATCGCTATGGTAGAAAGTGAGAAGCCTCTCCTCAGTTGGAGTTGAAGGAGGACATCTTTGTCCATGCACCACCTCTGTGACCAATGAATTGGCCATTTAGACCACAGCGATGGAGGATGAAGGCACACCATGGCTCATGTTTACCACTCCAGGGACCAGTCCTCCGTTCAGCAGCCTCTCCCTCTCAGGCTCCAAGCTCCGAGCAGATGGCTCGGGCCGGTCCATGCAGCAACCACTATGTGCCCACAGTATTGCTCCCTAACCGTAGGACTTTGAGCCTTTACTGCAAACTGGTGGAGATTTTGATGACACACTGCTTCACCCTCCTCAGCAGTGATAGAATAAGGCGGAGAGGAGGAGATGCATTCATCAAATTTATCGGACTTTAGCGCACATGCGATTCCAATCACACCTGAGGATGGATCGTCATGAGTAACGTGCTTTGCATAAAATTCATATACGCTGTTTCTAAATCTACTTTGTCCAATATTTATACTCGATTGACATTAGCTGTTTTTTTCCCTCATTCTCATTCCATCGTGAACCAGACGAGTCATATGTGTGTCAAGTACACACAGTGCCGAGGTCATGTAAAAAAAAAAAAAGAGTAATTTCAAAACTATAAATCCGGCTTATATCATTACATTGCATTTACATCACGTTCTTCATTTAGCAGACACTCTTATCTTCTTCATTTAGCAGACACTCTTTTTATATATATATATATATATATATATATATATTTTAACTTATATTGTAAGTTGCTCTGGATAAGAGTGTCTGCTAAATTCAACTGTCGATTTTCTGGGGAGGCTGCGCTTCTGTAGAAACTGCTTTAAAAATAGCAACCCCACCTCTGTGAATGACTGCCCTACTTGGATAATTCTTAATGACCGCAGAAACACTCAAATGAATGAGGACAATGATGTCTTTGGTCCGACACAAAGACTATACCACAACCTTTCCATACTCAAATAAATAAAGAAAATCTAACTACTCATCTCTCTTTAAATTAATAGCCTACATTAGTGTGCGCTGGTGACTCTTCTTTCCTTTCCCTTATTGTGCACTGTTCCTTCTCTGTCTGATTTGCAATTACCATTCAATTAAAGCAGAGCAATATTACATCTCCATGAATGACTGGCCTGCACTGGCAACACGTCCTTTCTTTCTCAGTATGGTGGCTTTTAAAAAAAAAAAAATCAATATAATCCATTTTATGCAGGTGGGATATTTATCTTTTGGCCTCTTCTGACCTCACAGCATATACTATCCCAAAATGAAACTGAATTAAAAAAGAACATTTTTTTTTTCAGCTGTCTCAAACTGTGGATTTCTCCTTTTGAAACAAAAAATGTCAGGATTATTGTCGAAAGCAAGACAAAAAATGAATGATTTGGGACAAGAATCTTGCAAAATACATAAAAAAAGACATATCTGGTGTTTTACATGTTGTTCTTTTCACAGCAAGTTCTGCAGCTCTTTTGAGAATGTAAAGCAAAAGCAAGGCCACATGGGGGAAGTTTTGAAGTTGAATGTGCACTTTCAGGTTCAAAAGTTCACTCAGGCTCAAGCACAAAATGATGATGGCTGTGCTGGGTGTATATATCCGTGGCATCACCTCACTTCCAGTAAAAGTGAAAGTGCATGGTGTCCTCTTTGAATGTTTCCAAAAGTTACTGTGTTTTACATTCTGCTAAAATCTGGCTCCTTTCATTAGCTTCTTGTGTTCCTTTTTGTTTGTTTTTTAAACAATTTCGACTCTAAAATATAGAGATTTTTTTAATTATTAACAGTATTCAACAAGTACTTTTATTAAGCTCACGCCCCATGTGACACTGAGTGGCTGGTAGAGAAAATGAATAAATGAATACTCAATTTAGAAGGGAGGAATAATTTTGCCCTAATTTAGCATCGCGATTTGATATGATTTGATGAGGCAAAGCAGAGGCAGAAATATGTGCCAACTAAGAGTAAATGAATTCAGAGCTGCAATTAGCATCGGTGTGCCAAACTAATGAATCGTAATAGACTCCACTGCAAGATGTTGCAACAGACTGCATGTAGAGAGAGACACGGTGAGCCAGCCTCACTCTGTCTCAATCCTTCTCTCGCTTGCTTTTTGTGGCTCTCTGCTCATCTCCCTCTCAGGTCTTCCTCCCTACCAAACCCTTTCTCTCCTCTGTCTTCTATCTCTCTTTGTCTCGCTTCAACCCAAAGCCAACTGTCCGTCTCTGGAGGAAGATCCGGGGCAGGAGAGAGGGGAAAGAGAGAGGAGAGGAGAGGAGGGATGTATAGAGAAAGATGTGCCACTGTCAAATAAAGCTGCTTATAAAATCTGCTCAGGACTTTGTTTCCATTGTCTCTGCATAATTGTGTGCATTAGCTCCAGGGCGCATTTTGGCGCATGTGGATGTTTGTGTGCAGATTAGCAGCTGCAGGTGTCTGCACATAGTAAAAAAAACAAAACAAAAAAAAAAAAAACACTTCTGCGTTACATTATTCACGCTTGCATAACTCTCCATGCTTCAACTCTGTCTACAACTCCAGGCAGATGGGGGGGGGGGGAAATGGAGGCAAGAGAAAACAGGAAAGAGGGGGATGCAAAAAATAAAGCACATAGCACGGGAAAGGGAGGGAAAGAATAGCGACTCTGAGGCTTCTTGGTTTTAGCCTGCTGTCGACTCCTGGTGTCTGTTAGGTATTACTTAGAAAAGCTCTAGCGCTTCTGGCACACAGGAAGTGATGCCTTTTGTAGAAAAAGTACGAATCTACAGCCATGCTAGCGGACCCCTGTGGCTGTACTAAATGCTATAATTAGCATGCTAACATGATTATGTTAGCACGTAAAATGTTTGTGTTTAAGCTTGTTATTTAATACAAACAAAATTAGCACTAAGCACAAAGTAACTGCACAAACATAATTACAAAAGTAATAGCTTTTTCCAATAATCCTTAAAAAGTCTTGAAAGGGCAGCTTCATTCAATTACTTTTGTGACATTCATGTTCGCAGGAAGCAGGAAGTCAACAAGCTAGCTCGAGGGAATAGTCCTAACACCGCAGGAAACAAGCTTAGGCCGCTTTCTTACTGACGTTTAGATGAGTAGAGCAATAATACACAGCTAGAATCCAAGAGGCAATAAACGTTGCTTAGCGTGAAAACTGGATGCAAGTTGAAATAGCTAGCTCTGCTGTCTGTCTCGCAAAACAGCAACAGCAGTTTATCCATCTGCAGATAAATGATTTTGCAGAAGAAGAACATCTGTAGCATCTCTAGTTTGTCAATAAATTGTCATCATACCAAAGTCCTCCCACAACCACGCAGCGACATTTTCACATTTCTATTTGAATCGAGCAATAATTAGCTAATTAGCGAGAAAGCCAAGCTAGCTGTCCATCTTTGCGCTTAGCTCGCCTAATCCCCTCACGGTTCCAACTCTGAACTGCACAGACCATGGGAGTTGTATTCATTTCCTCATATAACTCTGGGAAAGACTGCAAACAACTAGTAATATACCAATATATTTGTCACGGTTTGTTTCTTGCCTTACCTGCTGCTGCTGTATTTTTCCACCTCACCTCAGCTCACCTGGGCTCCAGCTGCATCTCATCTCCAATCAAGCCAGTATTTAACCCTCTCAGTGCCAGATTGTACTTCGACAAATTCAAGACTCTCCAGCACGTCGGTCCCGACTGTTTTCCCGCTATCCGTCTCTTCCGATTCCCGATACTGTAAGAGGACCATATGTAGATACGAAGGGCTCATTCTAAGCTAACGAAAAACACAACGATTCTGAGTTCCGGGGGATCAAACGTTAATGAAAACAAAGTTATGAATATTATATTGCCCTAAATCCTACACGTGTCCTTTAAGTGTGTCTAACACCAGCTGTGTAGGGGTATTGGAATATGGTAAAGTAGCTTTACAGCACCATAAAGAACTCGGTAATGGCACAAAGAACCATCTTGCACTACACATCTCCAAAACCATATGTTCGGATTAATATATTGCACACCGGCTTAAAGCCTCCACCAAAATGATATGTTTGGTGGAGGCTTCAATCTCCCACAAGCCTTCACTCTGCATAATATCAGCATAGCAATGAGCAGGTGGACCACATGAGCTTTCTGTCCTTCTGAAGTATAAGTAGCATTGCTGCATAGCAATTAATGCTTATGAAAAGCTATTTAAACTGCACAGGGAACATTTATGTCTCTATGGAGGACATAGAATAACAGATAGCCGCACAATGTTAATGCACTGTTCTTGTGTGCGGTGTTTTGACATTGTCGTCAGGTAGGCAGAGCCCCTTTTTTTTCTGAGCTTGTTTTGCCCTCAGGACGTGGAAGATGTTTACAAGATCCGAGATGCAAGGTGTACCTGAACGCCTGTATCTTTCACGTGTGCCACCACTCTGCTGTATATAAATGAGCATCTAGGGACAGAAATACTTATGTGCCCTTCTCCGTCTCAAACCCTATGCCCATTTACATACTCTCATACGTGCACAGCCTTCTATAACCACTGGGCAAGGGGAAGAATTTTGTTTTAGATTATCAGCTTCATTATTTTTGAGCACATGAAAGAGGATGTGTGCTGAATAACCTGACTCTAAATTATTCCCTCAGGCCCTTAAGTCAAATTAAACCTGGTCTGATGCATTTGTATGTGGAGCAGTGCCAGCGTGTGTTTGTCTGTGCCTGTGTTTGAGCACTGATTTTTTTTTTTTTATTGTAATTAAAACTAGTTTAATCTCTGCCAGGTAAATGCTGCCTAATAATTAGGAGCAAATTCCTCCGAGGTTCAATCGGCTAAAAAAGAATTGACCATGTGTTAGTTCCTAACCATGCATGCCCACAGACAGGGTTGGTCATTATTGTTGGTGCTGTCGTAAGATTTACCGGCAATTCTGATGTTCACAATCAATCCAAAAATCTTAAATCACGGCGCCCGTTAAAAGTGCAAAAGAAATGCTGAATACAAAATGGAAAGATCTAACATTTTGCCATCATTTTTATTTGTCTTTTTCAAGCAAATTACTCTTTGATTTGTTTTCTTTTGCAATCACACTCCCTGTCTTGATTTATTTTTTGTTTTTTTTACAGCCTCTATCATTCCAAACAAGAAATGTGAAATGTTAGAAATGACTATAATGTCATGTTTGTTCCGAGTGACAACTAAAAACGACGTGCAAAAAGTTTTAACCTAGCTAAGCATAAAGACTTGAAGCTCCCTCCAAGTTCCCTAAATAAGCCTCGCTTTTAGGGGGAGTTATGTACTGTTGCTTTTTATAATAATAGTGGGTTTGGATGCAGTGCGTGTGTGTGTGTGTAAGCATTTTCAGCGTGCAGACATGCTGTGTTTGGATTGCTAATGTGAGCAGATGTGTGTGTGTGCGTCTGTATATGTGTGCGTGTGTCTGTGTCTGTGTGTACATGCATTTTCAGCATGTCTGCACGCTGTGTTTGGATTGCTAATGTGAGCAGCTGTGTGTATGCATGTATAGCCATAGAGGCAGGTGCAAGTGTGTTGCCATAAGGATCCTGAAGTATTAAAAAAAAAAATACCGCGCACGCACACACACCAGACAATTAAGACCCCATGATCCCCTTAGCATGTGTAATTGTCTGTATCTCTGTGTATGTATAAGTGCCCGACAATAATTGGTCCAAACTCTTTGGTAATCAAAGGCGCAGTGGAGGGTAAACCCAATCATACCCCAGCTAAAGTCTTGAGGAGGCTTACATGGTTGCCATCTGTAATGGTTCTCCAGGCAAAATAAAGGAAAGCAAAAATTGTTCCATCATAATACCACTAAATACACTATGGCATAATTTGACAAAACTGCAACACATGCAGATCCTGGACACTGAATCGGTGTATTAATGTGCACGAGTGGTCCTGTGAATGTTGTTGTAAGGGTCTCAACATTTTGGGTCATTTGCATCATTTCAGTAGTAAAATAGCAAATGTTATTGATGCCATTGCCACCACGAGGGTGAAGTAAGGTAAGAAAAGAGCACCATTTGGGAAGTGCCATGTTGGTTCAAATTTCTTTTTTGGAAAAGCGCGTTGAAAAGCTTTAAATGTGGCGAGACGCATATCTCAATTCGACACGGTCATCTATGATCACCTTAAGAAATGAAGGATCAGCAGGATGTGGAAAAAAAAGTTTTCCATGTGGTTATGTTAAGAAGGCTTGATGACTGCAACAATGTCCTTGCAAGTCTCAAAAAAAAAGAGAATGCTGCTCGGAGTCCTCGCTAAGACCAGAAGAGCGGAGCTCATCTGTCCAGTTCTCAGATCTTTACGCTGGTTCCCTGTTTGTAAAAGAATGTACTTTAACACGCAGCTGTTTGTAAAGCACTGAGTGGTTTGGGGCCAAAAAAATCCCATTTTTGATCTGCTGCTGCTGCTGCTGTTATGAACCGTCCAGACCTCTCAGCTGGTCTGGTTCAGGTCTGCTTACTGTCCTCAGAATGGCAACTAAACATGGAGCAGCAGCATTCTGTTTTCATGCACCACAGATTTGGAACAAACTCAAAGAAAACTGCAGCTCTGCTCCAACTCTTAAATCCGAGCTTAAGACTTTTCGGTTTGCCACTGCTTTTCATTAAATGACATTAGGGACTATTGATTCATATCTTGCACCGTCATTTTTATTCTCCTCTTTTTATCTTTTTGTATTTCATTATATAACCTCTATTATATATTAAACCTCTTAAATATGTATTATTATATTGCTTTTTTTAAAAAAAAAAATATATATATTTTTTACATCGCCTTATGTTTCTTTTATTAATGCCTTTTTTGTGTCTTGTGTAAAACATTTCTGCCTGTTGAAACGTACCATAAAAAGAAACTTGCCCCGTCTTTGTTGGCACCGTGCTCTACCCACTGAGCTACAGGACTAGACTAACGGCTCAGCGTGGGCAATAAAACTACCACTATCTCCAACCACTCCAGCTGTAATAGGTGTAATACGAATATCAATGTTAATGACCCGAGGCTTATTTAGTATAATTACTGAGGTGTATAATTCATCGCAACTGCTCTTCCAGAGACGGCGATGCTCGAGCAGCCTTCCAAACCGTACAGGGAGCCACACATGCAGCTACTTCTTGGGGGGAAAATGACAACATCGACCTCTGTGTTCGTCACGTTGACACATCGAGTCCACGCTCTTTGTACTCTCTGTATTAAAAGTTGTACGCGTGTCCTTCCAGGTCCGTTCTCCATCCTTTCAGCGCCACCTGCACAAGCAGGAGGCAAAGACCATGTGTCAGAGTAATTTTCTGCGGATGGAGAGACACATTTCATAGCATCTTCGCAGGGATGTAATTAGGTAGCTAGTCAGACAATGCAAATACATGTATATCAGCATGAGTATCAAATTCAGCAGTTAACACAGCGCTGCAGCAAAAAGCATCGCATTGTCTTCTCGCCAGTGCCTCATCGTTCTTTTTCAAAATTCAAAGTGTCCTTTTGTAAAGATGATATGACTCGCCACCCCCTACCTCCCCCCGGACACGGACACAGTCTTTTCAAACAGTCTTCCTGTTTCCCTAGCTGTCGATCACGACATAAAAATCACGGCAGAAGTGAAGAGCAAACGACGGACGGAGAATGTAATCAGGAGACACTGAGAAGACAAATGAAAAGAAAAAGCAGTGGGAGTGAAGGCGACAAGGTCTCGCCACTGAAGGCCTCCCTTCTCTCACTTGATAGCTTGAACGCGTCGACCGAGCGGGACCCGTGGCGCGGCTTGGGTGTGAAGATATGACAAATGAAAGCAGTGCATGACAAAGAGTGGCATGCGTCACAAACCATTGATGATCTGGTTCTTGCTTTCGGATCTAGTCACTGTGGGGAATTGTGTTTTTGGCACATTCAACAAATCCCTTTTTTTCCTTTTGTGTTCTGTATAAAAGAAGACTCGAGCGACAAAACATTTTGTAACATCTCTTCTGTTTTTCGCTTGTAATGGGCATGGCTCTGAGGATAGCAATGTTGAAATGTCTTTTTGAATGGATTGCCAGGAACATGTGCACAGACGGTCCATGGTTCCCAGAGGATGAGCCCTAATGACTTTGGCGATCCCTTTACGTTTCGTGTAGCGTCATCAGCATGGTCCAATACTTTGTTTTTGACCAAATAACTGCGAAACTAATGAGCCCTCCCATCAGCCTTCACTGGACTTTGTGTTTCGTGCTAAATAGCAAATGTTAGTATGCTAACATGCTAAACTAAAAGAGTGCACATTATAGCATTATACGTGCTTAACATCAGATTGTTAGCGTTGTCATTTTGAGCACTTAACGAACTGATGTTAGCATTTAGCTCAAAGCACCACTGTACCTTTAGCACTGCTTCACAGCTGCTAGCATGGACTTTAAGTCTTGCTGACTGAACGTTAACTTTTGTTTGGATCCCACTATTTAATTTTGTCCTTGGTCAAATTATTATGTTAATATAAAGTGATTTATGATCTGAGGGTCCACAGATAATACCTTACATGTCCACGACTTTAGATCTCTAATCACTGGGACACACCAACTGAATTCATTGTTAAATTGAATAATTAGCTCAAAATATTTCTTTCTTTCTCTCCAATAGCCTCTGTGTGTCTTCTCTCTCTCTTTCTCTCATAAAGTATTTTATTCTCTTTGGATGTGGCGTGCTATTTTCCTCGCAGCAGCCAATAACATTTAAAAAAAACTAACTTAAATTAATCTAATTAAATCGGATTAGTCATTGATGAGATGCATGCAGGGATCTATCAACTCATGCTGTTAAATGATAAAGCGAATAAACAAGCACAGACAAAACATTTCTTTGGGCAACCAGGAAGCCACAAGCTCTTTATAGAAAGCGAGATCATATGTCAAGTAAGGTTTATTTGTAGAGCCCCCATCCAACACAAAAAAAAAGACCAAGGTCTCCAAGACTGACATTTCCATCCATTTCCATAAAGCCTACAGACGGTCATGAGTCCCAGCGGATGAATCCTATGGATTTTTGTTGATAGCCTGACTTTCCCTGTAGCGCCACCATGAGGTCGACGGTTGTGGTTCAATGAGAGTTAAATGTCTACACAATTCTTTCATGGCTTACCATGCAATTTGGTGCAGACTTTCATTGCCCACTGACTTTTCATCAGATCCAATACTTCAAGTTTAACAATTTAATCGCACAAAGCGTATATCATGCTCTTACTTTAACTGGCAGGAGCGCGATCTGGCGTGCTCTTCTGCTGCTGCATCTCATAGAGCTGTTGTTTGTTCGCCACAACCAGTGGGATGTCAGGACCCAGGAATGTAGGCTCGATCTCTTAACATGATGCAGATGTATAATTTCCCTCTCCTCCACCTACCCCAGGCTGCTCTCCGCTCGCTCTTACTTTCTCTCTGGCCCCCTCTTTTTCTCTCATCCCTCTAAATAGCTCTCATTCAATCGTCTCTGCGCCCGGCCCCCTTCACTCACCCTTTTTCTCTTTGATTCTCCTTGTCCTTTGTCTCACTGAGAATATGATTGACACCCATTATGACACCATTCTCTCTCTGGCACAAGCTCACATAATTCCTCGATGTTGACTTAGGTTTGATTGCTTAACCTTTTGTTGTTGAAAAGGTTCAGCCGCCTCGTGCTTTATTTCATTGGGGAAGATGCTAAATCTGAAGTTTTTCGTTTTTTTGGTGTGAGTAAAACATTATGATAAATGTCTATAAATAACAGACAAATGTAGTGGAGGTCGTCACTGCGGCAAGGCAGCGCAAAATTGACCATGACCAGGAGGTTGTTTCAGAGAGAAATCCAGCTTTGTATGTGGTTGTTGTGTTTATCTTCTTCAATTGTATCATCTTTTCTTCTCTTCTTTGCTTGCACTATATATATATATATATATAATATA
>CALSCE010010956.1:1243876-1259923 GCA_943593645.1 Bovichtus variegatus
GTGTGTGTGTGTGTGTGTGTGTGTGTGTGTGTGTGTGTGTGTGTCTGTAAAGTGAAGGGGGGGAGGAAGAAAGAGCAGGCGAGGAACTTTTAATGGCCCTGCTGTTGTCTTTGTCAGCACACTGTGACAGCCAGAATCAATTATTAACCAAGACCACAAGCCTTCGGAGCGGCAGAAGAAGAGAGTGCAGGGAGGTGTGAGAGCGAGCGAGATCGGGGCCGAGGGAGGAGGAGAGCACGGGTGTTGACGTAAAGAGGGGATGAGGGGGGGAGGAGGGGGATGTATGGTAAGGAGTGAGGAGGCTAAATTAGGAGACAGGGAGAGCAGAAAAAAACAAAGTTAACGAGGGAAGAAAGGAGGCGAGGACGAGGGGATGACACAGTTTTCGCAGCATTTCACACAGAAAGAAGCGGCAACAATAGATAGAACAGCGGATTAATGAGATGCAAGAGTGTCTTATTTCATGCGTCAGTCCTCCAGCTCATGCCGCATTTGCGTCTCGCCATCTTATATGCAAGCAAATGAGCAGCGGAGGCCTGTGGCCATGTTAGTCATACATACATGCCTTTTAAAAAAGAATGTTATTCCTTTCAAGGTGGGGACTGTTAGTTATTGCTAAATAGGTTGTGAATGCATAAAACGAGAAAAAAAGAAAAAACTTGTTTTTTTGCTATAAATGTATCCACTCGTATATACAAAGATGCACATTATGAGCGTAATCTTTGCTGTGCTGAGAGACGTGGAAATTAAACAAAGGACCGAGTTAATGTGACGGAATTCAAAGGTCACCCCTGGGGCATTATAAGACATCTGAACAGGCGCAGCAGGTCCACAACGTCAGCGAATTAAAATGGAAATAGATGTGCACTTTCATCTGCTACTGTTACGTGAATATTAGGAGATGAGGCGAACTCTCCAGTCAGCTGCCATTAAACCATCGCAGAAGAAGAAGAGGGCGCGACGACCGTTAAACCCCAGATGGACAAAAAACGTATGTGAAAAAGTGATGCGAATATGACATTTAGGTTACTTTCAAGTATTCATTTGAGGAACGTTACAGTCTCATGCTTCATGTCACATTCAGCTTTTTTTGGTTCACCAACTTTTTCCCCCTGAGCCAAGTGTACATTTTATTTAGCAATATTTATAATTTTTTATAGAATTTCCTGCATTTTCTGTGCACAATTTGACAATGCGTATTAAAACAGATGGATTGAAAAGCACATACTCTCTCAGATTTGAGTAATAACTTGGGAACAATGTTGTTGTAACTGAGAGCTCAGGTTAGATTTGATGAAAGAGTTTCTGCTTCTTTGACGGGTCTCCCAAAAAGAAGCAACCAGTATTCCGCTGGATCTTAATAAACTCAAAAGATGACATTTTAGTTCAATCTACAAAAGCAAAAATACATCATACAATGAGGAGGTTGGGGTGGTGGAGGGGGCCACTTTAGTGCTCTGCAGGGAACACACGTTATGCTTTATAAATGACGGCAAAACTACCCGAAATAACTTCAATTGTAATATACTGGAACCTTACATTAGTATATAGCCTTTGAATATTTTTCTTTTCTAACAGTCTGTTTGGACAGATTTCTTGAGAAAAGAAATCGCAAGCACAACAATATGCCTGTCCTCCTGTAGGCCTGATGCTTTATTTATGCACATAAGAGCATGTTCTTTCAAGCATTCCAAAACTTTGCGATTCCCTCCATGGTGAAAACATTATTCTGTTATGTGCAATGTGTTTATTTACATTATACTGTAATGCCTACCACTCCAGTGTCATGAAGGTGAACCACACACACACACACACACACACACAGGCACTAATGCATCCACTGTCGAACCTTCACATAACATGCGACTGTATATCTTTGCAAAAGTAAGAACAAATGCTTTCCATTGAAATCCAAATGAAGAGAAGAAAAATCTTAACGCACGGAATTGATGTAATAACCCGACTTCCTGTACAGCTCTCGTGAGTATTTAGTCTTGACTGACGGGAAAAGTCACCGCGATCTTCCTTCATTCTCGATAAACTGCTTCTCATCTATTCAAATCACCTTCACAGTCAGTCATGACGTCACTGAAGTATGCTTACAATTAAAATCATGCACAGAGGGTTTAGTTTATAATCGTAAGATGACAGCTGAACATTAACCCATCATAATGCGCTCTTATTGCTCCAACAAGGTATTACATTATTGGTGAATATTAAGTGGCATCATCTGCTCAGAATAGTACACTCACATTGAAGTGGTAATCTTCCATATGGCGATTGAAAAACTGTCGAAAGGTTTTGCAGCCCTCTTTGTTTATTCAAAATGCTCGTTTAAAAAGATGTTGAAACGCAGTGTGTGGCAACTGATGTTTTTCCAAATTAGTGCCGCTGCACTGTGTAGTTTTTTTACGTTTTTAGTTTGTCAACCGGTGCTTTTCATTGGTCATGCTGGCGGCGCGGCGTCGTCAGTTGGTTCATCCCGCTGTGACGGTCTGAAATGAAACCTGTTGACTTTGGTTATCCAAAGCAGGACTAATCTTCAACATTCATGGCTCCCAGAAGATAAACCCGAAGGACTTTGATGATCCCCTGACCTTTTTTTTTTTTTCCTTCTCTGGGTCCAACACGAGGGTGACTTTTGTAGTCTTAAAAAAAACATTTCTCAACAACTATTGGATAGATTGCTATGACATTTAGTACACACATTCATGCCCCCTTTTAGAATGAATTGGGATAACTTTGGTGATTTAGTGATGTTAGCATTTAGGTAAAGCACCGCTGTGCCTCAGTGCAGCCTCGTGATAGAGCCCATAGCTGTGAACTAGGTCTCGTTAACGTTTGACTTTTGTGAACCGCCCTTTTTTCAACCATTTGCTTTATCTTCACATTACGAACATTTCCTTGATATCGTGAGCTGCCTGTGCATCCGAAGGTCCACGCAACACGATTAAGCCCAATCTGCTATAACAGCGCAACAACGCATGTGAAAGATAAAGAATTTTCTTATCACTCGATGACAAACTAATTTCCCAGATTTCTTCAGTGTGACACTTTTCCGCTCATTAGTGAAGTTAACAATACAAGCTGTAGTCCCTGGTATTGATTCATCAGGTATTGATAAAGATGTTCGATGTATGGCTGATGGCCTGGCTAACACTCCCAGTCACGAGTCATTGCCTTCTATATGACACACACACACACACACACACACACACACACACACACACACACACAAAGCTTGCTGTTTTCCCAATAGAATTAAAGTAGTTATTCTTTGTTCGTTGGGTCGATGCAAGCAAGCAGGAGAGCCGAATGATCGCTAATGATCTCACTGGAGCGTGTTATTGTAGAATTGGTACACAAAAGAGCATATTATCGTAATAATCCAAATTAAACAAAGAGAGGTGATCTAAAGCAGTGGTGGACATCGCTTTCAACGATTGCTTGTTCAATGCTGTGGATACTGTGGCCAAACTTCCAACCCATGGAGAGTTTCACTTTCAAGCAGCAGGCGGAACGTCGGGGTTTGTTTTTTTTTCATCTGGCGGATATCACGTTTGGGAGTGGAGCTCACACGGTTATTAAACCTGGAGGGGAACAGCTCTGCCTATCAGGAGTCAGATTGACCAGCGCGGCAGCTGTTTTTCGCCCACTGGGTCGATATGTGCAGTCAAGAGAGCAGAATGGTCACAGCGGCACAGCTTGCCCCGTTTTGTATTGTGGGTTCACTTCCCAAAAAAAACAAAAAACAAAAAAGCACAGAATTAAAAAAGTGAACTGTTATTTGGCTGGCAAAGAGTCGGAAATCAACTCAAGCAGATGAAGTAGATTGAAAGGGCACTCGCCAAGGCCATATCCATGGAGGGAAAAACTATTGCGTGGATCCGCCCCGGGATTCTGATCTGCTCCAAATTGGAATGGCAACTTTCTGCAGCCTTTGTGAACTGCTTGTTATGCTGGGTTTTAAGTTTGCAAAAGAAAGAGAACAAGTTGTCTTGTGGAAAAAGAAGAGCAGCAATTGCTTTTGATATCCAAGAACCTTTGGGAGAACACTGCATTACTGTAGATCTGGTGCTCGTAAAAAAGCCACTTTTTTCAAATGCTCCTAATACAATGAAACAGCTTTCCTTTTTTTTGTCATTTATGTAGCGGTTTTACAGAGCAAACATATATTGCTTGAGTGAAATGACATTCTGGACCTCGGAACTAATACTTTGACAAAAAATAGTTTAAGAAGGTGACAAAATAAAACAAATAGCCTAAGTCATATTTTAAAGTTTTCCAAAAGCAAAAAAATTTTTACCAAATATAGAATAGAATATATTTGCTATTTTCTTCTGGATATCTCCACCATACCTCACAGTTGTCATCATCCTTTTTATTCCACTGAGAAAGATTGTGCGATGGGGTAGATTTTATTGTTGGAATATGTTGGATTAAAAAAAAAACATAGCCACCTATAGCCACCCACAGAAGTGCTAGCTTGGCCGTAGACTCACTTGAGCGGTTTGTTAGAGAGGGTGGAATCCTGCTTTTGGAGATGGCAGTTGTCAATGGATCAAGTCAAATTGAGGGGTGGAGCAGCTGCCTGCATCCACTCCGGATAGATTGTGTCTCAAAGAGATATTCGGTTACTGATCAGAGAATAAAAGGTTTGCGTCAAGGATGTGTAGAGACTTTTTCCACGGCTGGATGAGCTTCACTAAAATGCACTTCACTGTCAGATTGCTTACTTGGGGTAATACGAGCTGTGCTGCATGTCAACCTTGTCCCTCAGTGAAGAAGTACTTCCTTCCAGTTATCTACATACTGGAAGTTGTTTCCAACCTGGGGTCAGAAACAACTCTTTGTTACAACAATAACAAATTTGTAATATCATCAAATGATCAATTAGATTGCTGCAGTCCCTTCGCCAAGGCCAATGCTGCGTTCATGTGCTCCTTGGATGGTCCAATTTCCTGAGTTGGGACGTCCTTCTTCTGACTCTTCGTGTGCTCATTAGCTTTAAGCCGTAAAGGTGGAAACAACATGGCCGCTACAAAGAAGTTGAGTTGTAGCCGTATTTAATTGCAGAGTTGTTTTTCCAACATGAGGGGGAGGTCACATGAGTTTTCCGAGTCAGGAAGTCCTTTTTTCCATTATCATCAACATCACATGAATGCAGCACAAATGCTCTTTCTCGCAACGCTAACAAAAAATTAAACTTCTTCAGTGTATTCAGCCCATGATTCGTGTTCTCTCCTCGGTGGAGGAAATAATAATACACTGCCTCACAAATGTATCTTTTCGGATATTTTCTGGTAATATTCTACTTGCAACTCATAGACACATGCAGTATAAATGTTCACGCATGGAGACATGTAACTCCCACATTGATTTTCTCAGTATTCACTGTTTCCTGGTCTGATTACGCCCTGCAGATATGGAGCCTCCCAAAGCAAAAACAGAAACATACACATTACAATTAGAAAATTCACAGCAGGAGCTGCACTAAAAGCCCATCTCTGGGTACTTGCATAAACATTTCATGTTGATTTGACAAAAAAAACATTTTCTCTGCCCATTCTTGTTCCAATTTCATATGTAGGAATTGAAAAGACTTTTTTTTTTTATACAGTTCATCCCCATGTTTCCAAATGCATTTCTGCATCTGGCTCAAATGTTCTTACCTTACCAGCCTGGTAAAATAAATAAAGCGCAAGTAAAAATGTAATGCCAACATTCTGAGGGAGAGAAAATAAAGGTCTTTTGCCAAATACATCCACCTGTACCTCCGTATCTCAACCAGACAGCAACACACACGTTAGGATGTGTTTGCGTGTCTGCAGGCACACGCATCTGTGTGTGTGTGTCTGTGTGTTTAATCCGTGCCTCAAAAACCCTCAAAACAATTTGACGTCTATGCAAATAGTTCAGTTTACCATTGTTAGCCTGGCTTGGTCCCAGCTTCACAACAGGAAGTGAAGCGTGCGATAAACTGCAGCGAATGAAGAGGGTGTTTCAGGGACACGAGGCGAACAACATCTCAATGTGAAGCCTGAGAAAATGCCACATGCCAAGCTGTGCCATGTCTCAGTACCCACAAGAACGCACTGTAGCCCTTAAATGCTTTGTTGACTCTTACATAAACACCACACTTTGACTTTCATATGAGCGTTTTACATTAAGAAGTTGTTCAATTGAATATGAAGCATGGGACCGGACTGCGCTGCTTGTCCTGGCACTGAGCGCTCATGCAAACACACACGCACACATTTGGATACAAAATAGAAGCAGAAATAAAGTGCAATTACAAATGGGCAGCTCAACAACATTCCAAATATAAGGAAAGTTCATGCTGAGACACACAACTGCACACACAACACACACGTACACACCACTGCAGGAGAATATCTTCCGGAGGCCTTTTGAAGTCACCAGATCTATAATCGCCAAGTCATGTGACCTCACAGAAAACACCAAGTAATGCAAAACGCAGGACAAGTTATCGCTTCTTAACTTTTTGTGCCGTGTTGTTCTGTTGACGTCATTGACCTGTTCATGAGGCTGTAATCTCCCTCGAGCTCCGTCGGCTTCCCCCTCATTCATACATGTGTAATGAAATGGTTTCTTATTCCTGCCGTTGTCACGACCTCAGACACAGGGGAGGAGGACTCAAACACGCTACACCAGAGTTAAGTATAAAACAAAGACTTTACTTCGCACAACGATGGTACAAACTCCAAAAAACTCACAGAGGATTACCGAAAATTTCAAGACCAGGCTGGTACGCTGGATCATGACACAGGGACATAACGAGACAAACTGGCACAAGACAAGAAGAGACAGGACTATTTATACATGAGGGACATAATGAGATGAACTGACACAAGACAAGGTGAGACAGGACTATTTATACATGAGGGACATAATGAGACAAACTGACACAAGACAAGGGGAGACAGGACTATTTATACATGAGGGACATAATGAGACGAACTGACACAAGAACACGTCATCACACGTCATCAACACGTTGATGATTGTGGGAAACCACACAAGGAAGTAAAGGGATCAGGGATGAGGGACAAGAGGTAAGTACAAAATAAAACAGGAAGTGCAATGACAGACAGTGACTGACAAGACTGGACGTAAGACACAGTGACTTGACGAATGATTAACATACTAAATATAATACTATAATAAACTACAACATAAGCGTCTTTAACAAATTCTACGAGACATGATATGTGTGTTATGAGTTATAAGGGCATGTATGAGTGTTTATTCACATAGGAACACGGGGGTTAAGAGGGATGAATGAAGGAGCTGCATTTTGTATTTATTTTTTTCAATCTTTTTTTGCTTGAGGGACCTGAACATGCATGCATGCACACACTGAGCAGACTGAGCCAGAGAAATGGAAAAGAGGGGACTGCTTTTGTAGAGCGAAGCGCGGATAAACAATTGTTCATTGTTGGGTACCAAAGTCCCCGTTTCAACAACTTTAGGAGGCACACTTTCACAGAACACGGAAATGTTTGATGTTGCGAATGCCACCGTGCCAGATCTGCAGAGGAGAGGGGGATGAATGACAGAGCAAAAACATTTCTTCTCTGCTCATGGATTTGTATTTAATCCAGCAAAGAAAAAACAAGACATGATTATAGCAGCATCAGGATGTGTTTATGGTCGGTTTGGAGTTATGGCGACATGCACTTTCTGAACTGATATGGAAATAACAAAGTTTAGTACTTGAGTTCAGCACAGTGTGGTTTACGCGATTATTTCTGCTTTGTGAGATATCCACTCCACTATGTTTGCAACCCTGTGTCCTATTAATATTATATTATTATAAACTATTCACCATAAACTGAATTACTTCAATATGTTGCGGGGGGAAATGTCAGGATTGTGTTCACTAGCAATGTCACTGGAGAGACATTCATCTGAGGAATCTTTCTGCACTAATTTTGGCCTTTTATTGTCAATTTATGGTGTAAATTTCTTCATTTCCATAAAGGAAAGCACAAAATTCAGGCGCCACGTGACAATTCAAAATCTAATGGAATATAATACAGCATGGCTGTCAGACATTCAGTATTGCTTTCAAATATGTGTTCCCCAAACAGGGATAACATTCAACGAGAAAAGTTGATCTACAAGGGAAGTTACCCATGTGGCACTTTTTCACATCCATGATATACTGTATCTCACTCATTTCTAAAAACCCTGGACTTTAATAGCTCAAATTTACACTCTGTAAATTCATATCATACCCCACATATCTGAGTGCTCTGAGAAGGAGACAATAGTCAGGATGTTTTGAGGGAAAAGATTATGCAAGATTACGAGGACAACGTAATCATTTAATGAGAATAAGGTCACAATATTTCAATAAAAAATCAGCCTTCAGACTGTCTGACAGATGCATGTAATCCGTTTGGGACTCTTGGTTTATAAAAAAACCCCGGAACTAACAGAAAACACTGCTGACTAGGCATATACAGTATCTCAGCTATCTCATTGTCTACACCAGGGTTCTCCAACCACCGGGCCGCACAGAAAGAATAAAACGTGTTGGTAATATTTATTGTGAACATTTTTATGTATTATATTTTATATATATATATATATATATATATATTACAATGTAATAATAATATAAATAAAGTGCATAATATAAAATGGAATAGTTACATTTACATTATATACCCCCCTGGTCCGTAGAAAGATTGTCTTGCATGAAACCGTGGTGCAAAAAGGTCGGGGAGCGCTGGTCGACACAAACGTTGACTTCAACACCTCCGATGGAGTGCAGACACACTCCCACACTCCCGCTTCGGTGGGAAGCATCCTGGAGTACAGAGACAGTCCCAAACAGAGCAGAGCTCTGCTCAGAGGACAGATGCCACACAGCATTCCAAACTTTTCACAGGTCGAAATACCCGGAGTGCACTGATCAGCTCTCGCCTCCTCCGTGTCTGGCATGAAGAATCCAATCAAATGCTAGCGTGCCAGGTCATCCTGGAGACGTAGCCTCTGGGACGGCACAGTGGAGTTATCTCTTATGACTTTTCTCCAAAGATAATGAAAACGAGTTTGCTGAAATATTGGTAGGGACACATCTATTCTCCCAAGATATGGATATGGACATGTCCCTACCTACCATATGCCTAATATTTCTTTTGTGCTTTTGTACTTTGTAGATAAAGTCTAATAGTGCTGTTTGACCTTTATTTTTCATGCAGAGTGCTCACTCAGTGACTTCCCTCTGTTTTACTCCTTTTATCTTTGTAATGTCCTTATTCTTTGCTGGTATGCGTCTTTTGGGACATTTGTGGCTTTTTAATTTTAGAATGTCCGATCACTTCAGCTGTGTTAATGCGTATGACATACATTTTGGCAAGGGTGTGAGATTTTCTTTAAAATTTTGGAAGTTCAACCTCGGCTCCTATAATAAGTCTGTAATAAAGCGTGGAGCCAAAATGTAGACACTCCACAAGATCCACATTGAAACAACAATTTCTACCATAAAATGATAGAATTCTGTTGCATCAGGCTTTCAATATAGAGCCCTGGCTTCAAAATTGTACTTTGGGCTATTTTCCACCAGATTGAGCCAGTTTCTCATGGTTTCCCTATGGGGCAAATAAATGCCATTTCCCTGGTTCCCTGAACCGAAAATATAAATGCATTGAAATCAGTGTAGTTGCTGATCATTGACATATCCCAAAATGTGAAAAAAAAATACAGAAAAAAATACCCCCTAGCATTTAGTATACAGAAAATAATTCAATTTTTCTTTTCTTTTTTCCCTAAAAAAGAACAGTGGCATGACAACAGACTGGCATTTAAAAGGTTAAAATTATCAAATAAAAAATAAATGAATATTTGATTTGCGACTGAAGTTGGTTAAAAGATTTAACGCAGTACAAGTAGAAAATAATATATTACATGATATTAGGATATAATATTTTAATGACGTTTTTTTCAACGCAGACCCTTTTAAAGTGACGCACCAGGGTTCAAATGTATCCACTGGAAGACCAAAGTTCTGTTCTCTCTTTCTGATTTAGCTTCAATTACACTGGCAGCACTGGTTGAACTGGTTTCCAGATACACCAACATGTGAACGGTGATTTGCGTGAACAGCCCCGAAGCAGAGAGACTTTATCTGTTATGGCTATTAGCAAATAGTGGAGAGCAGGGAAAAAACAACAACTTGAAAGAAAGAACAGATTATTATGTTTACTAGGGCAGCTGTAGTGTCCTCCAGGGCCATGCTCCAAATGCCTTACTAACACAAAACGACAATCCTTTGTTTGTTTACAATGTTGATTTGTCCAGGATAAAGGCTTGTTTTGTTTTTTTCCATTTCATTAATCTTCAGTATACATGCCTCTCTCTCTCTGAAATGCACACGTGCTACATCCCAGTAAAATGCAAACATTCAGACTAAATGCATTCTCTCTCTCAGGCTGCGGTGATGTATTCATGTGAGATGATCCCAGGAATTCTGCTTATGTGCACAGAGGAGCTTGCATAAAGGGTATGTGTGTGTGTGTGTGGGGGGGGGGGTTAATAGATGGATGGATAAATAAAAGGAGACATATACAATGAACGGATGGATTAAAGGATGTGCATGACTGATACAAAAGTTGAAATCAAGTAAATGAATAGTTAAAGAGATGTAAAGATGACAACTCTAATATTGTAATGAGATTTGGAGATTACAAATGTGATTGTATACAGTCTAGTTATCATTTCTTGCAACTGACTGTTTGCCTGCCCCCCCCCCCACACACACACACACTTAGTTATTTCACTATACTTTTTATTCTATTCTTGATCTTAAGAACAATTAAGATTACTATTTAAAAAGCTCAGTCATTATTGTAATAATGGGTCTCTGAGGCGACAAAAAGCAGACTTCTCATTAGCCAGTCAGGCGATCGCTGACGCTCGTGAGCTAATTAAGCTAGTGTTAGATAGTATTAGTTTTACAACAAGAACCTAAATTAGGTCTTAAATATGCACTTGATGGCTACATGATATTGTGCTGAAAGCCAAGCAGCAACATCCGGGTCTGAAAAGGGAAGCCAATGCGGAAACGCCTTAAACCTGAATTCTTTCTAACGGCCAGTCGGGGGCGACTCCACTGTTTGCAAAAATAAATTGAAAAATGTTAAATGTTACTTTTCTTAACACGTTCATCAGCTAAATCTGCAGTTTCATGTTTGTTCAATACAGCACAATGTTTATTTAAGTAAAATAGACGAGAAAGCAGGGTATGTTTTGGCCGTGGCTACCTTGTGATTGGCAGGTCTACCACGGCGTTGTCCGTGTTTTCGTCTCACAAGTGAAACCCTTTCACAGTTTGTTTTCACTTCACGAGAGTTAATATTAACATTTTGCTCGCGTACAAATGTCTTTTCAGCATTCGGTGCTACCCTTTCATGTCACTTCTGGTTGCAAAAAACAAAGATGCCAAAATGCCAAACTCGAGGCTTTAAAACGGTTGTCCATAAACCAATGGGTGCAGTCTATGGTTAAATCCAAAGGCTAAAGCTGCATGTGTCCCAGGCAAAAAAAGTCAGCATTCTCACACGTTATTACTCATGTATGAGAAATAGAAATAAAGAAAGCATTGTTCTTTATGTTGCAGTGTAGAGCTGGTTAATCCTGGTGTAAGATTTGATTCCAAACCCAGTCTCACAACAACACTGCTCTCCACGCCAATCACAGTAAACACAATGATAATGCAATGTAAAGAAACGTATGTGGAACATCGGAAAGAAGGAAGTAGAACGTTATCTGGCCCTGGAAAGAGATCTCGAGTATCTCTCGACTGTCAGAGATAGAGAGTCGAGACGGGCCCTAACAAAGCACAGGCTCAGAAAAAGACACACGGAAAACAGAACACAGAATATGCGGTCTCTGTCAGACAGGTGAGGCGATGGCAGTCCTTCATTCCTTGTTGTCATTTCGCTTTTCCTAATTAATTTTAGCTGAATGTCCCAACCCCCCTGAGTTGATTGGAGGGTTATTCTGCTCACGTGTTGCACAGCCCAAGTCTCTTAAATTGTGTCCGCGTTTCCCTCACTTGCGTCTTTTTCTCACGTCTTACTCCCTCCCATCGCGGATGCATGGAGAGACGCAAGGAAACCATGTGAGGAGAGAGGAAACGTGGTTTTAGGATCGGCTGTCAGTCGGCTTTTACAGCTGTACAGACTTTTTTCGGAGTGTGTGTCTACACACTTGTGCTAATATTAATAAAAGGCACACAGTTATCACTGGCAGTGCAGCAGCAGCAGCAGCCTGGTACCGGCACATGAACAACAACCTGCATTCTGTTTTTATACAGATTACTGTGTCCTGCTTAGAGGCACAGGGAGCTTTTCTAGGCGCAGAATGCATTTATATTATTTTATGCATTGTCTGCGTCAATATTCTGATTGTGAACACATTATTTAATAACCAAGAATGTTATTATGGTGTCTTTTGAACACTGGACATTTTAAGGGAAAATACGTAATTAGTATGAAACTCAACACTCAGGAACGATCAGCCTCACATGGCTGAATGGAGATGATGATGAATAAAAATGACGATGTGAAAAGTGTTTCTTTCCGACAGACGGACAGACTCTTCGACTCTTTGAGTTGAATTGTGTCCATAGCGAAAAGTTAAAGGGAGAAAGAACAGATCATGAAAAGAAAAAATCTTTCTTAGAAATGAAGGAAGTTGTTGGTGGTCGCTTTTGTTGTTTAGATTTTGAATGAACACATTTTACCTTTATGATGAATCAGAAAACAAATACAAGATAAAAGTTTAGAGCGATGCACTTGAGTTTGATCCGTAATCTGTCTTCACCGCGGTATCAAACTCCAGTGATGTCGAAATGTTTTATCAGTCCGATCAGCTGCAGCGTCCAATCAATAACTGATATCCGGTAAGGGGGCGTGTTGGCTGGTGACAGACGTCCGTGAGGGCTGCTCTCGTGTATCCTCGCTCCTCCGAGCAGAAACAAGAGCTTTGGGACGGCCTTCAAGATGGTGCAGCAGAACAACTACTGTTTCAAGCGAGGAGCGAGGAACTATGAATTGAGAACCTTCGGATGTAGCCAGGGTGTGGGGACTGGCTCCTGATTAAGACTTGAGAGCAGCTTGGTGCATTTCCCCTCTCGGCCAATCAGGGTGTGACGGCGCCCTTTCTTGAGGGCTTAAGAGAGGTAGAGACCGGAACACCCAGGGCATTCTGATCCGCCTTTGTTTAAATGCAAACCTCTTTCTGCAGATATTCCACCCTTATTGCACCTTTCCACAAGGTTCCCTACATCAGGGCAGGTTTTTGTGCTATTCGTGCAAAAATTCATGCTTGCATAAAGATAACCTAACGCCCGCAGGCGTTCTTTTGTTTATTAGATTTTTTTTTATTGAAACCTCCTTCATACACATTCCCTTATTATCAGAGATGCATTCGTTTATTATATCGAAGAGGCTGAAGAGCTGAAATCTGGGGAATCAGTACCACCACACGGCTGAGACAGAAATGCACTTCTAGGATGTAAAACATTCACTTCAATGAGGAATATTTACTTCCAGACAGGGGTCTTCAAAGGGGGTCCTCAGAGTTACTGCAGGGAGGCCCCCAAATTATAGTTTCATAATATTTTGAAATTATTTTCTGACATTAAAATTTTTGAAAATATAACAAACATTACAGTAACATGAATCCAACATATTATTTGCAAAGATAAATAGGCATATTCAGGAAAGAAATTAAATAATACATCTCTGTGCTGCACCTTTCCATAAAGGGTGAACGTGAAAGTTAGCTGTGGCTACATATTATTATTTTAATTGCTTAGGGTTGTACGCACCATAAAAAGTATGTTTCTACATGGTACTTTAAGCCGCCCTGCACATTACTGGAGGCCCAGTTTATTATGCAGCTTAATTTCATACACATGTAGCCGGGGGTCCCTGCTCAGTCTCTCTTTTAGCTAAAGGGTCCTTGGCCTGAGAAACGTTGAAGACCCCTACTTTAAGAAGATCAACTCTGTAATGACCTCCCAAAATAAAATAAACTCCTAGGAGGAGATGAGGAATATCTCGCTGCCAGATGTGTAGTAATATGATGCAACCTGAGGAGCAGTGAATGACCTAGACAAAGTAGGGCGGGTCGTACCTTCCCTATAGTAGTAAAAGGGGGGACTGTCTAATGACATCATTCTGCATTATAGTTAGCTACATGCTGCGGTCTGTTGCAGGCAGAGTGTGCATTTTTGGATTAATGAGCCTTTGGAACGTTGCTGCATTTTTTGGACTGTTGGGGTTTCGGAATAATGGGCCATCAGAACAATGGACAGTCCCATGTGGAGAATTCAAACATTTGACAGGCCTGTAGTGCCAGTTACGGTTGCTAAGCAATTATTGAACAATCCAAAAAAAAAAAGATAATTGGGGCTCGACATGGAAACAAACCTGTGAGATTCGAGTGCCCAGACATTCTGTGAGGTCATGGTCGCCACATGCACACGAACATACACCGTATCTCAGAGAGCCGTGACTCCCGGGTTCTCGCGGATTCCTCAGTCAGTTGCTCTGGTCGATACAACACCGTACACGCATTTGAAATCAGATTCTGCTTTTCCAATAAATGTAAATCACAGCCTTAGTGGGAGTTCAGGTTATGTTCTGCATGGTGGCTCTGTAAACACAATCCCACTCACACACATCACCTCCACCTCGTGATATGGTTATGAATTTTAATAATTGCTCATCCTTATAGCATCCGGTAGACAACAACGCTGAGAATCCTTTTTTTTTCTTTGTGCTTCTGCTGGCAGCATTGTTTTAACTCTGGAGGTGCACTGCACTGTAAAAATCCCCTGAGCACCCGGAGCCGCAGCCAAACAGACTCAATACTATTTCAGGCATTGCTGCTCAACCACATAGTGTCCTCAGCGTGTTCTCCTCTGCTGTCTTCTCCTTCTCTTCCTTGTCCTCCTGCTAGCTCCTCCTGCCTATTATCATATACTTCCGAGTCAAACTATATAAGATTTACTGTATATTGCCTGGCCCCTTCAGCTCTTTGACTAGATTTCATCAATTTTCACAGCCTTTTGGGAGGACAGCAGGTCCCAGAGGAGCTCCCCGATATTTCCTCTTCCCTTCCTCTTGTCGTGCAGTGAAAGCCACCAGGCTTATCTCTAATGTAATACTACTGCCAGTAGCAGAGGTAGATGGGGAGCGTCAGTAGAACACATTTGATTAATAGAGAAGGTCCAAGCTTTCTTGCATTCACAGGCATTGCAAGGCTGGTGGAAAAAAAGCAGTGTCAATCAAAGTAAAAGGTCAGGAAAAGAGGACATTGGAAGCATGAATGCCTGAATAGATGGATGATGACATTATAGCCATCAAAAAAATCTGACTTCAAAATTCATAACTTAACCAAGAGATTGTGGAGGTTTGGCGACTTTCAGCTTTCTATTATTTGTCATGTCCTTTTGTTCAAGGGAGCCTTAATGCACAAGTTGTTGTTGTTGTTGTTTGAGAAAAACTAGAGTTGGCGTGTATGTTATTAAAGTGGTGTAAAAAAAATGTATAATCATTTTTTTTTTTTAAGAAGTACACTTTGTTGTTTTATTAAATGGCAACATTTGAACATTTGTCCTAACTGGTGTCTCCATAAGTGCATGGAGAAGCATTTGTTCCTGCCATGACACAGGGTTGAGTTAACAATGCTGCCTGTCAATCACAGTAGTTCCTGAATAATACTATTATTAACTTCAGGACCCCCCCCCCCCCAACAACTTTTCATGACAGTCTTATTTGCATAACTGAAAACCAAATCCCATTGTGTCAAATTGAGTCACTTTTCAAAAAAATAACTGTTCTGTAGAAAAACAGTAATTGTACCAAATTGTCACATTAGTAGAAACATGTACCGTACTTTTTTCCCACACTTTGAACCTCGCGGTTTATACAATGACGCGGCTAATTTATGGATTTTTCCCGCTTTCACAAGCTTCATGTCGCCAAAAAACTGAGCACCGTC
>CALSCE010010956.1:1274923-1293786 GCA_943593645.1 Bovichtus variegatus
ATATGGTGCTTATTCATATACAAACTGACATCTACACTACACATTTACTACCACTTGACATTCATACTGCTAATTTCTTCTGTGCTCCGTTAATATTTGCATCAAACTGCTACAAGACTTTGCCGCATTTGAAACTCATATCCAGGAAAATATAAATTTTATACAGATAACTGTGATGTTTTAGAGCTTCTCCTGGATTTCTCAAATGAGGTGTTCTTGGGTGAACTTTGCAGGCAGAGTAACAAACGCGTTGCACACCAACAACAACTGGGTATGTATCGAGATGGTGGATCAGCTGACCCGATCGCGGAGGCAAAGATGTGACCTGCAGAAACACTATCGCGCCTACTCATCACTCAAGGACAATATCTCACGTTCATAGGGCTGGACCCTACTTTGCTGTCGTCCAGCCAGAAACATACAGAAAAAACTAAAGGCTACACACAGTGTTTACAAAAATAAAAGTATACAAATGTATATGGACAGAGTTCAAATATGTACAAGTGTTTAACATGTTTCTGTGTTATGTGCTGCACAGTTTCTGCTTATTTAAATTGAATAGGTTTTGAACTAAATTATAGAAGAAGTTGTTGTTGTGTATTGCAGTTTTTAGTAAGAAACTAGTAGTTTTTCCAGAGAGGAAAGTGCAGAAATAAAGTGATTATTCTTAATGCAAACTCAAAACAAAAAAGGGATTAATATCAAAATCATACAACACTATAAACGGGTAACTGAACCACAACTCTGCACAGCACAAACATAAATTGGAAAAAGACATTGGATATGAATATGCACTGCAAGGATGGGAAAATCTAGTCCAAAAGTCACTTCAAATTTTGTTTAATACAATTCATGCAATTAGCAACATACTGTATTTCACCGTGTGTATTATACCCTCATCAGTTCAGCCCCAATGCTTCTAAATGCCCAAGATGTAACTCCAGATAATGGGGATCTCATACACAAGTTTTAGGAGTGCGCACACTTATATCATTTTTGGAACAAGATTTATAAACATGTGTGTCTAAATGTAATTACACAGGACCCGTGAATATCTATATTTGGAGACAGAAATACTCAAGAGTTTAATAGCAATGAATAGAAATGAAAGCGACATTTGACAGGATATGCGGCAAATTCGTTAAGAATATACAAAGAATGGATGATAATGGCAAGTCGAGAGGATGCTGAATATGTACGCATGTTCTGTGGAGAAGGCATGGGGCAATGGAATGAGCACATTTGGAATTTTAATGATGAATGCAAAAAACAACGTGTCATCACAAGTTAATTTCTGTGTGAGCTTCTGCCTGAGTCTGTAGCTGCAACACTTAACATTCTGTCTCCGATGTTTCTATAAAGTGAACCAAAGAAAAAAGTGTCAAAGTATATTACATCTGTGTTTATTCACTATCATATTCTCCATTTCTGTTTATGTTAATCATACCAAGCTGTATATTTTTGTTCCTAAGATTCCATTTCCCACAAACAATAAAATAAATGGAGGTCAATGATGAACACATAAGATACTGGAAGTTTACTTTCTTTTTCTTAGAAATGCCAGTAAAAAGTACATGAGTCTTCCCCCTCGTGTATGCATGCAAACAGCTTCTGAGAAAGCTTTAGTTTATAGTCACTACTTCTGTGATTCACTACATATATACTTAGTGAAAGACGCAGCTGAAAGTTTTGCCTGAACATTTTGTTAGGACTATGAGGAAAATACTGTACTAAAGTAACTTTTCCATTTTTGCCCTGTACCCCTATTCAGAAAGGACACAAAAACTGGCCACTGTGTGCATTCTGAAAAGTTTAAGTTTATGCTAACCAATCCTCAACGAACAGCGCTGGGCTTTGAAGCCAAATTGACATAGTGGCCAAACAGTGGAAACATAACATAACTACTAACATTGACTTACATTGGGAAAGAGACATCTGTACCCAGCACTAACACTTGAATAGCTCTTATTTAAATCAGTAGGTCATAAAACTTAAAAATGCACTAATCCAGAGTTATTTTCACTCCTCCATTCATATGAATGAGCTGAGACCGACCTAATCCGACTGAAACTGGGCGAGACGGAGCGGCTGGGAAACCAGCTTTAAGGAAACGCTAGTGCTCTTGCTGTATGGGCCAAATGGATCCAGAAGATCTGGGTAATTTTAGTTAGAAGTTGAACTTTTTTGGCTTTATGCACCACTGAATAACTTTCATAGACATGAACGGGGTCCATTTCGATGGACAAAGGCCTGGTCACACCAAAAAGTTGCATGGGAAATTCATGTGTTTTTGAGAAATGGGTGGTGCGCAAAGCTTGGTGACACGGGCTGCTTGCAGGGTACGTTGACAAGGTACTGCAGCTGGCGAACTAACTAAAACATGCTAGCTAATGCGTAAAATGTCAGCGTTTCTTTGCACAAAAGCTATCTAAGCTAACTAGTTTGCTAACTGACAGCCAGGCTAAGTGCAACTCAGAGGTGACGAAGCTAATAAGCTTCCTAAAAAGGTCAGCACTGTTTAGACACATGGCTATTGGTTAACCCCCGCACATCTGCGTCAAATGTTGAACTCTGTGAGAAAATTCAAGATGTCAAAGATTTAAGAATCGTTTATTGCCATTGTGCAACACAGGGTTGCACAAATGCAGTTGTATCCTCGTCCATTTATGGAACACAAGAAAAACATGAGACAAAACGGAACAAAAACAGCAATGCATTCCTGTAGTGCTTTTGTTGAATTTGCATTCGGAAGAATGTGCAGAAATACAAACAATAGTGAATTCTCTGTACAGATAATATGGCCGGCATCTTAACATAAAAAAAAACATCGACATTAGAGAAACGTTGTCCATCAACTTACCCTTTTTGAGCACCAACCGTCATTGATGTTAACACACCACCAGCATCTACATGTGCCGCCTGGCCCAATTTGGCAACGCCGCTGGTGCGATCCCATTGGAAAAAAATGGTCTCTTGATTTTACTTTGAAATTTTTGTTTGAATCTGCTGACTGGGGCCGTGACGGATTTTGACTTTAACTTAATATTAAGCACCCCAAATGTGTTTCAAACATTAACATGTTGGAATACTTTACATTAGAAGTAATGATATTTAGTTTTAGACTCTCCATGTACAGTAGAGTAGGAAAAGAATCTAGGTAAGACTGTACCTGAGGACTCCATGTTGAAATAACTGGTGCTCCAATCAGTCAGTAGTGACAAATGACATTTACACATTTATCTTATTTATGACATTTGACATTTATCTAACTGTGCTGTTTGATATTCACCATCAACCCTTGCATGTGTTATTTGTTTGTACATGAATTGATGTTCATTCCACATTAATGCAACATTTAATCCAAACAGCGACGGATGACATTTTTATTACAAAGTCTATATGTGCGGTCCTTTGTTATTCAAATTACTAGCGACATGTTTTGCATCTTGCATGGTCTTCCTGTCCTTTTTTCTCTTCGGCTCGATACCCTTCTCTCTCTCCTTTGCTCTTGTTCTCGCTTTTCATCTGACACACACACACACACACACACACACACACACACACACACAGAGACCATGGAGCCATTTCTCATTGTTAGGGTATGCCAGATTGTGCTGTCTGTGCTTGGTGTTACAGTGTGTGCGGTCATGTGCATGTGTTTGGGTGCTTTAGCACATGGCGAGATACAGAGTGCTAAAAATAGCCTGTGATCATTTGTATTCTAACTGTATTCTAACTATTCTAACTGTAAAGCTTCTCTAATGTCTTTGAAATTCTGAACACATTAGAAGATTATGTTTTGAAACGGAAGACTTTATTGGCGTGGGAACAATTAACTTCATTAAAAAAAAAAGATGACCTTCAAGAATTATTCAACATTATGTACGTACGAGTGGCACAGAATAAGCGTTGTGTTGTCACTTTTAATGCTTGTATTCTGAAGATAAATATAATGTAACTATTTTACAGATTTAATAAATTATTTTCAGTCTTGATTTTTTTTTTTTATCAATCAATTAGATGTTCAATAAAAAGTCAGAAAATAGTGAGAGAGAAAAAGGCCCAGCAGGTTTCCTAGATCCCAAGACAACAACTACAAATATCTTCTTTTGTCCAACCAACAGTCCAAAATCATAAGATGTTCAATTTATAATTACATCAAACTGGGGAAAGCAGCAAATACTTTTATCTCATTCATGAGAGCAGGAGTCGGGAAGTCAACCTACTTGGGCTCTAAAGAACTAACTCCTGTCTCATAACTGTCTGCAAACCCTACTTTTTGCAGCAGTTTATACAGACAAAGGACAATGAAATAAAAATGTGTGGAGCAAGACAAATCTATGCTATAATTCTGCATTTTTAACTTTGGTTCTCCTTTTACTCAAAGTTCAGTACACTCAGTCAAAAGCACAAATGTGTCATATACAAATGCTGGTAGGACCAGAAAAACAACATCCAGTTCTGAAAAGTGATGCCAATGTGGAAGTAAAAAAAGTTAAACTTGCATTCAATGACTCCACTGGTTGCAAAAAGAAGTCAGACTGTCTAGAAGTCTATGAGAAAAAAACCCTACTTCTTACTTGACTTTAGGGCGCGGCTACCTTGTGATTGACAGGTCGTTACCATGGCATCCAGTCTGGGTGTTTGTTTTTTTCTTTGAAATCTAACCCTTTCACACTGTTTTGAGTTCATGAAGTTTAATTTAACCTTTTGGTCACATAAAAATGTCTTGTTCAGTGTTCGGCTGTACTTAGCTCCACCCTCCAAAAAAACAAGATGAAGATCAATGGCTGCCATGTCAGTGTCTACGTCCACTTCTATATAGTCCGTGGCTAGGACTGAGACTTTATACGTGTTTGTACATGATGTTGCATTTTACCATGTTAAATGAAGTCCATCCTAAACGTTATGCTCAGTTTTTCATGAACCTATTAACAATATATACATATACATATTCTATTGTGGGGTTTATTGTCACATTAAAGAGTTTGTTTGTTTGACATGTGAGGGGTTAATTTCATTATGACAGATGTCTGCTTTTACTGCCTTGCTGTTTAGTAGAAATCTGGCCTTAGAAGAGGCTCTGACTTGTGACACTGGCAAACATGACCAGTCCTCTGAGCATAAAGATTTCAGACTCCTGCAGAAATCCCGTACACTCATTCGATCTGTGATTCTGCACATGCAAGCATACCCGTACACTGAAACAACACACAGACAGCAGCACCCTGTGCATGTTTCATGGCTCAGGACAAGTTCATAATTGCCATAGGCATTCAGCGGATCTGAAAGTGTATCTGAAGCACCATGAATATTTCAGACCCACAGGAGGTCCATGGTGGTGATGAGTCAGCATCTTTTTCCATAAAACGGAGGTATTTGGCAGCAATTTATGGTAAGTAGCCGCATGAGGTTGGGTCTCCTGTTGGGACGAGAATGATTTAGGGCTCATTTCTGGAAGGAGTCGGTCTGGAGGAAGAAACCCGGCCGAATGGATTCGTAAGAATGGTGGCATGTCATGACATCTCTCCTGCCTATACTATCCTATACTTGCTACAGCATTTACAACACCTTGCAAGAATGTATACTAACATTTGGACACTTCCTACAGTTACAGGTAATGCAACCACTCTATTCAGTCCACTCAGGCTGTTAAAATGACCAGATTAGACTTTGTGCCTCAGTGCATATTGTGTTTTTATTATGAAAACGGGCATACTTGCATTTGAGAATGGCAAATGAAAGAGTGATTCATAGTTACTGTTGGTAGTGGTTTGCCTTTATTTTTTTCTTCAGCTAAACTTAATCGTTTCCTTTCTTTTTACACTTAGTTTTACACCTGAATAGAACCAGAGCTGGCGAGTGTCATTTTCTTTCTACTTAGAGCCCTAAACACCCTCCAGGGCAAGAAAGTTTTAACCGCTCTGGTGAACTACAGAACTTCCGGTTTAACTGATGCATAGCCTGCGGAAAAGCTCAGTGAAAATATAAATGCACTGAGAATGCAGAGTCGATTCTTAAATCAAGAGTCTGTAGAGCACAAGGGGCACTTTGACTGTAAAGGAGCTGATGGGCCGGGGATTGGTGTCATGCAAATCCTGGAAATAGCTCTCTTTGATATAGTGTGAGGGGAAGACACGGGTGAATTTCCGATCAACATTTCTCAGGGTGTTTTTCACGTGCCACTCAAGTTTTCACCCTTTCAGTATCCATCCCAGGGTAACTCCGCTCCGGTCTGACAACAATAAGCCTCTGGGGGGCGATATGCCTGATGTTCCAGTGTAGCCAGCAGATATCTGGGCCAAGACTTCATTTGCCGTTTGACTATCAATTGTTTACAGTCCGATTAGCAACTAAAGACACGAGACTTGACCGTATTGTTCCTCAAGTAGCCATTTTACAAGCTAATTTTAAGCTAATAAATCATCGTCAGACAATAGCCAATGGGTTCAGAGATTGCGTTCTGCCTGTTTTCTGACTGTTTGCCGGCATTCAACCAAAGCCTGTTGAAATGTAATGGGTCAATACTACTCGGACAACAAACGGTAACTCGAACGCTTCTGATACAGAAAACTTGTCCAGTTGCCCACAGATTATGCATATTTACAGATAAACATGTTTAACAGTGAAGTATTCAAAAATGTCTGCCTTGAAAGGAATAGCTTGATATTTTGGTTGGTTTCATGTAACTCACATTCTTGTCGAGAGCTACATGGGAAGACTGGTACTACTCTTATGTCTGTCCGCTAAATATGTAGCTACACAGACAGCAGCCAATTAGCGTAGTTTAGCAAAAGACGAGAAACAGGGTAGACGGCTAGCCTGACTGTCCAGAGGTAACACAATCCACCTACCAACACCTCTAAAGATGGTGGTTTCTATACACCCACACATAATGTAGTGGTATTGCAACAGTGTATGGATTTGTGTGTGAGTGTTTCTTTGTGTAAATTGTTTTGTTTAAATGTGAGTGAGGGATGGTGTTAGGTGGTGGTAATCTAGTGGTCTGGCTTCCAAATATATCATCGGAAGTTTGTGAGTTCAACACCAGGCTGCCACCATTGAGCTCCTGAGCAAGGCACTTAACCCCGAGTTGCTCCAGGAGACTGTCCCAGTAGTGAGTTCACTGTAAGTCGCTCTGGATAAGAGTGTCTGCTAAATGACCTGTAATGTACGTAGTGAAAGTGACCATCTCTGTACTGTGTGTGTGTGTGTGTGGTAGCAGGTTATAACTAGGAGGGCAGCCTTAATCCCCTTGAAGACTGATGACCCAAACTGTACACAAACAGTTTGTGCTACCAACCAGTTTACTCAGATACATATACACATGCACCAGTACACACATAATCCAACCCCTCTGTGTGTGTTTGAAGTTACAATTTATGGCCTTTGTCAGGGAGAACTATTATTTTAAGAATAATTGGGGCTTTGGGACAGTGTTGTATTGTTGGTTAATTGTCATCCACAGAAGGGGAAATCCTTCTGTGTTTGTGCAACACTGTGTGTGTACTTGCCAGATTTAAGCTTGCTTGTGAGGTCCAGGGGCCAGTTTGAGCAAACTATGCGTAGGATTCACGTCAGAAAGTGTGTATGCACCAAAATATTCAGATTTATAACGCATTGCGCACCCACGTCCTACACCGGTTTCCCTTTAGAATTACAATCAACTCCAAATCTGGCGCAGTTTTGCGAGCTTCATGTAACGCCCACAAATGCCAAACAGGCATTAGAGCGGCAGCATGGTGGTTACCAGGTGGGCTATCGCTGACTCCAAGTACATGTTGATAATAATGTCAGTAAATTGTTTACATTTCAAACCGTTTATTTTTTTTGTGTGGCTCACCAGAACACTAGCAAGACCGCTAGCATCAAAAGGAACCTGCTTAATTAATTTGGCGTTCACGGCATAAGAATGGTCTGAAGGGAATAGGAATATTTTTTCTTCTTGTCAATAAATCTGAATTAAAGTCCAAAAACCAACGATGAATTGATATTGCTAATTAATTATCTGTGTTTCAAAAGCTTGCCATATGTTACTCCTCTGTGCCACAGAGCTGCATTGTTGTCCAGAAATCTATTAAAAACATGTAACTGAGCCAAATTGTTGCACTGGGTGACGTGTATGTAGTTTATTTTTGGATGAATATTTATTTGGGGTACTATAAATACTCCCTACAAGAACATCAACTATGTATTAATGCATAGCTAAAAAAAAAAGTCCCAAATTAATTCACTATTTACTTCAATTTAAGCATTTACTAAAAACTACAGTGCCCAGGTGTTTTATGAAATGAGACTTTATTAAGGATAAAAACATGCTTTTGCGTCATCAGTAGGAGCCAGTTGGCGTGGAGACAGACACTGTAGGGAAGATGTAAAGCATCGACAGACACACTAACACACAGTTAGCTCTTTAATGAATGTATTGGCAATCAGAAAAATACAGAATACCAGGACGAATCTTTTGAACATGATGTGTCTGTGTGTTGAATGCTTGTTACATTTAGCAGAAATGTGAAAAATTAAAGAAAATCCCATCCCCAAATATCATAAAACAAAAGCAGCATGCTTATCACGGTGCCAGACGTGTGTTTTGCCATCCCAGACTGGATCACTGAGGAATACAGAATTGTTAACGGCCACGGGCCACTGTTAAAGTAGCAACATGATTCCTCCTTGTATAAACTACAAGGTCCACGTGATCGATATTACAAGCAGGGCTCGAAGCAAACACCAGCCATTAGCCATATGTCGTTAACATACAGAATTACATAGAATCGGATGTATTCCCCCAGATAATCAGCACTGAATGGCAAATACATGAACAAAACAGAAAAATTGTGTCTTTCTGTTTGAGCGAACGCAATTAAAGTAAATGAATCAATACGCCACTACAGACACGGTTATCTGCATGATTTTGCATATCATTTACAATCAAAACGAAAACACCCACTCATTGTCTGCACTGGCACATCAAAATATTAATTGAATAGGAGCCAACATTTAGGTCAAGCAGCTTCAACAGGCATCCCCCATGGGTCCGAGATTTCTGCTTTTTGTTATGCCACTCTTCTCCCATGTAGCTGTCAATAAAGCTGCCTCAGGTGTTATAACTATTTAAAATAGGTATGGTAAAATTGAGAAAATGCAGTAACGTGTGCAGATGAATAGTGGACTGTCCCTGAATGTCACTTCCCTGCCGTTTCCCTTCTCCTTGTGGATCGCTACAATATAGGATAACAAAAAAAGACGGGCATGTTGAGTAAGAAACTGTTCTGTCTATCGATCTTCTCCGCTCCGTTGGAATACCATGGACAGCAGTGCACCGACACAAAGCTCCCCTTAATTTAGCCGTACTCATCTAACCATCTCACAGCACAAACTTGCTTAGCTGTGGGGCTAACAATAATTATATTCCAAAATGTTTAGACACCAAAAAGCATTAAACCACTTGACAGCATATAAGAAGTGGACGTAGACACCGTAAAGTCACCCATTGTTTGTAGGTCGTGATTTTGAAGCTTGAGTTTGGTGTTTTAGCAGTCCCCATCTTGTTTTATTTATGGAACCAGAGTACTACCGAACGGCGAACAAAACGTTTTAGGCGACTAAAATGTCTTTCATGAAGTGAAACACACGGTGAAAGTTGTAAAACGAAAACGGGGACAAACCCCAGACCGGAAAACTGCATAGTAGCTACTTCTGAATCACAAAGTAGCCACGCTGTAAAGCATGCGCTGCTTTAGCATCTATTTTACCCTAAATGGGCGCGAACACCATCCCGATTATGCTGGGGGTTCGCAACACAAAAAGGTTGAGAACCCCTGCTTTAGATCACACCAAATCCAGAGATTAATTCATAAAAATAAAAAAAGAAAGTCTAGTATGATGATTACGAGGTGTGAATATGCATCATTTCTGCAACCAGAATCTATTGGCTAGGACTGAGCAGTGACGTTTTTATTCTTTGTAGAAATAATCCCATCCTTGGTAGGTCTTACATATACTCTATGATAAATGATCCAATATTGAAGTACGGAGAGTGGAAACATAATCATTTTAACCCAGATGACATAAATCTTATGGTAAATCCTCATGGTAAGCAACGATAGATAAATTAGTGTAGAAATTCTACAAGAGCTAAATTCAGATGTATCTGCTTTGATGTTTTCCGGCTCGTGAATGTGCAGTTCCAGAGATTGGACAAAGCAAGCTGTTTCAAGGATTTTGCCTCAAGGCTCCAGTTACTGGCTGTCTTGTTGGGTCCGTGACTATGTTCTTGTGAGATTATACACTTTTCTGTTGGAGTCTGCGATGGATGTACCATTTTGAGGCATCTTATAAATGAATGAATGAAAGAAATGATGAATCTGTTGTCAATGGAGACTTTGCCGGCTTTACAGCAGTGTGCGTGTGTGTGTGTTTGAACACTGTGAGAGAGATCAGTCAACACAAGACTAAGTATTATAAGTATGATATGAAATAGTGCAGTCAATTTGCTCAGGTTGCGTCATCTGAGCCTCTCCACGTGGGATCATTAAAAATTAAACATTCTTCATTTTCTCTGAGGAATATCCCTAGTTTTATATCACCACTTCAATATCAATATATGCCATGTAGTGGATACTGCTCCCCGATGCCTTTTCAGTTACTTTAGTGGCATATATTAAGCATGCAGCTGTAGAAATGTACACCATAGTGATGGATTGACTTTGGGTTAGGGTTCCACTGTGGGTACCTTTCTCTCTATACATGGACATGTGAGATATCCTGTGTATTTATCTACCTACCTTGACATAAAATACCACAGAAAGCAGTTTAAAGCCATCATTATTCCAACAAAGCAGTGAAACGCGTTGATGGATAGCTGAAGGCTGCCACCTTTTTAATCTGTTTCACCACAGCATCCAATAATGTGGTTAATGACACATCCCGCCCACCATATTTCTGATATCTACTTAGCATGCGTACACACAGACGTCCTTCAGCAGAGCTCATAGTGTCTGTGATATGGTGGCGTTAAGCCAGGAGCATGTCTATCTATAGACGTGGAGATAAAACTGAGATTTTCAAGGGTTATACTCTGTCTTAACTGAGATTCCCTCACATTAGGAACATCCATGAAACAAAATTAAGATATATTTCCCATATATGGACTTAGAATACACAATCTATCTGTGTTGCAACAGGGAGCCGGTTGCATTGACTTTTCTTAATTTCAAAGTTAGCCTACTTTGCATCACTAAATTAAAATGGGTTACGCCACACTACCTAGTTTTTTATTTGTAAAGATACGTTTTTAAGATATTTCTTCATGAATAGTACGGTTGCGTGCCAGGCAGAGGCAAAATGTGTATGTGTCTCTCCCTCCCCCGTTGTCTCTCCAGGTAATTACAAGATGGTTGGTTTCCACCTTTGCAGTCCAGTCATGCTGCTCATTGGTTCCCTCAGACTTAAAGCTGGCCAATCATCATGCGGGGCCCTGAATAAAATGAGCCACGCATGAACAGTTTGTTCTCTGGCTGCCTGGGTTTGTTGTTGCACTGGTTTGAAAAAAAGAAATGTGTGAGACTTTATGAGAGAGTTAGGGTACCATTTACATAGGGATGGAGAAAGGAAAATCATGAAGCATTGAATCTTTCCAGCAAATTGTTTTACAAAAAGGGGTCTTTTCTAGCGATGACGAGATTTGGTTCTCAAAAGGGTTAATTTATTGAGGCTTCATGTGCTCACAAAACCACCTGTTGGTGAAAGAGTGTATAACAGGCAGATAGGATTTGTCAACAACGTGATCTTTGATAGACTGTATTGTGCGCCAGTAATAGGTTTGGAAATGGGCTGTAAACAATGAAACAAAAAATATTCCATGTAATCCATTCATATCAATATAGTGTCTATTTTCTAGTAAATCCATTGTATAACATAACTGTTTAATTAAACTAATTGTCTTGTGAGTATTGCATCCAATATGTATAAATCAATTAGTTGGGCAATAAATATCATAATAAAAATAAATGGCAGAAGGCTGCATTACAGTGGCTGTGGCTCAGGAGGTGGTCGTCCACCGATCGGAGGGTCAGTGGTTCGATCCTCGGTCTCTGCAGTCAACCTGTCAAAGTGTCTTTGGGCAAGATTGGCCAAATTGCTCCCGAACGGTGTGTGAGTGTGTGTGACTGTGTGTGAATGTTTATTACTATCAATGACCACCTTGGACGGCAGCCTCTGACTCTGTACGAATGTGTGTGAATGCTGACATTGTTGTAAAAGTGCTATATAAATGCAGTCCATTTACCATTTACCATTGGTGTCCTAAAACTGGAAAGTGGCAGTGGTTTAACCGAACACAGGGCAGTAAAGGTGCTTGTGTAACAACAAAAATGATGTAGAAAGCAGACTTTATTCGTTTTTGTTCAGTAACAATAATTTCTCAACTGTGTATGGGTTAAGGCCATTTTTATTTTACTTTTTTTTTTATTTTAAGAGACAACTTCTTCTGCCTTTGAAAACACCCTTTCACAGGGCTCTGGTGAGCCTGGGGTACACAAACACAGACGTGGGTATATACATTTCTGTCTATCCCAGTATTTCAGTGGTCCTCCAAACGTCTGATATTTGGGTCGGCCAGGTACCGCTGGACCTCCACAGTTGCGTCTGCCCTCACATTATGAGTTCTCCATCACACTTCTTTCTTGAGAAGTATGCACAGACCTTGTTGGTGAGTCTAGTAGTGTAATTAATCTAAATTGAGATATTGGTGGTTGTTCTGGTGTGAAGTGGGCGGGTTGAGCAGATCTAATTATGGCACTACATTCAGATATTAACGTTTTATGGCCTCTGTGGCTTTTGTAGGACTGACAAATCCAATGGCTTTGAACCTAGGGTCGAGTGGTGTTGCCAGTAACATGATGCTTATTGACTGCAGTGCGTGAAGCCTCTCCGTCAGCTGCCTTACCAGATGTTTTCCCATGTCCCTTGCCACTGCAGCTGTCTTGTTTGCTAGGTCTTCCTGCAACATTTGTTCAAGCATTTTTGAGCAGTGGCACTACTTTTGAGCCGTAAACCTTCATCTCTTCTGAGAGCTCCGTGGTGGCGTCATGGAACGAAGACAGCAGAGAAAGGCACCCACTGACGATGTTGTAATCATTAGATGCAAAGTTGGGGATGTCAGTGTCAGGAAGACAGTATAACAATTAATTTAATCGTCATAGCAGCAGTAACACAAACAAAATATAGCATTGTAATAAAAAGAAGATACCATAGCAGTGGTGCTTCTAAAATATCCCACCAGCTTCTCTGCCTTGGCCCCCAAATGTCACAGAGCACAGGGTTCAGGTCAAGAGCCTTTCTCACCACCAGGTTCAAGAGTGTGTGCAATGCATTTTGTGTGACGGAGCCTCAGTTCCCTGCCACAGGCAATCATATTAGCAGCACCATCTGTAACAAGGCATGTCACCTTGTTAGTAATTCCCCATTCCTTCATGAGGGATTCACACTTGCTAATTTCTTTTAGCAGTGTGTTCCTAGGGGAATTGTAGTGCTCCTAATAAAACTGAATTCAAACAGGTGTTGTTGTCGACAAAGTGGCAGGTGACTGCTAGGTAGGCGTCCATGTTGATGGATGTCTACATGTCGGAGGTAAGGCTCACTACAGCGACCTTCTGCCCTTCAGCTGTGGCCTTCTCCTTCGCTTCGTTATATTTGCCCTCCACCATGTTCTTTTTGTAGCCTAAAGTAAAACAAATCTGTGCTTCATTGTCAAACACAATATGATAATACAATGTTGCTTCATACATGTACCCTTACACACCTGCCTTGTCGGGAGAACACAGTTAGGGTCTAATTTGGATACAAAGTCCCTAAATCACACATCCGCCACAACACTGAAGGGCTGTGTTCACCAAGGCTTCATCCAGCTCTTGTTTTCTGGTAGCTGGGAATAAAAGAGCTAAGTAAATAAAGTATCTTAGTTTTCTAATTTCCATGATTAACAAAAGTAAACATGGTCCAATTGTAATGGTATAATATACTTTTAATGACCCACCTTGGCTGGGTCCCCCTTTTGTTCAAGGCACGGTAATGCCTTAGCATAGACAAAGTGTTATATTGTAACCCAATTCCTTTGAGCACAATAAACACAAAAAAAAAACTTACGTTACTATGTATGTAGCCTAACTTATTGGGAGAAATGAGATCAACATGTTGCCATACAGGGGAAGTCCTTCTCCTTGCCGGCTCTGTCCAAACAACTAGCAAAGCTAACAAACGATCAAAACTTACCTCTATCACAACCACACCGTTTGAGGGGATCCCATGGGTGTACACCAAGATCTGAACCACTTCCTGAACCAGTCGCATGGTATCGACTGGCAGCAAGGCTTCAAATGTCATCAACAACGTCATTGGTACGAAACAATACAAGCCTCGATACGCGCTTCTCAGAAAACTTCCTGGATTACTCGATTACTTGATTGAGTACTTACTTTAGATTTTTTGTTGTAGTGATTTCTGTTTGTTGGGGAACACCACTTTGTCCCACCCTCCCCTACATTTTGAGCTGAAAGTGAATGACTTTCATTTTTCCCTTCTACTTTGACTCCTTCAAATTCTTTGTTTTTTTCGTGTTTTTGTCTTTTTCAGAATGGGGATGTAAAAAGTATTAACTCAAATTAACTATTTGTTTTAAGTCTCCTACATTTTGTCAGGATTGCAAGATTGAATTTTCTTTACCTCCAACAACTGTTACATCTGGAAGTTATAGCATGTGCTGCCATGGTGACTTCCTAGTTTATTGCTTTTGATTGGACGGTGCTTCAGATGTTTCGAGCAACTAATATAAACTTAGCTTAGCTAAGATATTCCGAAAGTTTTAATGGTGTAATTGAATTTAATAAATTACTCATTTGAAACTAGCCAGTAGAAAACCTAGATCGGACATTAAAAACAAAGTTGAAGTACTTATGAATAGACTACATATGCACCAGATTAGATATTAACTGTAAGTTTTAAAAAAGATACAGCTGATCAGTCAGATGGGATGCCTGTTCTGCGTTCATTTGTGTTTACACTGCAGGTGCATTTCCATGTCATGTGTTATTTTGGTCAAGCTTATTCATATTTTGGTGGCATTTTTGAATATTGATTCCCAAAGATTCAGTCAGGTGTGTTCAATTCATTATTTAATTGTGGTTTATTTTTATGCTCTTCAGAGAAGTTTAAAGTGTGACGACCCAGAACTCCCTTTCCTTCTCCACTGTTATTAAATGCATACTGTTCTGATTTTCTTCCTGTTTTAACTTCCCACACTAATTACTGTAATGGAAAGTATGCTGAGTGGAACCAGAGAAGATACAATTAGGGCTGCCCTTTAACCTGCAGCACTAATCATTACTAATATCCATCAAGCTGAGCAGAATATAAAAGTACGTATTGACGGTGGCATCTAACCTCCATGATATGATTTTGATTAGAGCAATTCCAGCTCTTATCCCTGCATTGGCTAAATAATATATCAGGGGAATCAAATTATGTAATTTTTCCAAGAAAACTGACAAAAAGCACAGAAAGGTTTTTGCATATTCACTGCAATTGATTGTTTACACATTTTTGCAACTTTGACTGTGTTCGGACTCAAGTATTCAAATATTTTTTTTTCTTCTGATTTTTACACAATTTGGCTTTTACCATTAGAGTGAGTTGTCACTTACTCTTCTTCTATCAAGGCCACTTTTAACAATCTCGTAACACATCAGCTATCGGCCTGACGACAATTTAGCCTCTGAGGTCAATCTCAAATATCGTCTCTCAGTTTGCATCTATACTACAGAACTACAAACAAAACTAACAGCCTAGCAGCTCTGTTGGGTTGGACTAAGTATAATGATGCGTTGCGCTAAATGCTAGGGCTGCACAATTCTTTGCAGACCGTACAAACAGTATGATCACGAGCTACTGGTGAAGGTCACACTGCTGAAGGATAATATAATGAATAATGAACATAATGAAGCACTACTCTGCAAAACCTATATTGCTATGTAAGAGAGATAATGAAATCGATACTCAAAACAAATCGGACTAGATTTGAAATCTTAATAGAAAAGTATCTATTGTTGACCATGCAAGGAGGCTCAATTCGAGTAAATGTCACTCGGAGCAATTGTATCTTATCTGAGCTTATGTTTACCTGGATACAAGGAATATATGTCAGAGGACCTCCAACATTTCAAGTTCTGAAGTTTCAAACAAAAACACATCTTAAATCAAGTCAGTCTTTTTGCTTGCATGATGGTATATTATCTTGGGAGTAAATATATAATTTCAAGGTTTAGACTTTTGTCAGTATTTCATTATTTTCTATTACAATATTACATTCCTTTTAAGGACCATGAATTTCACTTCCAAATTTTTTCCCAATTCCCAATTTTGTAGTATTCCGAGATATTTCAATAGATAAGTAAAAACGTTGGCCAGCTGGTGTCACTAGGGGCAAAGTCAGGGGCTCATCAAAGTCATTGGGATTCATCCTCTGGCAGCCACGAATACCTTGTCCCAATCCATCCATTTGCGATACATTTCACTCCAAACTTATCAAGTGAAAATCACTTGATTCAAGCAAAAGAAAACTCATATCTAAAATGTTTGCAAAAATGCCCCATCAAATTTAAGTGAAGTATAGAATACAACACAAAACGAAGAATACTCATATTTACCTAAAGGAAGACCATAGTATTGCAATCACAGTCTGCACACGTTAACACTGACCTGCAGGAACCATTTCTTGTCAGCTGACATTTCCATCATCTAGACACGTTGGCCCAGGGGACAGAAGCAGGGGAGATAACATCGGCATACTGCTAACACAAGATAACAAGATACCATGCATCCATACGCATACATTATTTATAGCATCAGCTTCCTGCCAATGTATCTCCAAAAACGTGTACCCCAATGGTCCATTCATTCCTCTGTCCATCCATCACTTTCAGCAGCTGCACAGATTTATGATCACATCACAGTGTCTCTAATCTCTGCTCATAAACTCTGCAGGAAATCTGAGGCAATCACTTCAACCTCTGTCACTCTCCCGTTGTCTCTACTTACAGGTTTATGTCCAGGTGTAAAATCCCATTTTAGAATTGACTTGTCTATCACTCTCTAGCCTCTCCATTTGCATTTTAAGGCACTTAGCTGATGCTCTTTACCGGAGCAACTTAGCAGGTGTGCAATTCAAGGCTCCGGTCCCAGATGAGCAAAAATTACAAGCCATGAAAAATAATTTGTCAGGCAAATGTTTCACTTGTTGGCTTGGCTCAATATATTAACATACGTATATTGAGTCAAGCCAACAAGTTCTTGAAAATCAAATTGAAATATATGACAATAACTGATGTAAAGCACGTTAATGGCATGAAGATGACAGAAAAAGGAGTGGAGGGAGAAGATCCATATCCCCTCTTCAATCTGTCGATTAAATATGAAGCATAAAGACTGGAAGAAACCGCTAGCTGCTGTAAAAAATTAAATTTAAAAATGCTTGTTTTAATGAGTAGGTGCATCCTGGAACTATAGAAAGCCAAGGTAAAACCAGAACCTCATTCAAAATCCGATTGACATTGACATTTGTAACAACGCTAACAGCAAAAGATCCCGCCTTTTGAACAAAGTGTATACATAAGGGAATCAATGGACATACTGTTGTGCGGGTCACTGTGTATGTGTTGAAATGAGGAAGGTAAAATCACATATTTCTATACAGTGTTCTTCTCTTGTTAATAAACATCATTTCCCATAAGCCCACAGACCAACGTGGGTTAAATGCCACAGCTCGGCAAAAGCAATGACTCCATGGGTGAATCAAGGGGTTAGGTCAGACATGTTTGTAATAACAGCATGAAAGACAGAACACAGTTGTAGCGAATATTGGTGACTAAAATGTTACATTCTGATCTGAACATCTGAGTCAGGAAATGACCCCGCAAGACTCGAGGAGGACATTAATGGATAACTAGCTAATTCTTTTTAAGGCCAATGGTAACTGAGGAGGCCCAACTTGGAAGAATTAGGTGGGTGAGATGAACGATATTAATTATTTGGATCGAAAGCTTGAAGGGAAAGAATCGGACGGGAAGGTTTATTGATGGGAGGGCTTGAAGTTACACAAAGATGACCGTAGTATCGATCTTTTCGTCTAACTCTAAGGAAGAAAGTCAGTTACAGTTTTTCCCACAATGTCAAACTATTTATTTAAGTGCCCGTATTAGATATTTAGCATGTTACATTTTCTAATTTCTCTTCATTCAACGACTCCCCTACCCTTAGCATTACTTTGAAAAAATAAATTCTCAAATGCACCTTGTTACCCCCATTTGAGCTTTTATTCCTAGATTCTCTCTCCATCTCCTGCCCGACCTTACCTCTTTCCTATTTTTCTCTTTTTCTAATTGCTCTTCCTCTCTCTTTCCTCCTCATACTCTCACTTTTACCTTTCTCTGTCCACAGATGTTTTGGTCCTCCCATTGAAAATGGCAATTGCCCTTTGGTGTCAGATTGATTTTATTGGCCAGAACCACGAGATCACCGCTGCTTGCACTAAACGCAACTGACAACAAAGAAACTGGTTGAGAATAGGCACAGGCACACACGCACACACACACACGCACACACACACACACACCACTACCTCGTCAGCCAAGTAAAACCTCTCTGAATCTCACAAGTGTGGATCCCATCAAGTTAAAACTGACTATAGATACACTTAATTGGCTGTGTGTGTGAGAGTAAGAAACAGGCCATGTGCGCACGAGTGTGAGGAAAGTTGTGTGTGTGTGTGTGTGTGTGTGTGTGTGTGTGTGTGTGTGTGTGTGTGT
>CALSCE010010956.1:1293796-1320665 GCA_943593645.1 Bovichtus variegatus
TGTGTGTGTGTGTGTGTGTGTGTGTGTGTGTGTGTGTGTGTGTGTGTCTCTCTCTGCATGACCGCACCTCCATCTCACTCCCTGCTTGTTCAGCATTAGTGACTGTCAGGTGCCTGGAGGGAGGTCCCACAGCTACAACCAAACCCACACCAGCTGCTGCTGTTGCAGCTCTTAGCTGGTTATCGCTTCAATCTGGTGTGAGTGGGAGTGTGTGTGTGTGTGTTTGGGTAAAAACTGCCAATATGTTGCAAGTTGTATGGGCCAGTGCTAATGGAGAGGAATGGAAGCAACGTCACATTTTTAAGACGTTTACTGTATGAATCTACCTTAGTCTTGTATGGATAGACCAGATGACTGGCCCCTTTTACAGCAACAAGGATGTGTGTTCAACACACACTTCTCAACACAGGTCTGAGCTGCATCATACATCTTTGACTTCAACAGTCAACCTGTAGTCATTTATACAAGACACACACTTATTGAAGGTCTGGCCATGTGTGAACAACCTGTCTCATTCCTAACTTCTCATATTTGGACGCTTGGTCAGGACCTCTTTTAGACTCTGCATTTAACCCGTGCTAGTATTAGGAGCTGTGGGCAGCTATTATATACAGTATACAGCGCCAGGGGATAATCGTGGGGATCCGGTGCCTGAACTGGCACCTCTCCAGTTCCCAAGCCAAGTCCCTGCGAAAAGATCGTGGTGTGGATTGAAATAAGTTGAGTAACGTGACTCAAAAATAACTCAAAGTTGAGTTTTGGTATGACACGCAACATGAACAGCAGTCTCCTGGGTGAAAGTCCTTTTTGTTTGTTTGACCCATCCATCCTCCATTTTTTTTAAATCTTGATTGATTGAAGTAAATGGGGGCCGCGTATCAAAACATCTGTTTACAAACTCTCACACAACTCATGCAGTATAATCCCATAAATCTCATTTATCCAGTCGTATGCTCACTGCTTCAAAATCACATGCATTTTCGCTAAAAACCTTTCTATTTAAAACTCTTCAGATTCATCAGGAAGTGTACCGTGCCTGTGCAAGTGAGATTGTTAATGTTTTAATCATTTTATTCATGCTGAATGAAATGATTGGACAGACCTGCAGCCGTGCAACAGCCACAGATAACGGATTTTTCTTTTTTTTGTAAACGCGTTTTATTTATTGATTGTTGAAATACTCTTCACTTGTGCCGCTGCTTCTTGGGTTTTGAAGTTACTCTATTCACATATTTACGGTAGCAATGCTACAGTTGACGCATCATGATTGTTGAAGCTTCCAATGAAAATGTTATGGACTCTATAAACTCAAAGCCCTATTAAAAGTGTATGCTCCAGCTTTTACATAGCTCAGTTGTGCGACTTGAGGTGGTGTTGGAGCAAACAGACGCACTCAATTTGGAAACCTCGGAGTATCACCAAGATGGGGGAACTCCAAACGCAATGCTGTTGCATGCCCTGCAGGTGTGGTGATAAAACTAAAAGCACAGCCAACCCTTTGTTATGTTCCCAACCCAATCAGTAAAATATTGATTATGTTAATTGCCAACAACCAACACAAACTGTTACGCTAAATACAAATCAAACATCATGTTACGATGTTGGTCAAATACCTATCACACTAATTGATGTTACAGTGCCTGAGATAACAACCTGCCTTTATCAAATTGTATTGGATACTATGACATTTATACATGCCATGTCTTTGTCAGGAAATGTACTATGTAGCTAATGTTCATTGATGCCCGACACATGCCATTTTAAGGACTTGCCCTACGTTATATACAATAGAAGATGTAATTAATTGGCTGATGTTGCGGGGAACCGTGGTGGCACCAAGGAGGTCCATGGAGGGAGAGGACGAGGAGGAAAGCGAGAGAACACAGTGAGTTGTGATTTTATCAGCCCACGTGCAAACGGTTGCAGGAAGTGAGGGAGGGTTTTGACACAATGGATCACAGGAAATTGAGTCCAATAGCGCAATCTCCATACTGTGAGGGTCCGAACATGGACCACATTCTCGATGGCTGACTTGAACTACTGCACATACAAGTTGCAGTAATGAATGGCCTCTTTTGTTCTTAGCAAGAAATCTTCACTCTGTTGTTTGAGGCGTGGGTACTCAAACTAATAGGCAGGATCATGAAAGTATATCTGGGCAAAGAGTGGGGTTTGACCCTACTCTGGAAGGGGTACAGAAATGTATTGATAAACCCTGCCTTGTACCCCAGGACTGAAGCCATCTCCTTAACACAAATACTTGTCATTGCCAGTGCGTTGTTGTACTCTTTTCGTTACAGTTACGTCAAGGGGAGACCCCAGCGCAGAACACAGACTCGGAGAACAGAGTATGTTTGAACAGTGTTATACTCAAAGGCAGGCGAGACGGTGAGGGTGGATAGCAGGGAATGGCACGGTTGCAATTAGGATAGCGTGCCTGCTGTAGTTGCATACGGTGCCCTTCCTGATGCCAAATTGTGTGCTTCTGTAGCCCTCGCGTTAGCAGTGCATGCAGCATTGCTTGCCGACCGGACTGCCCGCAACTGCGATGTAGCTTCTGCAGTCTTGCCAGCATTTCACTCAGCGGTGCCTTCCCAAATGCTATGCTTGCATCTGGTGCGTGTCTTATGCCCTTACTTCAGCAGTGCATGCAACGTTACCTGCCAGACACTCTGCTCGCATCTCCGGTCTCAGATGTGAGATAACATAACTTAAAGCTGAATGTAACAAAGGACCTACATGGCTAAACCCTCAGTATTTTGCATACGGCTAAAACTAAAGCCACGTTGGTACAAGTACATTTTAGAACCTCAGCCGCTCTGTCGTCTCCTCCTGTCCCACAAAGTGATAGCGTGGATGTATTCTGTTGAAGTTTGTTGCTTGTATGCCTGCACCGTGTTCAGATCTGTTCGGATAAACGCTTTGCAACGGAGTCGAAGTTCAGACTGACACACAAACATAGAGACTGTCGTGTTCTTATAATTTGAAATAGAGATGCGTAGAAAACAATTTCAGAAAACTTCTCTTCAGGTAAACGATATTTATTCGATGATGATGTTAATGAGCATTACAAAAGTACGCAGCTGCGGTCCGTCCTATTTCACCGTTCCACAGACCACATTAAAGTAGTTACTCTGTCTCACGGATTCACAGGACAAGCCCCGATCTATTGTTTTACAAGATCTTTTATACCCGCCGCCTTTCAGGTATAGTCTTCTCCCATTGGTTGGCTGGGGCCAGGTCCTATTGGCCCCTTGTTGGCACTTAAGCGTGTCCACGCCTCTTAGTGCTTCTCTGCTCCGGTCAGATCTTCATTCACCCTTTTAAGAAGTGGTGTGCCCTTACGTTTTTACAGTTTACAATATTGTATATCATTTCAGTTTATTGGTCATTCTTATGCGCAGTCACTTAATTTAAACAACATTTAACACTTCTAAATATGAGAAGAATAATAAGGCACATAATGGTTAAACATTCATAATACTTATCAATAAGGATGTAATAAACGTGCATTGTAACATTTAATACATTGATTTTTCTTACAAGACCTCTTCTTATAAAGGGCGGCACATCTTTTTGGACGGGCCGGGGTAAAGACAAAATCAGTTGTCTTTACCCCGACCCGAAACCCAGGTACCGGCACAAATCTTTGCTTGTCTGGCTGACATCGGCACCTCGGATGTTTTACCCAACTCGGACTGCAAGGAATCTGAAACACACACAGAGATGTCTGTCATTTAAGTATGATATGATTTTGTGCCATTTTTCTGTCACCTTTTTAGAGCTTTTGAAATGGCTACACTTAAACACTCTTCGATATGGTTGCATGACACGTTGTATGAATCAGTTCCTCTCCCTTACCCTGTCCTTTCATGTGACAGGAATGTGATGTGTGTCTGTCTTTGTCATTCCTTTAATTTTCTCTGCATCTGTTCATCCAAACAACTTCACACTTGGCAAGTGTATTACTGAGTGTGATGGACTCAACAAGTGCGAGCTTTTGAGATTTACGGTACTATTTCTTAGTAGTGTGTTATGTTTACACCGTGTACACTGTTTCACCTCCGAGCTAGCCTTGGTCCAGACCTTTGAATTTGCCCATTCCAACGAGTTTTAGTTGACTGATTTGACAGCGGATTCTTAGTTAAAAAACAATCAAACAATGATCTCTGTGGAGGGCATACGTTGGTCTCTAGTGGTTGGTTAAGGAAAATCAAATCCCCCTACCCCCCACACTCAGAAAGCTGTGTACAGCTCGCTCTCCGTCGATGTTCGTGTGAGCTTTTGCGCCCAAATGAAGTGTGTACTCTAGCATTGTTGGGGCATGCAATTATGCTATGGCAAGTGTATTGCTCAGGACACAAGGAAGCAAAGTGCAAAATTTGAAAATGTTTGGGTGAGCAGTTCTTTAGAAAGCTGCAAGCTGCAATACCGGAGGCCAAGCAATCAGCCCGGTACAAACAGAATGGGAACTGCACTCTTTTTTCAAAATGCTTGTCCTGTTCAGTGGGATGAAGCCTTCATTGGTGGAGAGGCAGATTACACGTTGGACAGATGGAATGACATATCTGGACGAACACATTCACTCTCACAGTCACCAAACAAACGGAGAGAGGAACCTGGAGCGAGTGTAGAAAATCCATGCATCTTTACCATCTGTATTTTTTAAAATTATCATCCAACGCTAATGGTTTTTTTCAATATACATTTTTCCATATTTACACCAAAACTTCAGCAGGACAGTCGGCTACCGCTTGGATCAAGGTCAACACTCAAGAGTTACATTTGTTACAGTTAACTGTGGCACGGTAACACAAAGTAGCTATTACCGTAAGACAAATATGAAAGGACCACGAGATGAGGTAACATTACATTTTAATCTGTAACTCTACACATGCACTGACACTTTTGAACGCCACAGCTTAAGCATCCCATCCAACATACCTTCTCTCATTCAGTTGCTATGGTAACAGTTTTAACCATCTCTCTATTTCACTCCCTGCTGCTCACTTCTCTCTGTGTCACTGGCCGGGTTTCCTTCGATTTACCACAAACCCGTGTCTCCAGTCAAGTTTGCATCTGAACTGTAGGTTCTATCACAAGTGCCACTCAAGTTCCTGCAGAAATGTACCAAAACATTTGAGATGAAAAGGAGAAAAATGTAATCTAGAAGGGAACCGTGATTAGGTTCCCTGGTGTATGCTATGTAACACATCAGTGTGCTCTGACATGTGGCCATTCTTAGTTGTATTGAGGTTTTGAGGCTTGATAACGTTTGTCTGTTGTCACAGTTGATGGCTGTGTTTCATGTTAGGAGAATTTAATAAGTAGAGATGAGATAAGAGATGATAAAGCAACATGACATGGGGACGAGGGCGGCTGGTGATTGCAATGGTAAACACACCGAAGACTGCAGTTCAGGGTGCCCCCCAATTTTATTTAAAAAACACTCAAACAAAAATAAATAAAAGTTTTCTCTCACTGCGACGACATTTACTGCTGCATGGTATTTACTGATGCTTGTGGATGTAAAAAAAAAAAATTTAATGCAGATGAGAAAAATGAAACGAAGACAGTAAATCATCTGTAAATCGCTTGATGGTTATATATTTGTATAGCTTTCGCCTGATCGCAAAGCATAACTTTACTGTTATCAAGGAAAATGCTCTCCCCTAATCCTAAAATGGTCCCAAATCAATACTCGAGTACTTCCTTGTTTTATGAATGAAGCAATACACGAGCAAGGTACTACACCCTGACCAATGCCTTTTGGGGGGTAAAAGGACCCTGAAACTTAATTTAGACCCTCGTCCCTGCAGTCAAAAACGCAAATGAGTACCTCAAAAGGTTCCTAGTCCCCGGGGAAAGTTCCAGTGGTCGAAAAGGGGCTTAAATAAAGGCTTAATACACCGCTTCCATGTTAACCTTAAGTAACCAGGTTCTCTGTAGTCATCTGATGTTTTTTTTTACTTAATGTTTTATGAAAAATGTGGTTTCTGAAATCGAGGTGGTGCATTACAGCAGGCTTGAGGAAATTTCACAGGCTAGATTCCTCCTGGAGAAAGCTTCTATTTAGCTCTTCACATGCACTGGACAGACAGACAGGGAAAAGCATTGTGGCAGGAGTTAAGGAAAGATCTATAAATGTAACCTACAACTGTGTAAATTAATCTGATTTAAAGTCCGACTAAAGATTAGTTGCCTCTTTAAGTCTAAATTCTATAGCTGCACTGTTGTCCATTGTAAAATATAAACGCATTTGTGCGGAAACCCCCCCCCCAACCTATTTTAGAGTAGAGGACTGCCACTGTAATATATTAACTTGTATGGTACACTGTATGTCCAGTTTTTCAGTCAGTAAAACGGTTAGCTTTCACAATACACTTACATACTTACTCTGCTGAAGTGTGTACTACTGTGAGAATAAACTGATATCCAAAATATAACCATGACATTACATAAGCATAAAGAGGTTTTGTCAGCCACGGTTTCCATCACACCTGTGGTGCTCTTTTTACTTTTTGCAATTTAGCTTTTGTTAGATTCTTTTCGGGTTTAATGGAAACCAAGTGTCTCTCTTCCTCTTCCAGTTCTCATTCTTATGCTCCCTCAACACCTCAGTATCACAGAGCATTCTAATAACATCTTCACTCACATTTTACACACCCACACACATATAGGCACTTTTTGTGCTTCATAGGAAGAGTCAAAACAATTTCACCTACGTTAACAACAGTGAGTGACAAAAAACCCAGAGGAGAAAATCATAACATATTCAGAGAAAAAAAAAAAAAAATAGCGAATGCACTTTACTTATATTTAAGTGCTTGACTTTTACACAGCATCTATCTGGAATATCTTAACTTGACAACCTCTTCCTGACATCAACCTTTTGTACTTCCTATAACATTGATTGTATAGAAGTCTATGAGAAAATGACCCTACTTCTCACTTGATTTATTACCTGAGTAAACATTTTCCTAATGAGTTTATGGTCTCAATTGCTAGTTTCAAGTCTTCTTCAAAAAAGCATGATGTTCATTTAGTAAATGTTTAGTCCCATTTAGATTAAAACAGTCGATAAAGCAGGGTATGCTTTAGGGCGTGGCTACCCTTGTGATTGACAGGTCACTAACACGGTGTTGACCGGTCTGGCATCTCTCCGTGTTTTCGAGTTAGACCTTTTAACCCTTTCACTGTGTTTTCAGTTCATGAAAATAAAAATGTTGGTCCCTAAAAATGATTTGTTCAGCGTTTAGTTGCACTTTTTTACACCCTTTCGTGTCACTTCTGGTTCCAAAAAAAAACAAGTTGTCGACAGCCAAACGGCAAACTCGAGGCTTTAAAACAGCAGTCAACAAACCAATGTAAGAGTGACTACGCCCACTACAGTCTGTGGTTTATGTGGTTGAGTACATAATAAAGCCCTTCTTTTTTTTTTGGCCTTCCAACCTATGTGTTGTCATTCCTGAATGTCACCATACTCCTGCAGCTTACCTCAATGCAAAACCTGAAACATTTATTACTACAAACACACTGGAGGTGACATTCATATCAGTTTCGAGATTAAAGTCTGAAGTTTGAGTCCAAATAAAAAGAGCAAGAAGTAAATATTATATTATGACACTTTTGTCCCTGCAGGGTTTTTTTTTCTCTCTGCAGCAGGGACAAGGTGGTCATTTGTTCTTGAAAAAGTATTCCACATTTCTAAAGTATCAATGCACTGTGTAAAGAATTGTGTCCAGACATATCATCAAGCAAGGATTATGCCCAGACATATCGTCAAGCAACAATTGAACACAAGTAGGTTCTCATCTCAACACTTATTTAAATCTGGCTCTCTCACACTGAGTGTGTTTTATTCCTTCTGAATGTGTCTGACAAAAATCTCTCAGCAATCTCATAATAATTTATTTTATAAGGTGGTGGATTGTTTCGCACATAAACTGGTGAGTAAGAAACACTGTGTTAAAAGGTAATTATTATTATTGTTATTATTATTATTATTATTATTATCTCTGTCAAAGGTGAGGTAATGCTACTGGCTTGGTTTGTATGTTTGTCTGTCAACAGGCTTACGGACAATTTTCATGAAACTCAGTAGACGTGTGAAGCATGGGTCAAGGAAGAAACCCTTACATTTTGGGGCATCAAATAAATTATGTTTCACTTTTTTTCTTAACGCTGTGAGATAGGGGCATTGGCTAAGCATTCATGTGGTGATGGAATAATCAGGAAATTCTGTTCCAGACTGGGAAAATGCAAACACATCTTCTTTGTAGTGGCCATGTTGTTTCCACATTACGACTAAAGCTCATGAACACGTCGTAGTTGGAAGAACGACTTTGGGGCCGTCTCAAGAGTATGTGAATGCACACTTGACCCTGGCTGAGGTCTGCGCTCTCCGAGTGGGAGTGGTACTGAGGGATCGGTTTGAGTTGAAAATGCTGCTTTGGATGGTATTGCATCAGGTTGTTACACTTTGATAGTTCCTAACTAATGATTAATAATTATTAAACAGCGTGTTAGTGAACACTACAGGTATTTATGTTGTTGCAATATCACAAGACATATGTAGTATGTGCTATATGTTGATTGTAAACAGCAGGAAGTCATTCAGCTAACATTACCTTTTTATGCAAACATCCAGATTGAGGTGCGTATGTGCTCTTCAATTGTGCATGAAAACAGCAGCATTATTATTATTTTTTAATGCTAATATTATTTGCGTGAGGGTGGACATCTGTTCTCTTAACCTGTGCTGCTGCCTGACGCCTAATCACAGTTAACAGTACGAAGTCGCATTATCACTTCCAGTTTCTCATCGGAATTCCGTGAGGCATGTTAACTAGCCAGAGCAAACAGATGTCTATCAACATGATGCATGCAGCAAAAAAAAAAAGAAGTTTTTTTTGCAATGGCTGGTGCTGCATACAAATTCACCTCTGAAAAGTAATTGTACTGGTTTCCATCAAAGTGCTTCATGTACTAAATACTGAAAATGTGCTGTGACACACACAATCACACTGGTAAAAAAAAATAATAAATGTGGAAAACTTGGATTCACGAGTATCTATATCTACGCTTTACTCCTACCTTCCTTCAGGTTGATTGGCAGATGTGAAATCGCTGCTTAAAACCTGACAGCCTGATAATTGGCAGATGGTTGATTGGCTACCTTTAATTGGATGCTGCTAATTGACTGTTGTAGCCCATCTGTTACTCGCAATGCTAGCTTTGTGACAGCACTTCGTTTAACCATCCATCCCTGTGCCTGCATGCCTCTCCCTCGTTTTCCCGTGCCCATTATAATTTCAACTGTTTGCAACACAAGAACTCTTAAAAAAAAAAAAAGTGGGACACACATTAGCATAAGTCTGGTTCTGTTTTTTTTTTTATCTTTCTGTTCTTCCTTCTCGCACACACCTCCATGCCCTCAGGTTACAGATTATCAAGATGTCTCGGTTTCCACCTGTGTACCACAAACTCTGTGCTTCTGCCTTTCCCTCAGTCAGGTGGGAACATTTTTGATGAAGTCATTATCATAAGCCTCATCGTCTGATTTTTTTTTTCTTGTATATGTGTCCTGTTTTGATTGTCAGGTGTGAAGGCAGACACTTCACTGTCTGCGCTGACAGTGATAGCTGTCATTTATCTCCCAGTAGAAAGACAAACAAGGAAACGTCTTTGCGATTTGATCTATTGTTCCTTTGTGTGTTCGTCCACACATATTCTCCTGGAACATGTGTCTTATTTTAGTTCAAATCTTAATCTTGTTTTTTATTCAAACTCTCTGTAGACCTGAATTAGTATTCTTGTCAAATCTCCAAACAGATTGTTGAGTAAGTTTGAAATCATTTATGTTGACTGTGTGGCACTTTGACGGAGGCTGCTGAGGGCTGCAGAGAAATCTACAGGGTATACTGTACTCTGGCTTTCGCTGTTAACCTTTACTGATGAGTTCACAGTGACAGCCCGGGTGGCTCCCTCATTGGGGCCCATCAAAAAAAGTGAAGACATAAGAGCACGTTTTAATTGCGTCGAAAGCAGATGCTCACCGGAATAAGAACATTAGTGAAGTTGGGAATACTTTGTTCCCATTAAGTTTGGAGAATATACAGCATGCATAATGTTCTCTTTTAGCGCAGGGAGATGACGGACAGGGAGGAGTAGGAATTGACATTTTTTTAAAGTGTGTAGTTGTGTGTTTAATCCTTTTTTTATTTCTATTTTTAAAGCTGCACTAGGAGGTTATGCTTTCGCTCTGGTTTGTTCGTCTGTTTGTCAGCAGGATTACGGTAAAATGACTGTCGCGATTTTCATGAAACTTGGTGGAAGGGGGGAGCACAGTCCAAGCGAGATCTCCTTCCATTTTGAAGCGGGTACGAATCATTATTTTTCACTTGCGTTAACGTTACGAGATGTATAGTCTGTGCGGATGTCTGCGCTCTCTGAGTGCCCTTCTAGTTAACATATATTAACTTTGTGGTAGAGACGAGACTAAAGCTCAAAGCAGGTTGAATATTGGTCTTACATTTATAGGGACAGAATAGGCTAATCGTGCTATGCTGTGCTGCTTGATGTGTCAATAGGCAACTTGTAAAATTGTATGTTAATGTTGTGTTTGCAGCTTGTTCTGCTGCCCCCAGTGGCAACACAGAAAAACAACAACAATAATACCACTTTAAAGATATTTGCAAGAACATTCATCTAAAATGTTTTTCTTTTGTTGGGTTTAAGTCACAACAAATCCGATTTCAGCGTGTGTAACTCTACCCAAATCGCAAAGGATCTGTCTCTTTAACAGGATTCATGTGCATCTTAGTGCAGTATTTGTATGCCACCTGAGTTCAAATGGCATCATCCTCAGCTTCTCAAAGAAACCAAACTGAAGGATACAGCACTCCACAATCAAACTGCTCTGCACACGGTTGCCATGAGACGGAATAGCCTCAGGCACATGGTACACATTAAAAACAAGAAGCCATCTGAGTCCAGTGAAGGAAGCGTAGCGGCGCACATGGTGAGCGAAGGCTAAACAACAACCTGCTCATTTTTGGGGGTAAACGATTGACACACACATGGTGGTGCCTTCGATATTGAATCGAATCCAACTGTGGGACGACTAACTACATATTGATGTCCGTCTTTGTCTAGGTCGCTTCTACCTAAGGGCCACAAGGAAGTAATTTATTTCACCTGTCAACTAAAGAGTGTTTTCTTTTATATTTGTTAACCAGTTGCTGACCGAATCCACAGGAAAAGAAACCTATTAAATTCGGAGGAGCAGTCCAAATATTGGGACCAAAATTGAGACAAGCATGAAGAGAAAATCTCACGTACCATCAACCGAATCATGAAGATAAAACATCTGGGAGCTTGCTAAATGAAAGGCACAATACAGCTGTTTCACCCTTCAGCTTTGGGTTGTAATTGCAGTATTGTTTCCTTTTGTTTCAGAATTACAAAAACGTGTGTATCAAAGTAAAAGTCTCCTAGTGCTCACTAATATTGTCAGTCCTTTCATCTCATTTCCATTTCCTTATCGTATCTTCCCTGCTTTCATATTTGTGAGAAGAGTAAGCAATTTGTGTTTTTTTTAACCAGAGGGAGAACAAAGTGTGAAAATGCTACAAAAATCGGTCCTCAGCAGTGTGGCAGCAAATATAGTGCCCATAGAGTGCTGCTGATTGCTGATCTTCTACTCCCCATTTCTGCATTTTAAGATTTTCTTCCATCCAGAAAATTATCAAAAATTGTGTGTTAATGCACATCTCCATCCTCTACTGTTTTGTAAAAAATTAAGAGCCGGGTGCAGCAAGATAAACACTTGTAAGCACAAATTTTAAGTATTTTTGCATTGCAATTTTGCACACGTTTTTTATCGATAGATCGGCAGCTAGAATCGTGGGATCACATGTCGCATGGAAAATCCATCTCGACAGGCTTCAAGTATGCGTTTGTGTCCCACCAGCCATCGTCCTGACCAATCAGTGTCCTCCATACCTGTGAGGCGCTATCGGCTGCTATGGGCGTGGTTTAGGTGTGCGTGATGCGACGCGAAGAGGTGACTGTTTGTAGTATGACGGCCCCTGAAGAGGCAAGCCTAAACGCTGCATTAGCATCAGTTATATCAGAACCAAAGATCATTTCTTCATCGAAAGGAGAACAAAGAACAGCACTGAAGGCTTTTCTCAATGTTTTCTCACTCCTCCCGATTGGCTTTGGTAAGAGTTTGATTGGCAGATGGTTCATCCACTCACCTGCCAAGTAGGTTTTGAAAAGCCCCAAACTTTTCCAAACTGTTTCCAATGACTGCTTCTCAAATGGTTCTGTGTGAACAAACCATCTAGCTTATTTTGTTACCTTTTTCTCAGCAAAGTGTAGACTTTTTTGCAATTTTTCAATAAAAAAAAAAAAAAAAGTCTCTACACAGGTGTTTTACACGCAAATTCAAAAATGTGCACAAAAACAGCGGGAGGGGAAATGCACTTTTCTCACTTAGTATGTTAATGGTAACATATTTAACATTTATTTCATCATATTTCAGGTGTTTCTATTCTTTTTGGTCCTTTTTTCCTGTGTGTACAGAAATTAAATAATTACCAATCTGCCTTCAATCGCAAAACAAAGTATGTTTACAACATGTGGATGCATCTTTCAGGGCTGTTAGTGCAGCTATAGAGAGTTCAGATGTTGTTTTATTGTGGGAGAACATGCTTGCACATGTGTGCACGTGGGTCTGTGTGTAGAAATACGTAACATCACCTCAGGTGAGTTTTGAAGCATATTTTCCGGGGAGTTGAGGATAAATCAATGGAATCCTCACTGACATTAAAACCCCCGAAGCGCCAATCAGCAGTGTTCTCAAACAAATGCGAACAGGCAGCGAGACGGCCACTACGTGGGCTTCAATCACCGCAGCTGATGTCTTACTTTGTGTGTGTGTGTGTGTGTGTGTGTGTGTGTGTGTGTGTGTGTGTGTCTGTGTGTTTAACAGGTATCTGGGCTGTCGAGGGAAGAGATAAGGAGATGGAGGAGGACAAACGTATGCAGAGAGGAAAGAAAGGCAGAACATTCAAGGCAAGGAGAAAACACAGATTGTATGCTCGAGTCTGAAAAAAGTGGCACACTTTTACTATCTTTTCTGCCGCATTAAAAATCCCATCTTTCAGGAAGACGGAACATGTCAAACATGAGCCCTTTCAATGAATGTGTCTTTCAATTAATGCGAAGTGACCTTGTGAGATATTCAACACCATGTGAACAGTGCTCGAGTCAAATGTCAGTTCACATGATGAGCTCTGCCATTCAAACTAAATACATATCTGTCGACATCGGGCGAATATAACATTTGTCACAAAAGCAGTAAGCTGAAGTTTAGTATCCTTAATACCACCACCAAGTTCCACGTGCTGTGAAATTAAAGTCAACCATATTGAACCAGTTAGCAGGTCGTGTACGAGGCCATAGGAAATAAAAGTGATGAGGCCAAAGAAAGACAGAAACATATAATGGAATGGTGGGATTCCAATATTTAAGTTTTTAATGCCAATATTGGTGGCATATTGTACTTGCACTATTGCACGGGCCATATAATATCAATCATTATTATGTAAACTGAATTATTATCAAGGATTAGCCTATAAGTGATCTGTTTGAGGCTGAAAAAATTATCATTATCATCAAAAATCATTTGAACAACGCAAAGTAAAATACAGACACTTTCCTAACAGTCTAAATAGTTCTGAAACTCCGCCGATATCTTCTGCTCTGGACTGATTTTTGTTACAGTTTCGCAACAATTAAAATTTCATATCCCACTTCCATGGAAGATTACAGTCCACTCAACATTGACAGAATTAAAGGCGACATGGGGAGTGAGTTTGGGGGGGTGTTGTGTTTTGATGCAGTGGAGTCAATAAGGAACAATAGGCCAACAGAGAGCCAGTACAGGATCCTTCGCAGATTTCGTACTTCCATATCCCTTAATACTTTCTATGCTCTCCTCTCTGCGTCAAGTGCAAGAAAGAGGTGGGGGTCTCACACTTGGCCAACTCCGGGGCGGTGCGGTAAACCCATTCAGAAGTGCCAACAACTGCAGTTCCTTAAATGGCCACTTGAGGCTGGTTTCAAAAGGGAGCAATCTCCAAAGACCCCAAAGTTAAAACTTTACATCAAATATATAAACCTTAGATTAGAGCCTGGTACAAAACGGTGTTGGTCTCTACGGCTGTTTTCCCACTTCCTGATAACTCTCCGTGGGGATGAAATGTTATACAACCCATCTGTTTTAATTATATTAAGAATTAAAGTTACACATTATTAGGGGCGTGGCCGCTTTGAGTGACAGGTGGGTGCTGTCTCAGGTCGCCAACCGCCTGCCGCGTCACTTGGACCCGCCTCAATTTCACCGACAACGTCTATTTTTAGATTACCCGGGAGTTCGATGCCAAGATAGCGACGGCCGGAGCCGCCCACTTCCAGCTTCACAACAGCTTGTCAGAAACCTATGGGTGACATCACAGAGACTACGTCCATGTGTTATACCGTCATTGCATTTGACTCTGCCTTCTGATATTAAAAGTTTCACAGAAACTTTTATCTGTTTTCGAAAAGGAAATACAAATGAATCCTGGTTTGTTTCTGTTGAATCTTTGTGTTCGGAAAAAAACTTTTGTAACAGGCTTCTTATTTTAGCAAGAAGGTGCATTTTAATTCAGTGGATTAAGCCCAGAGCCCCTACTGTTAACCAGTGGTATGGAGTGCTTGACATCAGTCTTGAAGGGGAATGAGAGGATTTTTGATGAGCTGTGGGTGCCTTTTCTAAACTATCTCCTAAACTATACAGCAGACATAGTACACAGGGGGAAGTGGGGTATTTTACTGCTTTACTGCTATTATTTCCTCAAATTATTTGAAATCCTGAATCAGAAATGCCCCAGAAGAGGATCATGTCTACCCGAACACATAAGCAGTGTTCCGCCCCACGGAGGATGCATTTTCCAATGGCATTTAGCTAAACCTCAGTTCCTATGTTAGTCAGCCTTCATGTCGTCCATTCATGTCGATTGTGTTAAAGACACAGACAATTTTCTACATTGTGCACAATAGAGTTTCTAACCTCCCTTTCTGAATTCGGTATTTTCAATAACACCGTATGCGCATGGATCATGAGGAGGAGTTAGAATCAGCTGCTATAAATTCAGATTTATAGAGATTCGTCCATCTTTCATTTCAAGCGGTAATCAACGGTGACATGCGCCCACAAATGTCAGCGCTGCTTGGGTTGAATAAAAAAATGTTTAGCTTTCAGCACACTCCCGCTCTGCAACACACCACATACAAAACAATGGATGATGGACGCGCAAATGCACTTTTTCTGTGATAACGTGACTATACCTTTACTTGGAAGAATTTAACAGTTGCGTAATTTTTTTCCCCCCAAATTTCATGCAGAATTTTGGATGGATCAATGGCAGTCTATCGATGTGGTCGAATCTCTTAATCTTTCATGCCTTTTCCAAATCACTTTGGTTATTCTTTACACCCCTATGGCATTACAATCTGCTGCTTGGAGCCTAATCAGACAAATCCTGGCACATCTAATCTCAATAATAATGTATTTATTCTGTTATCTCCGTTATTTATTAGGTACATGGCCTTTGCAATGTGATCCAGTGCCCCTGCCTGTCTACCCTGAAGCCTAATACATATATACAATACACAGCATATACCTAGAAAAAGAATATAAACAGAAGATAGAAATAGTGATTATTAGCGTTCCTATAGACCACGGATACCTGCTGTTTACAATGAAACATGCTGGTAATTAAATACCACCATCAGCAGTTTAAAAATAGAAACAGAGAAAAATGGAAACCAAGAAAATAAAAATGGAAATGGAAACAAAGGAGCAATGAGCAACAAATCCACACCGGGAGTTCACCTGTTGTACACGGATAGAATTAAATGAATCTTTAGGCAGACGCCTCAATGATGAGTGGAGTGTGTGGAGAAACAAAGAAAGAGGGAGAAAATAAAAACAGTGAAAATCCTTCTGCCACACCAGAATTCTAATCAGCAGGTCTATATCTAAACCTACTTGGCTATGAATAGGTGAGATGATTTATACCTGAATTTCACACCTGATTACACCTGCAGATACTCCACTATTGCTTATTCAAATGGCGGTGTCCTTCACTTGTTTTATTCTTTACATACGTCAGTGTCAGGATTATCTCTGGGTTTCAGAGAGCCTTTCATGGATGGAGACCTTCATAATGGTATTTGGAAAGCGATTTAAGACCTATTTAACCAACAGAATCAACAAATCTGTTTGCCGTAGTTTCGCAATCTGCTTCAATTAAGTATCATTAAGAGTATAAAAAGGAAAATGTTTATTAGTCCTTTTTTTTAACTGTGTATTTTAACACATTTTTTTTCATCAGATACAAATGGTTTAAAACCATACTCTGTGTTTGCTGAGTCAGCCAATATCATCCGGCAGGGGATGAAATTGTCTCATTAGTTGTTTTTTAGGAGCACCAAGTGAGTGCTACAAAATTATATGATAATTCATTTTAGACATGCTATTTAAGATATAACATTTAATAATGAGAGCTAAATGAATGAATGTTTTTCATTATGCCATTCAAAAGTAAAATCATATTTAATGGCGACTGCTTTGAAGTTGTCTACTCATGGTAATAATGACGAGCTGCTGTTGAGTCACGTCTGACAATCAAAGCTGAAGAGATCAAATATCTAAAATGATATCTAACAGCTAACGTTGTAGTTTCACAGACCGACAGTGCCAGCTGCTCAGCTCTGAATGTGTGGAGATCGGAAATTTAGATGAAAAACATATCGATATGATGCGCTCACATGTGTAACTAAGAGATTCTGGCTATGTTTCACTATCTGCTAGGGTCAGACGACAGTCAGCACTTGACTGCTGTCTAGCTGCAACGTACAGGGCTGGAAAATGACGTTCACAGCAAGCCTGGCAATCTCCGGGTCTGAAAAGTGAAGCCAATGCCGAAGTGCCTTAAACTTGCAATTTTTCAAATGGCCAGCAGGGCTCCTTGTTGCAAAAAAAGATGGCTAAATGTATAGAAATGTATGAAAAAATTACTCTACTTCTCACTTTGATACCTCAGGAAACATTTTGCTAACGAGTTTATGGTTTCAGTCGCTAGTTTGAAGTCGTCTTCAATACAGCATGATGTTCATTTTGTTAATTATGGTCCCATTTAGAGTAAAATAGACAATAAAGCAAGATATGCTTTAGGCTGTGGTTACTTTGTGATTGACAGGTCACTACCACGGCGTTCTCTGGTTTGATTGTTGTCCGTGTGTTCGTCTTATAACTTTAACCCTTTTACAGTGTGTTTTCAGTTAATAAAAATTCATTGTAACTTTTTGGTCGCCTAAAAATAGTTCTTAGTTCTACATTCTCGTGTCACTTCTGGTTAAAAAACAAAGATGGCTCAGGCCAAAACGCCAAACTTGAGGCTCCAAAACCGTCAACAAACCATGTTACGTCACAGTGACTAGGTCCACTTCTTATATATGTACAATCTATGGCTGACAGGTCCTTTTTTTTTTTGCATACAGCATCTTATATACTGTAAGCCTTGGCTTTGTTTTAAAGGCCAACATGTGAGTATACCCCTTATACCCTCAGTCCATTTATCCCAAATATCCCACATTTTCATTTCCCTTTGCTCCAACATGGCAGATAGTTAAAGGAAATAAATGCATATTACATCAGTTTAACTGCTAGAGTATTAGGAATATGTCAAACAAAACATCCTGCCTACATAAAGATTTGCCACACTAAAGACTAGTCAGTGCAGAGGACTAATCCAAACTAATTACCACATGATGTCTTTTTCTTTTGTATCCACTGTATAGGGTTTTAACTGCTGCTTACAAATCAAATTGATCTGAAACCTCTCTTAACATATACATGCTCAGGAAATACTGTGACACCGTTAAGTATGGCTCCGAACATAAAGCGGGAAAACATATCAGTTGCTTTAGTGCTAAAATGTAAATGGGTAAATTCTATCATTTCAGCGTCGCCATCCCCTATACAGCCACATTCATTAAATAAATAACCCTTAAGAAGTTGGATTTTGATGCTTCTCAAGGTCTTGAAATTATAGTACGCTCAACTTTCATACATTTTGCACCTGTAGACACCCAGGTGGAAAGGTGTTTGTGTATTTCAGGGAATTGTCTGGATTTAAATGGATCAGAAATGGCAGAACTCTCTTGAACCGGTACTGTTACGCTCCATAAATGCTCCATAAAACCTGAGCTGCTGGTTGAGCTCCGCATGGCAATGCACAAGGTGATGATTCGAGGGTCCCCAGCTCAGCACAAAACATATTAACAGGACACTTTATATGCTATATATTCACAGGGTCAATTTATCAGGATGCCCAGAATTCTGTGCAGCTCACCAGAATGCTTGTATTTTCTAGGTTCTCAGTGGGGTAGTTTCAGAGGGCTTACTGTAATTCACTGAAATTCACAACCCTTAAATACAGTGTAAAAATGGCAATTGGTGTCTGTGAGCCAAAATGTGTGTCTGTCAGCTCTTGTATTAGTAACTGGTCGGATTCAATTCCCTGTATCTTAGTCTTGGTTGAATGGACTGCAATCCCAATCCAATTGACTGCGGTATAAATAGGTAACTAGTTCATATCAGGAAAGAGCAGTGCCTGTGTAAGTATATCATTTAATTTCCACAGTGAAATGCATTAATTTGGTTAATTACACTCAAATAGAGAACTGGAATATAACGATGAGGAGACTTCAAAGTACAGAGCTCCACTGTGAGCTAAAGCATACTGCTGCAATATATACTTTACATACGACAGAACAGTAGGCCAAGGGTTCACGGCTTGTATGTTCTCTATTACTTTTGATTGTGCTATTCAAAGGTTCAAAGGATGTGTGTTATCCATTCAATAATCCATCCAACCATCCATATGTCATCCATCCAGCCAGCCTTATGATTTATCCAGCCATCCATGCATCCAGCCAGGCTGTTCTCATTCACTGTTTGTACTTATATCTTCGAAAAAGTAATGCACTATAATTAGTGTAACCCATCTAATTGTGAGCCAGGATGTGCAGGGCTGCCTCTAAGGAAGTCAGGTGATGTAGCATAAAGAGCGACAAAGTCTGTGTATGGAGGAGGATGGGGTGGATGGATGGGTGGATCAAACAAACATAGGACCAAGGAAACCGCTGTTCTTGTCCCGTATGAAACCAAAAGTCAACATTGAGTTATTTGAACTTACTTTTGTTACGTAACTTCTGTACTCAACTAATTCCACGTACCTGAGGTGCATTTAGCACTCATTTTGCTGGAGAACGCACAGAAATAACTTTTCGTAAGGTATATGAAACGTTGTGTGAGGATACGGTGAACCATTTATCATCCATCCAGCCATACATTCATTCAGCCATATATCATCCATTATCTATCCATCCATTCATTCATACAAATGCAGACACCTAGAATTTACCCTCCATCCTTGATGGGCCCCTTGCAGATCTGTGCCAGATCCCGTGCTGGGACCTTGGTGGTTCCATGGCTGGAAGAAGATCCCCTATAATGTAGTGAATGCAGAGCAGACTTGTAACACCCTCATGGTGCCATAAGTGGAAATCAGTTGCAAAGGTTTATCTATGCAGCAGGTGGAGCAGTGATTATGGAAGCTGACACGGTTTGCCTGAAATTACTTAATTAACCTAAATGCAAATTTAGATTATTACTACAAAATATAAATAAACTAAGTAACTGGTAACTAAAGCTTAAAATTAAAGTAGTGGACTAAAAAGAACAATATTTTCCTGTGAGATAAAGTGGAGTAGAAGTACTTAGCAATACAACTAAGTAAAGTAAAAGTACTTAAAATGTAAAAATGTACTTAAGTACTGTACTTGAGTAAATGTACTTAGTAACACTCCACAACTGAAAATAAGTGTTAATTCTGTTAAAATATGTAAATAATAACTATTAATAAGTAACTACTGTAAGTCTGGGAAACATACTGTGTAAACCATGGCCTATACACATAAACACTATTCTTTAGTGTACTTCAGTTGGTTTATGTGTTTTTGTGAAGAACTTATGGTGACACCCTGCAGTCCAATGAATTAGCATGTGTACAGTGGAATCTAGAAACTGCCAGTGGCTGGAATTTTACTGGGAACTGGCTAGCAGTCAGCTGGCCTTTGGCTGGGAGGGGAAGTCCTAGGTGGCTCCATCTGTATATCATAATTGAGACATCCATCTACCCAGACATATATCATCCATTTGTCAGGCCATTCATCAACATTTACATCCGCCAATATGTCATCCATCAATTCTCAATCAGGCATCCATACATCAAGAATCCCAAAAGTTTAACTTGAATGCAGCTATAGCTAGTGGATTGATTTGATAGATAGATAGATGGACCCTATGCGATCCCTAAACATTCCCTTGCATAAAGACTTATCACATGACTGCTCTGGTACAGTAATGCTTATCTGTTTTCCTATAAGCTATTGGAATCGCAGTACATTTAGCAAGAAAATAGAGCCAGGGGGACGGGAAGGGAGACGAATAGAGGGTCACACAGATAGAGGAGGAAGATGATGATTTTGTATGTATAGATGGAAACAACATCAATGAGGGCATCCATTCTTCAGACTGTGAAGATTAGATGTCCACCGCCCCCCCCTCTTTGCATCTGTGTCCTCGACACATCAATTTTATTCTATTCGGTCTGCTTTATGGCCATGACGGTTGAAAACAAACTCTGCCAAAAGGATCAAAACAAAACTAATCAACATTTTTGGGCCATAAATTGCATCCTCTCATCTGTGTAGACCTCTCAATCCCTCCATCCACCCAACACACACACACACACACGCACACAAACACACACACAGCACACACACATCAGACAATCCATCTCTTACAGATATAGATAGATTGTTCTGTAGCAGTGTAGAAGGGGTTTTAATGTAGGAGATTAAAGGGTCATTCCACTGAAAAACAAAGTCATATTAAACTATTGCTTCATCTTCACTGGGCTGGTGAAAGATGGATTCAATCTATCTTCCATGGTGAAACACAGATAAAACATTAAAAGTAATCTGTTGGCATGGCTGTCTTCCTCTCAGTCACACCCTCTCTCTGACTCTCTGTTTGGTCTCTTGGTGTATCTCTCATCTTACAGTTTAAGAAAAACCTTTCTTCTATGCTGACACATTTTTATTTTGTTGGTGCTATTGACTATATTAAAATGACACATCTTTACAGCCCTAGAAAAAAGGAGACAAACAAAGACGGGACTTTGACCCAGGGGACCGTGTGAAACCAAAACTTTAGTTATTTTTACTTGAGATGTTATGACGCTACGACAGTAGCTTAAGTTACGTAACAAATATACCTATTTTTTGGTTGCCTAAACCTAACCACAACCGTTTTACAATGTCAATCACGTGTTACAATGTTAACCGCAAGCATTTCACAACTAAAAACTATGTATTACAATGCTAACCATGCGCTAATCGTCTGCATCAAGACACACAACGCAGAAGGCCTCGACGGCGGCAAAATATGAACAGAAGGGATGAGATCACGTTGTGCACTGTCATGTTGACACAAGAAAGGGACTTTGCTGGCTTTGCAACAATTGCAACACATTTCAAGCACACAATTGTAAAAAAATATAATTGTAAGTTGTACTATTAGGTCCCAACAGAAAGTGGAATAGTGAAATTCATCCACGTATCTGTACAAAATACGTAGAACCGCTGCTGAATAGGGACTAATCACAGGGTTAGGTTGCCAACTACATTTGCAAGCAGAATGGCCGCCTACACACTAGCCAGATGGCAACATGCGAGCATTAGTCAGTTACGAATGCTACCTAGCTTGATAACTGACAGCTAGCAAGCTAGATCGGCCACTAACAGGCATGCAAATCCTCATCAGGGATGAAAAGGGTGACAAACGTGAACCCCGATGGCATGTCGCAGAGGAATAATTTTTTTTTTAATGGTGCAGTTTGGTGAATTTAAAGGGACCAATTTTTGCTTGAAAGGTATGAAATAAAACATTTTACCATCAAAAATGTGCTAACATCTGAGTCCTATTCCTTTCCTTATTGAATTCATTTTTACTGATTTCATCTAACTATATTTTAAAATAATAACACAAATATATGTACTTATTATCTTTATCAACTTGAAAGGCAACCATAATCTTCATCAGTCAAAAGAAAGAAAGTTTCCATGATTGTCACATATTAACGTGTGTGACTGCACTCTGGCAATGTTTACTTATCTGCCAGTAATGCAAGTGTCACAGAGAGACACAATCCTCTTGCTGGGGACTGAGGGAGCATTTTGCCAATGGCAACTTAGGCAAACTATGTTCCTTTTATAAAAAAAGGAACAATTCAAACCCTTCTGTGTTACACTGTAAGAAAACTGAACAAATTTTCTCAAAAAAGGCAACAGGTCACAATAGGCTTTAAACATCTCTTATGCTAGGAAATCTAATAATGGAAAATAGTGTGTTTTATTAGTTTCACCTTTATGCCGATTGCTTCAGTAATTGTTTTATACCGTTTGTCTTTTCCTGATGCGGGTGATTGGCACATCTGGATGATGCTGTCGAATGTGGATGTGTTTCCATTCACATACACTAAAACGGTCGAGTGACGCCGCTTCTGCTTCTGCTACTACTACTTGTAGCTGAAGGACCAACGGGGCTCTTGCACACACACACACACACATACACATACACGCACACACACACACACACACACACACACACACACACACCTCACCTCAATTTTAAAACTCATCGTATCTGCATGAATCACGTAGGTCACCTATTTTGGATCCAAAAAGGGGAATTACGCCAAAAGGTCACAAGTTTGCACACCTGCACTCAGGGGAACGTACTTTACACTGTTATGAGACATGAGTTGGTATGGTACAATTGACAATCTTGACACCATGCTTCTTGCTGCCTTTTGTGGAGCATTTTATAATCTGACAAAGAAGGGTGAACTAAAACGCAACTAATAAGCCATGTAAGCTCTGCTTTGGGTTCTATGGCTTCTCTATTTCCCACAGTGAAGAGCACTGTCACTGTCACTTACTTTGCCCCATTGAAATCAATTGATTTTGACGCAACATTTCGCTGTTTCAAATGCTTGTGTGACCAGACCCTTCAAGTCTGCCCAAATACGACACTCACGTGGCATACAGTAAAAACCGAAAGAGTTACTGTCACTGTAATACTTCCTCCTCCTACCTCCTGCACCGATCCATTCCGAATGCAACTTCACGGCACAAAGTAGGGGACAACATCCAAAGCACTTGGGGGAAAAAAGTTTGCCACATTAAGTCAGTATTGTATAAGTATAAACTTATAAAAAAAATCCCAATATATGCTTCAAGAGTTTCCAGATTTAAGGCAAGTGGGTGGCCACACACTTTTAGTCATTTACCATCTCGTTGGAGAAATCTACAATGTTAAAACGACCCACAAATACATGGACAAAAGTTTCTCTCTTTTTAAATTCCAGTAACTGTCCGGTAACTGCTGATATTTCATTAGGTCTTCTTTAGAAATGTGAAGTAGGGCACTAAATGCTTGTATTTGATTCAAAATTGGGTCCTTGCCCATTGTTTGTACAGCAAATAGATGCCATCTCTGTAGCTTTGCATGCACACAAACAGTCTCTTTTCACACTCCTGGCCTCAATTCACTCTGTCGCTCTCTATTTGGTTGTTACTCAGAGGGAGAGAGTGTGTGTGTGTGTTACTCTGTTGCTGTGTTTGGCCCAGCATGGAGAGGCACATCTAATATGCCACATAAACAACACGCTCCTCCTTTCTCAGCTGCTATCTCTTCTATTTTCTCATTCTCTCTTAGAGTTAGTCTCACTTCCCCTCTTTTTTTTCCTCCTGGCACGCTCTTCTCCCGACGTTTCGTCACACCAGGTCTGCCTTTCCACAGAGCCATCTGCATCGACCAACTTTGATCAGTGTGCGTGTGTGTGTGTTTTTCTGTGCATTGGCCATGCATGTCTTTGTGTTCTTGTACCCCCAAAAAATTATCTTTCTTCAAAGGGCCTGTTAAACTTTTGGATTTAAAGTCAAGATCCAAATTAGGATTCGTTTTTATTTGACTGCTTGAGGTGAAGTTATGTCAGCAAGGTTTCTTATCCTTTCTTATCTAAGAAAACAAGAAAAAGAATGTATGGTGCAGACTGAAAGCTTTCATATAATGAATGTGTATAGGTGCATGTTTTGTAGCCTTATGCAGTTATAATAACCCTGATCCAGAGTTTGATACAGTTTTCAAACCTATGCTTTTATTCCTTTTGTCCTTTAAAACTCCCTTTGTAAATATTTGAAGAAATGGGCATATTATCTCCCAGAGGGGGTGACATAGTAGAGCATGCTGGAGAAAAGGGAAAAAAAAAAGATATTTTAGGTGATGGTCAAGATGCATTGTGGGCAATTTGGGCACCAGGACAAGGAGGAATAAAAAAAGACTATATCTGTGGTTCTGCTGCATCCATTTTGCTTCATGTTTCAAAAAATGTTTTGGACTTGTCTATTGTGAGTCTGACAATGTTACAGCATGGCAATGCTAAATTGGGGTGAAAAACTCTGCTTATTTCTCATTATGCCCTATTCTGCCGATATGGTCATCTCGCAAATTGATTTCCTTGCGGGTGCTCACAATTGTCCGTGGGTGCCTTAGCTCCCGGGCACCACGGAATTGGTGCTTTATTTATAGCCTAAAATACGTGCACTGCAATATATTGTTTCTGACTGTTCAAGTAAATGTCATGAAATCTGTATTGATCTTTAAACACATCCATCTGTCCTTCCCTTCTGTACACCCATTATTCTTTGCAGGGTCAGGGGCGGCTGGAGCCTACTGTATCCCAGCATGCATTGAGCGAGAGGCAGGAACTCACCCTGGGCTGGCAATCACAGGGCTGACACACACGGAAGGTCATTCTCATTTCCCTGTTTGGACAGCCTCGATTCCTCTGCTTGCCTCATGTCTGAGTCCCGCCCACTGGAGATGCGAGCAAGGGAGGCGAGGAAGAGACTTGAGGAGTCAAATGAGAAATCCTCGTTTTAAGGGGAAGTCAATTAAATTTGACGTGAGACACAGCTGCATCATCTGTCCGTTGTTTTGTTATAGCGCTGTATTTTATGATCTCTGTCAGAGGAGCATCACAGTGTGTGTGACCACTAATAAATGTACTTTTAATTCCTTATTAAAAGCCTGGTCTACAGATGCCGACCAGGCGCCAGTATGTAGTGACGGAGGGGGAAATTTCTTCATAAGATAAAACAAATATATTAAACCATGGAATAGCCTCAGAAATGCTAAACAACAACAACATATGGCTACAGTTTCAAAATCAAACAATACATGTTTTAATCAGAGCAGTCACATACTGTATGAACGTAGCACTATCAGAGACTAAATATATTTTGGATTTCCCTCGCCTGTCTGATTGCTACAACGGGGAAATGGAATATGGTTCTATTTACAACCATAAAAAGCAAGCAGGGGAAAACAACCCGAACTAAGAGACTAGTCTGTCTATCGATCTCCTACACACACACCTACACACACACACCTACACTGTCCTGAAACCACAGCGAGCAGTAGTCACATGTGTCTCGGCCAATAATTGTGTTGTCTTTGCCATTTTTTTATAGAAAGCTTAAACAGAGAGGGAAAAAAAATACAACTGAGGGGGTATGGACTTCATACTTTTTTTTAACACACACACTATATATATTATAGCCTTTATATATTTTATTGTGTGAAGCACTACAAATGTTTGTATGAAAAGTAGCCTACTATAGAAATAAAGAGTGACATATAATATATATGATATACTGTATGATTGAGTGATACATATCTAGTGGTCTGGCTTCCAAATAGAACACCGGAAGCTTGTGAGTTCAATACCAGGCTGCCACCATTGAGCTCCTGAGCAAGGCTCTTAACCCCGAGTCGCTCCACGGGACTGTTCCTGAAGTTACTGTAAGTCGCTCTGGATAAGTCTGTTAAATGACGAGTCATAGTCAGCAGCTGTTTGCCCCTGTAAACATCATGTCACAGTTACAGCAGTTGAGTTGAAAACATGAATAATATCCAGGTGAAATGTCATCAATGACTGCGGTTAGAAGAGAAACAAACGGTGAAGGCAGAAAGTTGGTCGCGCATGATTACAAAAGGAACAGTTTGCAGAGTCCTGCCTTGGTTTGAGATTATTCCAGGTGAATGCAGGTAAACAGTCCATATTGAGAGAATCTAAGAAACCATCGGCTATCGTCTGACGACGATTTTGCTTTTTATTAGCTTTAGGCTAGCTTGCAAACTGACTACATGTGTAACAGTCTGGCCGTACGCAACGTTTCTCAACTCCAACCCCATTCTCGTGGCTTCCTTCAGAAGTCTTGGCCCGGACATCAGCTGACTACATCAATCCCCCCTTAAATATTGCCACATGCCCCCAGAGGCTTATTTTCATCAGACCAATAGCCGATGGGTTCCGAGATTCCCCGAACCAAACTTTGGATCCAATATGTCTTTCATAAATCTCTTAACGTGTATTCAAGTTTGTTCACTAAGTGCAATGTGTGCTCCCCAAATCAAACTGGCAATCAAGAGCATGTGCTCTACGAAGCAACGTGAACAAAAAGGGCCGATATCAGTGATCTGGTGTGTAATCCTAAATCTCTTCTCAGTCTGTTCGGTGGTGTAGTGTGTCCTCAGCCTAACCAGATTATCTGT
>CALSCE010010956.1:1325665-1348939 GCA_943593645.1 Bovichtus variegatus
AGAGGGAAGCAAAGTCCCAATCATAGCTATGTCTCCTTCCATCTCCTCTCGTCTGTCGCATACAGTACATCGAGATTGATTTGTGCATTGTATTGTGAATTTATTATTATTATTTTTTATCTCCGAAGCATCAACTTTTTGAAGAACCTAAAAGAAAGCAGCCTGGTTTGTAGCTCAACCTCCATGCCTGTGTCAGTCTATCAACTGGGGTGGTTTTAGGTTTTCATAAGCCCCATAAAGGGACCACACAGCGCCTCAGCAGACTTATAAAATGACAGCTGAGCTGCTCTACATTTGTCTCAATATGTAGAGTGCGATCTCACACACAGCGGACCGGCTCAATTAAACAGAGATAGTTTAGCTGGCGGGTTATCAGGAAGAGAAAGCACTTGTGGCCACTGATAATGTCTTGGGAGGTCTCAAGTCAAAGATACAGAAGCATTAATCCAAAGCAGGAGAGATTAGACTTCCACAGATATGTCTGTTGAGTCTTTGAACGTACAAATGGACAGCACTTTAAAGGGGCACTCCACAGATTTTACACATGAAGATAAGTGTGATTGTACAGGGCACAGACGAGCTAGACAGTTGTCTATCTATTGGCCTGACTGGGGGGTGAAGGGTGAAGCAAGGAAAAACCATTACATATTGGAGCGGATCTGAATCACAGGGCGGATATACAAACTATGTTTTTGGCACTTTGGCTAACATTGTAAGATAGGGCATTTGTGTTGCATTCAAGTGGTGTCAGAATAAGCGTACAAAATGTGTTCCTTACTGGGGGGGGATTTACGTGAAATCCCTGTTAAGTCGGAACAACACCTGGAAAACATATTTATATGTTGTGTAAATGCTCAAGGCAATAGAATACAACACAGCCTCTTTGTAGCGTCCATGTTGTTTTCAAGTAACGACTTCAAGCTCACAAACACACCGAAGTTGGAAGAACGACTTCCCAAATCTGGAAATTCTCTGGACATCCGAGGCGCATGTGAATGCATCATTGGCCTCCGAGTACCATTCCAGTTTGGAAATGTAACGGCCATCTACGTTTAAAACTCTGTTACGGACGTTCAATGCGCGCATTACATTGTTAAAAAAAAAAAAACTCTGCTAACTGCACTGAACACTTGATGCTGAGAGGAAGCGACAGACAGACTTTTGAAGGACACTAAGCTGAGGTCTCATGTATGAATAACCAAACTTCATCATATGATCCACACAAGGACAAGACTCATATTAACAGTAACTTAACAGCTTCTCATTGACATCGTCTTTCTATGGATATCAATACAAAAAGATTATAGGAAACAAGCATGTGATTTTTCCCTAATGTAAAGCTATTTAGCTTTAAAGCATCTAAATAGCTTTACTGATTCCAATGCAGGCCTAAAGTGTGCGGTGTAAATTGTATCATGTAGGACAAACGTACTTAAAAATAGAACTCAAATGAATATTAGATCGTCCGTGGTCAGAACATCTATAAATGATTACTGATAACACCTTCAGTTGAGTACGGAAATGACGCAAACTGCACGGATGAGCAGAAGCCTGACAAAGCAGCAAAAGAGTCATAACATGGGCTAGAGTGCATGTTCAGCTCCGAATACCCCTTTTCCACCAAATGAACGTGTACATGCATCCTTCTAAAAATAGGCCATTGAGGCCTTGATGTTTGGTGCATGCAATAAACATATGAAGAGGAAAATAAGGTACAACTAGAGTATGTCAAAAGTTAAATTAAAAATACAAAAGATATACTATAAAGAACAAATTTGTCTATAACTTTAGTATGTAAAATACATTTTTTTAAAAATAAATAGAAAGGCATATTCGTTTACTGACAATAGGAAAGGAGTCTGTCTACTGTATTTATCCATCTATTCCTGGTGTGTCATGTTCAGCGTCACAGACGTACTGGCAGCAGAAGCAGGTTTAGTAAACAGTGAAAATGTTACACTCCTTTTTAATATCTGTTACTAATATCATCTTACCGTCACAATCTCAAACGGAGTTGGGCGACTGTTGGAACAGCGGAAAGACTAACAAAGACGCGTTTGATGAGTCTTATTTTGTTTCTGTCTGGGGGCTTTGAGCAGAGCATTTTAACTGTATGTTTTATACGTTAAGAAATTATAATAACTGACCGAATCCTTGTTGATTTGATTTATTATACATATATGCACTTCAACACAGGTCACATAGCCCCTTTAATTTTGTTTAATCCGAACCTCTTGTGAGTTCCCCCGACTTGGAAGGGAGGTATACCCAATTTTTTACTCAGAGTAAAACATGTGTCACACTGATATAAAGACAAGTGGAGACACGCACCAGTTCACACTTTTCTTTGGTAACTCTGCTTTCTCGCGAGGCAGGTAGCTATACTTAGATGAAGGTGAGCTGCCTGCCTGGAACATTCTGTGACAGAAACATTCTGCCAGCTGCATGCAAACAAGTGTGGAAGTGATTTCATGTTCAACAAAGGAAGGCATATGTATCCAACTTTCTGGATCTTTATTACTCTATGATTTGTCCTTTCCGATCTTACGGCAATACAGTATGGATAAGCACATAAAAAAAAATTAAAAAACTGTCCATTCCATCTTTTTATTCCAATTGTTTTTAGAATGATCACGAGCTGTTGCTGGAATGCTCATACTGTATCATTACTTCAAAACATCAATATATTTCATTTTACTTCAGGTAGTTACTTTTGTACTTTTTGTACTTTTTCATGTTACCTTGTGTTTTTTTTTGTTTGTTTTCTTTTTCACAATCAGAAAGATGGAAAAAGAAAATACAAATGAACAAAACAACCACGGTTACAAGTGTCTGTCCACTATCAAAGAAGGAGGCGTATATACATTTAGTATCTTGACATTTACACATCAGTGAGTCTATAAGCATTTCCCACTCATACATCTCATAAATGATCTATTTCTTCCATTTACTAACAAAAACATTTTCTTCAATTAAAGACAGCATGTAGGTTTTTTTTTCCATCCCACCTGTGCATTTTCCTATGTATATAGTTCTTCTCTTTTGTTTTTATTTGATCATATGCACAAATGAAGAACTACATTTGCATGTGTTGAGGCCCAGTACAACTATAACTAGCCACTGGCAACCAGCTCTGAGCGGCTGTAGCATTAGAGGACGCAGCATGCGGGTGATATAGGTGAAGAGGAAGAGAAAAGATTAGAGCTCGAGTCCCTCGCCGTGACATCAGCCTCGTTAAAATGTACCTTTTTTTACCATGTTAAACACACACTCGCACGCACTCACACACCATATCAAATCTCTCAAGGCATGTCTTACGCAACCCCAGAGTGTTGTCTGCCAATTGAATTATGCAGAGTGGATCGGGATTGTCTTCAGCGCTCCTCAAAGTTCTACGCACTGGAGGACACACACAGGCTCTCTCGGTCTCTCACCAACCAAATCGCATGTGGTTCTGCATATCTAAAGCGCCCGCTCCGTGTCTCCTCTGTTGTTTTTAGTCCCCGGTGCGTCAGCGTTTGAAGCAGAGTAGCTGGAAACCATTTTAATTCTGCTCTCTCTGTACCCGATATCAAAGACATGATCCTGAATTTATTTGACCATGAAACGTCTGAATGTATTCACCATGATTGTCTGACGGTGTTGTCCCTCCGCTCTACTCCCACAATCTTTCATTATTCAATACAAAGATCTGGGACTGTGGATATATACCAAAGAAGGATCGGTTTGTTACGGAATGTTTTTTTTTTCTTCCAGCACCTACAGCTCCTGAAGAACATTTCTTTTCCACAAGACTTTATAGTAAAAGTTATGTCACAACTGTAAAAAATAAAAAGCCTGTGCATTAATAGAAAGGCTCGCAAAGGTGAGTTAATGAAAAAAAGGGAAAGTTACAAAACCAAAAGCAAAATGCCACCTTGGGCTCCGGGAAACTATGTCGGGCATTTTTCACTTGCAGCCCTTAATCATTATTGCTGTTACTTTTCTTTACTTTTTCTTTTTTTCCACGTCCATTGTCACTGCTCAGTATCGTGCCTCTTTCTTGAAACTTCTTTCCTCTGCCCCCTCTCGGCTGCAAGGATGGGCGGCGCTAAAACTCTTGTGGTGTATTCGTCGTTTAGTAGCGCCTCAAACAGAAATACTCATCAAAGTACAGTAACGTGGGTCGAGATGCCGCAGCCGTGAGGGATTTTACACTGGAAACTGAAGGCACTGTTGTTCAGACACACGTCACACAAGTGTTCATCTTGCCATTCTATTTTAGATTTACTCACTTCTATCCTTAACTTAAGTCAAAGACAACGCAAAAGCTTGTCGTCGACAAAGTTATTACATTTCAGTCAACTTTTAGTTCTTGCTTTTAGTACATTTTTTTCTCTAATAATTTAGTCAAGCTGTTCTTTTTAATTCTCTTAGTCTTCTGAGTCCTGTGTCACATGCATTATAGAAGCACAGTTTAAGACTGAGGACTGAGACAAGGACAGAAGGAGACAGACTGAGTGCCACGCTGTGTGTGTGTGTGTGTGTGTGTGTGTGTGTGTGTTTGTTTGAGAGAGAGGGAATGACTGTCAACAACAACATGTTGTTGTTCATGCCAATAAAGCTAATTGAATTGAATCGAGTGGGGAAGAGAATGTGGAAGTTGACCAAAAGAAAAAAAAAAAGAGAGATTTTGGTAATGTTTTATTTATTTTTTTATTATTTTAGTCTTGTCTTTTTTTTTTCATCCATCAAGAATATTGTTGATAGAATCCCAGTTAGTGTCATCTATCATCTTACCTTAGTCGTGGGAAATCAGGCCGCTGGCGAACGTATTTCGTCATAGTTTTTGTTAACGACATGAACACTGCTCCAGAGGCGACATCACTCATATCCCATAGAAAGAGCAGTTTGTTGGGTCGCCGTGGTTGGTGGGTCAATTAAAGCAACATTCAGCTGACTTCGGACAATGTGGCATTACCGTAGCTCAGTTAAACGGCAATATTTAATGCAGCAAAGACTGTGATTAAAACTGACGCAAGCCACTTTGCTCTCAAACACATAGTATGGACTTACATGAACAGGGCTACATGTCTTTTTCATTTAAAATGCTGAATATCTCCACAAGGCTTTGAGATTGCCGCCCTGAATGCATAACACATCTGCAGTTTTACATAAGTAGGATTTTGAAATCATAATCAAACTTATACGAGTGTTCATAATATTGTCGTGTTGCTACTTTGACACATCCAAACACTTCCTCCACTACTGGCTGCTTTTGTTTCTTGTTCGAAAAACACAAATGAGTGAATTTCATATTTACAATATATGCATAATTGAACTCAGCTGCTCCTAATGACATGTGGGAGCCTCCGTGCCCCGGCCCAATCCAACTGCTGATGATGACAGTTGTTAATATTATTGGGGCTGATGGGAAGGTCTTCTGTGTTGAAGCTCTCCCTCCTGTAATTTAAGACAATTAGAGGCTCATTATTACAAAAGATGACTTCCTAGTGCTTGCATGATACTGTAATAACTCAAGTGTGAGGCGTGTGTCTGATTCTATTTATGTCATTTTATGAATCGAGCTGGTCTCAATACCTTTAGTCACATTTTGAGAAATTACGTTTTTATTTTTACCTAACTGAGGCCATGCGCCGGTCTTTGTCTTTCTTAGTTTCTTTTTCGCTCACGGATTCACCCTTTTGTGTTTGAATCTTTCTTTCCAAATCTTCCCTGCATTGCTATTCATATCGCAAACTGCGCAGAAACTCAGTTTTGATGAGGGCAATGTAAACAAAGCTTTGACTACATGACGGGAGGATTATTTCTGCTTTCTTCTTTAGTACTGCTCTCGTTTGCTTTCAGTTGCCCTTTCGCTGTGGTGTTTGTTTTCGAAGGTTGCTGATTTAAATGCAGGAATGACATTAAGATAAAAAAAACCCCACAACATTCTCTTCCCCCTCTTGCTGTGGTGGACCGGGTTTTGTTCTGATTTAAATTCAGGTCTAACACAAGTAAAGTCTCTTTATTTTGTGCTTTTCTTTCCTTCCACTCTCCTCTCATCACGGGGGGATCCTGCTCTGAAGAAGCTTATTTGAATGTGTATAACAGCAGGACTCACTGATTTGTTTTACTTTCTAAGTTTCCATTCTGTCTGATTCTATCTCTCGCTCTTTGTTTCTCTGCCTCCGCCCACATCCATCTCACTGTCTCTTCTCAGATTTCAGATTTCAGCCTCTACTGAGATTCTTTTTTCAGTTTTGGCTTACTACTGTGAAATAATGCATGTGTATGTGTGCGTTTGTGCACATTTAATGTGTGCGTGTATCAAAGAAATAGGCACAAAATTGCTTTGACCATTGGCCGTCTATCACTGTGCCTGAGTGAAGGCAGTGGCCCCAGTCCGCAACTTAGTTGATGTGAAACTCTGAGCCTGAACATAACCTACATTCTTCTTCTTCTTCTTCTTCTTCTTCTGCTTCATCATTCAGCGTGAAGACTAAAACGTTCATCTCTTCCTTCACCAATATCAAAGCTTCACGGTTTGAAAATGTGTAGTGACAAAAGTAGTCGGCAGTTTGAAGTATCCTGTCAACATTTTCACAGACATCTCTTTTGTTTCCACAGCAGACATTGTGGCTCGTCATCAAGGAAAAGCACAGGTGTAACCAAGCCCTGGTGCTGTACATGGTGCCTCACAGGCATGGCTCATTGGGACGGAATTTGCTTCGCCTGTGCTTTTACTGCTGTGAAAATGTTTGCTTTTTATTTGGTTGTTGCAGTACCACAGTTGATGACTGGGGCAAAGTGTCAGCAATAGCAAGACTGACTGGCGGCACTGTGTCCAGCCTCCAGACCATGGATATATAAAGAGAACTGAGTCCACGTTCATTCTTATTAAAGTTGCTGAGTGGCGCAAAATAGGGCATTCATGCTGCATTCATGTAGTGTTGGAATAGTAAAAAGTAAAATTAATTCCCGATTGAGATAATTCACATAACATAATTGCCCCCGACAGTCGGGAGAACTCGGAAATGTCTGCGCACATTTCAAGGCTCACCTGACCTGTATTCTTTGCTCTTTCCCCCCCAATATATTGGTAATGAAAAGTCATAAAAAAAAAAAACTTTCACAAGTTGGGAAGTCGTTCTTGTGACTTGGTTGTGTAGAAGTGTGATTATTTCATCAAGCTAGTTTTACTTATGCTCACTGAAGAACCATTATTAATAGGTTTGCTCATACCTAAAATTGTGAATGAAATGCTGCCGTTACTAAAAAGGTCTGAAATATGCAGACATTGAAAGGTTTACAGAAATGTGCATTATACCTAATACACTGAAAGAAATGTTTTTTAGTCTCATATATCTTTTATATTTTACATTCTTTTTTTATATCTTTTATGTGTGAACTCATGTCACCAAATGATTAGAAAAGTACGAGTGGAAACTGTTGTATAAAAAGGTGCGCATAGTCTTGCTTGAATAAGGCGGAGGTTACAAGACAAAGCTACAACTCAGGGTCACAACAGCAGGATACGTCTACTGCCAAAGGAGGGACTCGTGTTGCCAAGAGGCTAGACACGCCTGTGCACCAACCAGAAACCAACAAAGAAGATCATGTTACATTGTTTACGTTTACAAACCAATGAGTGAGAGGCAGCGCCTCTAACAGAAAAATGTATAAATCTTTGCACAAACTGGAATTCGGGGTTCTGAAACAAGCGAGAGACAGATAACTACATCGCTCTGCTTTGTGGACTGTGGACCACGACTTTCAGAAACCTCGGCCGAGATATACTCTCATCACAACTTTATACTAAATAAAACAACTTTACTATAACCTCATTCGACCAGAAGTCCTTACTGCTTTTCTCGAAGATTTTGAACACGACAGTTGTGCTCATGGATTTGAAATGGACGCTACAAAGATGTGTCGCATTGTATTGCGCAGAGCGTTTAAAAAACAAGTTGATATCTGTTTCCGAGTTGCTGTTCCAACTTGAAGGGGTGTTCGTGTGAGGAGCTAATTTTTCCGATTATTCTGACACCACCTGAATGCGGCACAAAAGCCATATCTCGGAATGTTAACGAAAGTGAAACATAATGTGTGTATGCACAATCCGCACCATGTTGCCCATGCTACACCCTTCCACCAAGTTTCATGAAAATTGGGTGCTAGCTTTCCTGTAATCCTGCAGACAAACAAACAGACCAATCGAGACAAAAACATAATTTCCCCTCTGGCTGAGGTCATTTACAGCTCAAAACATTGATGGCATGTATTCTTTTTAGTGTCAGTAAGGAAATTAGTATACGTTTCAGTCGTGATTAAAGATATCACAAAAATATCCAAGAAGACTTAAAAAAAGCACAGTCTGCAGGGGGAATTGTTCATTCTGAGCCTCCCCTCTCCCTGTAGTCCCAAAAGAGCTCAGACCCAGGCCTCTTGTCTGTATAATTCTCCCTCTCCTGCGCGCTCCCTCGCTCTCTTTTATGTAGCTCTGAGGGAGAGGGATTTCAGGCAGACAGACTCAGATGGCTAAATGAGGATAATACTGTCATTAAAGAGAGAGAGCAGCAAGAAAGAGCAGCAGATGCGGACAGAAAGTGGGATGGGAGGGAGGGATAAAGCAGAGAGGGGGAGAGTGGAATCAAAAGAAGGTATTCATGAAAGACTTAGTGGTAGAGAGCAACAAAAAAAATAAAGTCATTTTTATTATTCGGGCTTTAACAAAATCCTCTGATGTCTGCATTGCTTGCAAGCGTTGGATTTTTGCCCCTGCAAGAAGATTTTGGTTTGTCAATAAGCACCTTTGTGCCTCACAACAATTGAAGACACTTGGAAATGAAAGAAGACAGAGGGAGGGGGGGCAGCTGAGCAGAGGGAAGAAAGAGAGGAGGATGGGAAGACAAGAGTGTGAAAGAGGAAAGGATTCCAACGTTACATTGACTGGCGATATAGGCCTGTCTGCAACGCAAGGACACGCAAACCCCTTGCGCGTCTTTTATGGCGTCGATGAGTGTGTCCCAAGAGGTCACTGACGGGAAGTCCTCTCCACTCCACTTAGCACAATTCAGGGACTTCACTCCAGAATGCATGGACGTCCTCAAACTTCCCAATTGAGATCAATCATATCTTCTGAATATAATCTACTTAAGAAATTTTACTTAGAACTGAGTTGTCGTGGCTCTGCTCTCTTTGTGTACTCATTCATGGTGGCTCTCACTGTTCATGGGGGCCGCTGGTACTTGTTTAGTTTTTTTTTCTTCCCCCAAACAAATTGGAAGTGTAACACTTGCGACAAATTCTTGCCTCAACAGTTGGAAAAAAACAGTCCAAAGTCCTCAGTGTGAGCATACATGTTTTATTTGAAGATTAAACATTTTGCACATCATGCTGCCAGGAGCACATTTGCGGTACTATCCATTGTGCAGAAGGCCCATTTCTCTGAAAATACACCCTCTCACAGAAGCACATGGCTAAGTATTGTGCAGATCCTACTGGCGAGGACACAACCCGCCCTACCCTGCCTCTGATTAGCTAGTACTCATTGCCTTTGTTGGTTAGGTTTAGGCATTAGGAGTTAGGGTGAGAATATCAGGGTAATCCAATCAGAAAAAGAGTAGGGCGGGTAATGCCTTTCGCCATGGTTATCAACAAAAACAAATGACCAGGAGGGCATGACATCATTTTGCATAATAATGAGCTGTGTCAAGGACCTACATCTGTACAGCTCACTAATTAGTACTAAAACAGAACACTTTGTGGTTTAATGGGTGACGGCGTGCATCAGAAACTACACAGAGGTCACAGAGAAATAATCACACCGATAATCCTGCATGAAATCACAACTTGTCGTTTTTAGATATAAAGTACTTATTATTATAGCTTTAGTGGACAGACCTTTGGACGGAGGCAGTAATTATTATAGCTTTAGTGGACAGACCTTTGGACGGAGGCAGTAATTACGCTAAGCTAAGATGAATGATGTCTGTCGGTAGCCTTCGATATGAACCCATGAATGCCAATGTGTTATTTACCAGTCAGAGCGTTTAAAGTTAAAGTTAAGCTTGATAAAATCAACTGATGCTAGTTCTTGCAATGGCGGTAGTCTGAATCATTGCCACTTGCGTCGTCAGAGAATTGTAGCATCATCTAACGAGGAAGCTGGGACTTGTTAAACTATTGTCCAAATGCACTGTTGGACTTTCTTAGCAAATTATTTATCCTAAAAAAAAAATGTTTTTCTTATATGTGTATATATAATATGTATATGTCATGTTATATAATTCCATTCAGAAAAAGCTCCAACAAAAATGACGATTCAAGCACATCACTTTATAATCATTAATATGATTATGACAATTGCATGCTTTAATGATCAAAATGTGTATATAGTACAACAAGAATAGAACAATTAAGTAAAATATTCAATATATAATGATAATTTTATGAATTTCTCCTCCCACCTTCTTGCCTGGGCCCGAACTATGTCTTTCTTTGCTTTGTTGTGATGAACATTGAATGTTCCGTCTCTGTGCGTCTTTGGGTTTTCTTTCTGGTGTATAAAGACTGTAATTCCCAGTTGACAGAGTCGGCAAAGGTAGAAGCTATTAGCAGTCTCACTGTGTGCTGTGTGTGTGTGTGTGTGTGTGTGTGTGTGTGCGTGTGTGTGTGTGTGTGTGTGTGTGTGTGTTTGTGTGTGCATTCCAGAGAGTTGAAGGTCAGGGAAAGGAGAGGCAAACACCAGCACACTTCAATCAAGAACATGACGGAGAGAGAGCGACGTGGCTGAGAGGCAGAGAGGATGTTGATAACATAAAGAAATGGAGAAGAGAGACAGGAATCAGTTCAGACAATGAATAATTGAACCAGCACCCAGCTAACGTCTCTGTCGCAGAGAACTGCTTTAAAAAGGGACATCCCTACAGACACACCCAAACACTGTAACCCAGATTTCCCTCCTCTCATCTGAGTGTGTGCTTTTCTGCTTTTACCGACTCCCTTGCTGCCAGTTCATCAAAAAAGACTTTTAAAGGTGGCCAAGTAGCTTGTGGATACTAGCAAACACTCGAACTGACAGTCATGCTCGTCTCGCATGCTGCTTTTTAGCTTCCAAATATCAATTACATGTGGTTATGTGGACAGAAACCGAGGTTAGAAATAAATAATACATGGTTTTGATCTGTGAAGATGCCACAAGATGCAGAGTTGTTTATTTTTAACTTGTTTATAACTGGGTGCCTACTAATTTTATCTCTGTACGGTTGGATGGATGGATGGATGGATGGATGGGTTGTGGATGGATGGATGGTTAGGTAAGTAGGTAGATACTTAACTTCACAGAAGTCAACACTAAACATACATATATACATACTACAAACTTTGCAACAAACAACAACAAATTAGGCGTTAGGAAGAAAAAGAATAAAGTTTAGTAAAAATAAGTAGAATAGTAAGGCCGGACCACACCAGCGGGCCATCATTTGTGACCAGGAAGGAGTGGTCCAAGTGCATGGGGGATAGGGTGCTAGTGCATTACCTGTGATGGCTTGTGGGACAAATGAGAACTTGGATCTACTTTTAGTGAATAGAAGGCGGCAACAATTCAAATTAAGAGGTAAGGGGGTGCCTCTGCTCATAATATTGTTTGCCTTCTTTATTGTTCTGTCTGCCACATTCCAAACTTGGTAGTGTAATCCTTAGCCGTTTGCTGGCTGTTGTTACAGTTTTTCTGAGAGTCTTTTCCTGTGCCTCTGTAGTGTTACCCATACCAGCAGATGACGTAGAAGGTTAAAACACTTTCAAAAAAGGCACAGTTGAACATTTAAAGCATTTTCGTTGTGGACAAAAAGTGCATTCTTTGTTGTGTCTTAGTGCTTATGAGGCCAGTCCACAGGCTCTGTTCACGCTTATCGCCAGGCACAATGCCAAGGTCCTCGTAATCTGTGACGGACTGTTTTCAATGCTCCGCATTGATCAAAGTGTGGAGAAAGGATTGCAGCTTTCTAAACTCAATTGACATTTATTTTTGTTTTAAAGGTGTTGAGAAGAAGGTTTGACTTCCCACATCAATTTAGGAACTGTCTCTTGCTCCTCCTTCCCCATCATATAGGAGGCTCACCAAGGCAGTATCATCTTCGTACATAATAAACTGCAATAAAGTGCCTATTAGGGAAAGTGCTTGTGCAGAAGTTGGTATATAAAGTAAACAATAAATATGATAAAAACACATCACTGGGGGGAGCCTGTGCAAGTAGCCATTTTGTCACAGGGTACCTCCCCCCACGGCTAAGGAAATCAACAATTCCTGAGATCAAGACAGCTTCAGTTATTTTCTTTACTGAAGAGTGTGCGATCCATAGGAGGAAAATAATGTATTAAACTGAAAATGTAACTTTAAATCTCCACATCTTTGCTGTGATATGATCTTTTGCAGACGAGGCTTCATGGGACTTAATAATACAGAATGACAAAAAAAAGAGAGAGATCTCATTCAAACATTTATTTATTTCAGGTCCATTAGTCATCACCACAAATGCACCATAGGACCCATGTTGAGTATTTATTCTGCGTCCTATAGTGAAAATGGGAGTCTCTCTTTGCTATCCCCTAACCCGATGTCTAGAAAAAAACAAAAAACCAGCCATGACTCCTCATGTGTGGACACATCACAGACCTGGTCAGGCATGTTAAGCGGAGTGATGAATTTCATGATACATTATATGATGGACATTATGTCGTGCATCTGTCCCTTTGTATACACGAGAGCCGACAAACAATACACAGTTGCTTGCTTCACTACGTCCTCCTAGATGATCGGATAGTTTGCGAAATGTGATTTGGTAAACTTCCATTACACATGAAACATACTAATGTACGGGGGGGGGGTTGATCACAGGCAACAGATTGAGAGTGACTTGCTGAGAGTACGGCCTCTTCACCATAACAAGAATGCTTTTTGCATTCTTATCCTAAACTTCACTTTTTTACCTGTGAGGTTTGCACACACGAGTGTTTCAAGTCGGATCCACCAAACTCTCTTTACTGAACACGCTTGTTGTAAATCGCTCGATGCAGGCTGATGAATGCCACCTGTTCAAGGGATTTGATCATTAGCATAATATACGCTCCTAAAATTGCCATAAAATGCGGCCTGTTCCAGTCGGTTAGGGGACACTCGCAAAAGTGTTACCAAAGAGTAAAAAGACTTTCATGCAGTGGAGCTTCTGCTCCACTGCATGAAAGTCCTGCTGTCAGAAATCAGCTGACAAAACATATATAGCAGTGTCGGTAGTTGTAAGGACAACTTTGCTGTTTAGAACATTTTTTTCTAAACAAATATTGAAAAATAGACACAAATAATATATGGTACAGTGTCAGAGTAGCTCCGTACTGTGACAGAAATAAAGAGTGAATGGTCTGAAATGTAGTTGGATGTCTGTCTAAAGCAAAGACGTCCATGGCTTACTTTAGAGACAGTCATGGAGACTTTATGTCAGAGAATATTATGGTCTACAGTAGGCGATGAAACACTGGGAGGAGACCTGTTCATTTTATGTTGAATCTGTTTTCTGTGACATATTTGAAATCTAATTGCTTCAGATTAAGGTGTATAATTATTAATCTCAAACAAAAGTTTTCCCTCTGAAGACGGGCAGACCATCTGTACAACATGTCTGAACTGCAGGTACATTTTTTTCATAACTCGTACCTTGTAAATTCTGAAGTATGAGAAAAATTGGTGAGTGCCACATAATTCTCTGAAATCACTCGTATGTGCCACTTAAGAACAGATGTATGTATTTGTACGAGTGTTTCTTGCATGAGGCCAATTGTGTTTTGGTAAGGAACAAATGTAAATGACTCCACGTGATACCTTTGCAGCGAAATGTTGGGAAAAGCTTGAATGAATTAATATTCTTTTTTCATTCTAAAAGCTGCCTTAATGTAGACTTCTGAAAGGTGTCAAATCTTTAAACGAAAACTTAAAACGTACCTATTCAGCCAGGCTTTTGATTAAGAATGGTCTATTTGTAGATTATTTACATAATGTTTTATCACATATTAACTTCATTTAAATTGTAATATTTTATTCTATCTTATTGTTGTTTTTATTAATCAAGTTTTTATTTCACTGTATTTTACTGCTATTACTGTTATTATAGCTTTTCATTTATTCGATTATTATTATCATTTTAATTTATTCGATTATTATAAAAATAGATGTTTTATTGTCTTACATGCGTTAGTCTCAAATGTTAAATTGATCATTTGTCTTTTCTGTTGTTTTTACGCTCCACACTTGTTTTGTCTTTTTATTTTTGGCTTGTCAGTCGTCAGTAAAGCACTTTCAACTGCACTAACCTGTATGAAGAGTGCTAAACAAATACAATTTGATTGATTGATTGATTGATTGATTGATTGATTGACGACAGCGGGCTGCAGTGGGCGAGGGATATTGCTCGAAAGCAACAGCACCATGACAAAGAGCAGCAGCGCTGAATCAGGCAGATGTCCAACAAAGAGGTGCGATGACAGATGAAAGCCTAAAATAAATGCTGTCCTGAAACCCTGTCTCTCTTTGATAGTCATGGATGTCATCACCGTTCCAGAGCACAGCAGGGGCTTTATTTGCGTGATGTGATCGGACACTGCTGGAGACTTCTCCAGTGTCTTTTAAGGGCGTTCCACTGGTGCAATATCCACGTGGAATTTCAAAGGTAGTATTACCTGCTGATCACAAGCTTAAACAGGCACCTGAAGGGCATTTACTGTGTTTTTATTACTGCTTATGTTTATTATTCCAAACATACCTATAAAAGCACAGGCATTTTCAAAGAAAAGTGTGTACGCACCAGTGGTCGTGTAGCACGGCCAGTGATGTCTGCGCATTAAAAATTTGGAAGACAACAGCTTTGGGAGTGAGTTCGCGAACAGGGGCAGAGCAAACGTGTTACCACTGCTGAAAAGTTTATAGTCAGCAGTGAGCAATTTAGGACTACCTTATTATTTTTTATCCTCTCTATAAAATCCAATGTGTGCAGATAACGTTTCGGCATAAATAAAAGAATATTGTCAAACACAGTTGAAACACTTTTATGACTCAGAAATCTAACTCTATAGCAGTAGCTTTCCTCTATTCAGAGTCAGCGCTTCTGCTACTTTCTTTCTACATTGAGTTTGCCCTTTCATAATGGCCATCAATAACAGAATGTTACATTTGATTTCGTTATAAATGTCATTTACATTTATTTTAGACGGAAAAAGCTAAAGAAGCTTGTGCTCATTTATATATTGTAAGCGTTCCTGTGGTCTGTTAAATGTGGGTTGTTTATGTCCATAATGAAAAGCAAGGTACTCTACGGAGCCGTGCATGTCACTGCATTTCCACAATGCTGTCCTGCAAATATTTCAGAATAAAAGCCTTGTGTCCACAAAAAAATAAATAAATAAAAAACTAGAGGGCTTTTATTTTGATACAGAAACAGGAAGTGTTGAGTTAAGGCTAAATATTTTCCTTTTTCATATTTACAGTACTGTAGTAACGTCACTGGTATGATGTTGATATAATATCAGCTGAACTGTGAGGCTGATCCAACCTGTTTACATTGGGGTTAAAATAAAAAATAAAAAGCTTCTCTGACACAGACGCCAACTCACGCAGGTCCGAATCACTTTAATGACTTATGTTCAATGTTCTGAGCACCAATGTTATGGTTCTTACTAGCTGATAGACAATTCAAATATCTTTTTTTTTTAGGTTTAATAAAAATAAAGCTTCTGTTTGTACTGTACACACTTTCACACAAAGACTTTCAAAGTGTGATTTCCAAACAGCCCCAGCGCACTTTTTTTTTTTCAATTCTGGGGTAATTCTCTTTATAGAAGATTACTTCAATCACATGTCTGCAACATTAGACACTTCACAGTGAAATAAAGAGAGACAAGATGTCAGGATGTCACGCAACAAAGGTTCCAGGATGAATTCAGAGCCAGATTATGATGGTAACTAAGCCCCAAGGTCACCCCGAAAGAGATTTGTACCCTTTCATTTCCAGCCTGTCACATGCCACTAGGTTTGAATGGAAAAACCTGCATACTCCTGGGCTTTGGCGACACATAGTTTGACACCACTGCAGCATACAGAATGCAATGTTTTCAACAGGAGAGCAATGGTTAAAAATAATGCCGACCCAAAGATGAATTCCCACAACATCTGATCTCTGACAATCAAGACAGCCCCAGTAACTACAATAAAACAGAGGAGCACCCATGTTGTAGATTTTGAGATATATCACAGGATAATAAAATTTCGACATGCTGGTTTCAATGGTGGATGCTTCGCGAAGCAATGTTGTGCTGAAAATAGTTTTTATTTCTAAAGTCAGGTTTTCATCCAATTGCATCACAAGTCTTGACAAATTTCTGCAAAAGGAAATGCGACTGGAATGCCTGTTTCCATCCACTACCTTGGAGTGGACCTTGTCCAGTTGAAAAACATTGCGGAAGAAGAAGAGGGCGCAAGAGGATGGCGTAATTAAAAGAGCGTCAGTCGGACCTCAAACCATGAAAATGTAATGTAGAAAACAGGATGGACATTTCTGTTTGTTTCATGTGTTGATGTGAGGAAAGTTACATCAGATCTGTGTGGAGCGATGTGGAGACTGTTTAAAATCTGCTGCTATGTCTCAATTTATTTGCATAATTATTACATTATATTACAGTTCATTTAGCTGACGCTTTTGTCCAAAGCGACCTACAATGAGTGCAAACAATCATGCGGATACGACTCCGAACGGCAAATATCTCGCAAGTGCATTAGCATCAAATAGGTGAAATCATTTTAAGTGCCGTACAATAGCTTCAAATAAGCCAAACTGATTTAAGTGCTCCATACAGAAAAGATAGAATAAAACCCAAAACCATTACCTTCAAATACAGCAAACTAAGTGCTACATACAGAAATAAGAACACATTATTATTTTAATTTTTTTAAATATTTTTTTTGGCCGAGGTGCAGTTGAAACCAGTGGGTTTCTGTCTGCGGCGGAAAAAGATGTGAAGACTTTCTGCTGAGCGGACATCAATACGGAGCTCGTTGGTAATCTGTTTCCATTGCACTTTGTTGCGTTTCGCTTTTATCGACACATCAATTTTCCACTTGGGTTTTCTTTATGATGATCATGACGATAAGGAGGATTTGCACTACTACATGCTTGCATGAACTCTGAACTCCTTGCCTAAGCCTTTCACTACCTGTTGCATGTCATTAACAGCTGTGGACGGAGCAGTTGTCCTCACTCGACACTTCTTCATGTTGGTTGTTCGATTAAGCTCAACTTTGTTTTTGAAGTGGCACTAGTATTAAACCTGCTTTTCTCTGTTGGGAAGTTGAACGCCAACAGGAGCAGAGTACTGCAGGATGGGCAATTAAGACCAGCAACAAAAGACGGATAAAGACAACGCAGACTGAGATTGTATCACCCAGGAGCTATCGTAATCACGTTACACTTTGTCCATGTCCGACAGAGATTAGTTGGGGGCCTGTAATCCAAGGCATTTGTTGTTATCTGGATGCACTGCACAATTGTTAGAAGACAACTGTTTTCCAAAAGAACGATGATTAAACAATTAAACGATGAGCCGAATAGTTGCCACAGTTTGTAAGGAATACCAGTGTCTCAGTTAAAGGGCAAATTAAACTCTGGATCTGCTGTTTCTTGTGCTACATCATTCTGAGCAGATTTTTAAATTCTCTCCAGAACCTTATTGGCCATGGTTATAGGTCACCTTCGTGACTGCAATAACAAACAGCTGACAGTTGGCGGAAAAGCAACGTCGAAGGTACAAAGAGTGGAAAACGAGGTCAGATGCTCCAAAAAAAAGTCTCAAACACGCCTTGAATTGTGAAAGTCTTTGCCTGCTGCCTTGCATTGATGCTTTGTCGCCCTGCTCGACCCTAAACTCGAATCAAATCTCCTTCACACCTTTCAGCACCCACGCACTACGGCACTGTCAAAGTCGTCGGATTGCTGTGCTGATCACATTACACGACTGTCTGTGTTATAATGGGGTCTCTTGAAGTTGTTGTAGTTTTTTTTTCATGTTCCACCAGTGGTCTGTGACGGGGTCACACATTACACTCGGAGGAATCCCCGTCAAAACAGACGCGAGAGGTGATACAGGCAGCACACACACACACACACACACACACGCACGAGACGGGAGTGCGCTCCTGTCCGCAAGGAGCTAGTGACGTCATGGAACACTTGGGAAAGTCATGGAATTTCAAAATCGCATTTTTCATGGCATGGAAAAATCATGCAATTTGTCATGGAATTTGGTTGTGTTTGACAAAATTGATTGTGACAGGAAGCTTCCATGGATTTCTGTAGCTGTTAACGTAACATATTGCTGATTGATACAATTTGCATCGGCCATGAGAAAGCCATCAAATATTATGTAGAATGTAGGCGACACACTTATGCTGCTTCATTGTTTTCAGGCTTAAAAAGTAAAAGTAAGAACATTTTCTTCGAATGTATTTCAAAGATTAGACTCTACCAAGCCGATTCAAAACTCATATATTAAGAATTTGAACGGGAACAAAGAAACAAGCGCATATTTCACTGACACTGGCACCCCTCCACTGACAGCCCTTTGTTTTTAGGAGTTCCAAAGCTTATTGATTTCTTTTAAAGCCCTGAGGGGACCTTGCCCCAAGTTCTTATCGGACCTTTTAGTGCAGTATGTTCCCCCTCTCTTCGAATTAACCCAACATCTGGACTTAAAGGCGAAGGTGACAGAGCCTTTGCTGTCAGTTTCTCCATGTTAAAATTAATTGCCTGAAGAGACCAGGGCTTTAAAAACATTTTAAAATAGCTATTTAGTGATTATTTGTATACTACATTTTTTTTTGGCGAATGTATAACATGCACAGTGTCGATGTTTCTCCTCTCACCTTGTCACCCCCCGCAAGGAAGCACCAAGTTCATCAAGTATCAATCTTAGCACAGCAGGAATTGACCATGATTACATGCCCCCCGGGGGAAGGCAGACTCAGCGCTTCGCTTACAGGTGGATGCAGGGGTGGTGGTGGGGCTTTTGAAATGCTGTATGGACACAGGCGGTAGCAGCACGACGGCATAACTTTCGGGTGGGGGGTATGGCAGCAGGCATGCAGGTAAAACACTGATCAGAACACTGATGGTTGAAGCAGATGCCGATTAAAAGAGTGTGTTGAGCCATGTGAGTGTAGTGGCGGACTCAAGTTGACTGCCTGAGCTAGCAAGCTTCACTTCTGTGGTGTTTCGATCTAAAGTTTATAACTTCAAATAGAAAAAATGGGAGGAGTTCTTTCAAGGTTTTTAGTTGTGTCTCGAGAAAGATTTTTTGAAAGCTTTTATTTATTGAGACAAATGTTTGACAACATGACATGGGAAGCATAGCGTTAGTTCAGAAAGAAAGATCATTGACTTACCCTTGCATTCCCTGCTTTGCCAACTGCTTGGCTGCCAGCTAAGTCCAGTATTAATGTACAAGTAATGTCCAATCACATTCATTCAGGTGTACAGCACAGCCATTTATAGACACTTTTCATTATTACTAATAATGAAAACCAGATCTCCAAATGTGCTTTTTTTTTAAAGAGGTGATTTGTTCTACAAGCAGAATCTTTGCTTCTGCTTGGATTCTATGAGAGCCACCTAAGAAAAGAGCCTTTTAGGCCGAATCTGACTATTTATCCACTTTATTTAAACGGTCCATTTCTAGACGTGTCTTTAACTGGACTAATATTGAAGTCAATATAGGACCTAGCACATTTTATTTTCAACAATTCATGTTTTTACTGCAGCCATTTCAGAGTATATATGAAGAATTGGAGCCAAAGTGGTGCAAGTAGAATTGTAAGTCATTGCAAAAAAAAAAGCACATCAAATTGACTGGAGGTCATCAAGGGATGTTTAATTTACAAAGTCTCAATCTAGCTTTCGACGTTGGCCTTTATACACAATGTACTAGACAGCATGAAGGCATGAACGTGTGTGTGACAGTCAAATCAAATATTAATAGAGACAGCTGTCCAGATATACTTGTCTTACCTGCCTATAAAAAAAGCCCTGGAATAGGACTTCACAGTCTATGCTAATACGAAATTCAGCCAGCAGAACGTGACTGTGACTGTGATTGTTCTCAGTGGAATGATGGATACAGCTGTCGGACTGAATGACTCCCATGTGTGCGTGCGCGTCACTTTATGTGCACTGTGTATTTTTTCTTCTGAGACTGTGGCTGGACCAGGCTGAAGATGAAGGATACATTTCTGTCTGAGTGACTTGTGCGCTTACGTATGTGTGTGTACTTCTTGTGTTGTTGTTTGGTTTGTGTGACTCTGCAGTGGTGAAAGACGATGAGTGTGTATGGCAGGTGTCCTGTAGGTGGTGGATGGCTGGTAGTACCCCGGTGCAGATGCAGTAGGCAGACACGGTATCAGTGACTTCCTGTGGCAGAAATAACATTATTGGGGCATATCAGTATTCAACTCAGGTGCTTATTTAAATAAAGATACAGTGAAAGTTTTAATGATGCTTGTGAGAAAAATGGGTCACGGTACTGCAAATAGTAACAGCAAAAAAAAACGGAAAATTTAAACAGAGAATAGCGATTGCCCTTTGCACACTAAGGCATATAAATTGGAAATATATGAATGGAGTTCGAGGTGGGGTGTGCAGGACTAACTTACAGCTAAAAAGAGATACTAGGTGTGCTGCTGTCGTTAATGAGCAACTAAGGAAAACCAAAATCTACCCAATTATCCTCCTGTATAGAATACTGAATACAGAATTATTGACATGAATTTTGCTCCTGAGTAAAATTTGTATTGAGGCAAAGAAGCATGTGCTAAAACTAAAAGCCAACAAACAAAATAGACCCCGAAAGGTTTATATAAGAGGTATTCAATAACAATTCAAAGAGGTCTAGTTAGAGAACATTTCCTCACCTTAAAATTCTAGTTTCATACATATTGAAGTAGCTTATTAGTTGTATCAAGGTCTTCAGCAAGTGACTGTCAAATCAAATAAAGAAAGTACAATTAGTACAATTCAATAATATTTCAATAGTATTTATTGTCAGTTTTCACTGTTAACCATAGGGATAATAAACGATAAGTACTCTTGTACATTAATGTTATTTTCTCATTTCAAGTAAAATAAGAGCTGCATTAAAAAAAAAAAAATACATAACAGAGATTATGTAAAAAAAAAATAAAAATAAATGAATAGTCATGATAACAAAGTATTTAGAAAAATGTAATAAAAACACAATTTTCCCTTTCTTCAGACACTTTCTCTTGTTCAGTGCCAGAACTGAGCTCTAGTTCATTCTGCCAGGATTGTAAGTATGGGCTGGAGCCATCCTCATTCATTCCCGGAATGATGTTTGGTTTTCAATAATGTTCATAGCGGAGAAAGCTGCCTCACAGCTGACCTGGTAAAGCTGTCCTCGAGACCATTTGGAGCCAGAAAGTGGCAGGGGCAGCTCCTCCAAAAAAGCGAGATCGACCAGTTGCATGTTGAAAGGCCCAGCATTCGCTCACCCTGTATGAACAGGGAGCTGCTGTCCAAGGCTGAAACGTTGGGTTTACAACCAATAGGTTGACGTAGATCTGTTGTAAAACTCAAAGTAGGCGGATCCGGCCGTCGCCCTCTGGGCACTGACGCCACCATCTAACTATCGGCCAATCCAAAAATGGCCATCGTCTGTAAAATTGAGGCGGGCCAGGGTGACGCAGCAGGGAAGACAACGGGTGCTTAGCGTCCTGAAACGCCACCCATCTGTCACTCAAATGCGTAACTTTAAGCCTCAGGATAATTAAAATGGGTGAGTTGTATAGCAATTCAGCCCCGGTACAGTTGTGATGGATGACGAAATTAGCTATAGAGACCAAAACCGTTATTTTGTACGAGACTGTAAACATGTTTATTTCTGCTGTATAGTTGGGCATTTTAACATGGGGGACTATGGAGATTGCTGCCTTTTGGAGCCAGCCTCAAGTGGCCATTTGATGAACTGTATTATGTTTTCTTTTGTTGCACTTCCTCACAGGCTTCACTGCTCAGCCCCGGGGATTGCCGCTTGGGTGCTTCATGTTGCCACATTTAATGATCACCATGGTCTTGGGAACAGATGAGATGTGCTGGTTTTTGAACTGCCTGTGGCAAGGATGGACTTGTAAGCGTCTGTCCATTCTTGGTTAAAAGCTGTATTTTTGCTGTCGACTGTACTTTTCTCTCCTTAGAGCACGCCAATACTCTTCTCCGACACACTTATTTATCAGACTATCCTCTTTTTGTCTCATTTCTCCGCTGTGTGTGTATCTTGCTCACTGACTCCAGTCGCAGTGCTAACAGAATGCACAGATTTGATTGGCAGAGATGATTTACAACAATTTGTGTGTGTGTGTGTGTTTCCGGGGCCGCCAAACCAGTGCCGTAAAGGCTAGAAAAGCTGGTTAAAAAAGAAACGCTTGATCAAAATTTTAGTTTATAGGTTTATAGGCCCGGACCTTGGGTTCATATCAGTACATCATGCTTTGCTATTATTACACTGTGAACATCTTCCTCTCTCATGTCTGAGGCGGCTTATTTTGATTCAATATGGCCCAAAATGTGAAGAAGAAATAGCAAGAAGCCAAAAGCACATCTCAAGTGTCAAGAACAAAACAGAAAGAAATCGTACGTATAGTAAGACACTATTCCCATTCTGGTAAACAGACGAACACAACACAATACAAGAGAGAGTGAGACACGGAAAAGAAGCGCAGAAACCTGAGGGAATGGATGAGAAAGCACGAAGCGAGTGCTCGCAGAGGGAGAAGGAAGTGGCGGGCAGAAGTTTGTAGAGAAAGAAAAAAGATAAAGAGCAGAGGGAGAGAAACAAAAAGGAATGGGATGACAGAGACAAAGAGCAAGTCAGCGGGGTCAGAGCGGGGTCAGGGGGGTCAGCGGGCAAAAGAAAAACGGTAAACACAGAGTGTGAAAAAGAAGTAAGAGGGAAGAGAGAGAATCAATCTGCCACATCCACAGACCGATTACAGCTGCCTGCAAAACAGCCTGTGGTGTGTGTGTGTGTGCGTGTGTGTGTGTGTCTGTGTCTGTGTGTGTGTGTATTGATTAGACTGTTACAGCGTGAGGTGTCCATGACTTACCCAATCACTGCTGAGCAGGACCTGCTCACTTCCTAGTCCACACACACACACACACACACACACACACACACACACACACA
>CALSCE010010956.1:1348949-1359542 GCA_943593645.1 Bovichtus variegatus
CACACACACACACACACACACACACACACACACACACACACAGACAAACAAACCTCCAATCTTTTCTCAGCAGTCTTCTTCCTAGCTTACTGAAGCATCAAATGATATACACATGCAAATACTGTATATAGTATGAACATATATATACGCGCAAAAGCAGTAAAAACACACGCACACACGAGCACACACACACACACACACAGGTTTGTCATGACAGCAAGACAGTGAGTTTTCACTCTGCTGGATTGCTGCCAATTGTTTGACTCATTTGTCATCACTAGCAGGGAGTGTAAGACATACTGTACTCTAGTGTGCTGCAGAGGAAAACAATGGTGGAACTCTGGAGAATAAACCAGAGAGACAATATATGGCCGAGTGTTTCTCATACATTCTCCGGGACCATGCGCTTTGCTGTCCGATCAATGTGTAGAAAGGATAATTTGCGAACCGCTGCAATTCCAAACAACATTATTGGTCAAACAAAAGGGGGGGTGTCATAATTTCCACCAGTGTCAGGAATGACAGTAGTGTTGGTTGTCATTGGAAAAGTCACTGTTCTCAATTGCCTTAATTGCCATTTGGTTATGTCGTCTTTATTTGCCATGTGCTATTTTATGATTTACGTCACCGATCATGAAACAACCAACACCAGCGCTGTTACAACTTCCCTCCTCTGTGGCACTCAGCCCCAAGGCCATTCCTCACGATAACATACCCAAAGATACCTTACATGATTTAAGATTGTTGTCAAGATTATTCTTTCATAATCTGTTATTGCCTGTCACCATCCGTCCTCTAACTGAGGAAACAAGGACAGGCTCAAACGACAGGCTAAAGACATAAGCCTCTTTAAGAGACACATAGAGGAATATTAAGAGAAGAACAGCCTCTTTTGAATCATGTTGGGAAGAGTTTACCCTCCCATACATATAAATACACACACAGAAAAAACAGACGTACACACCTGAACAGGAAACACACAATAAAGAAATGCAGACACAAAAAAGGATATTCAAGCAAAAAGTCATCGGAAATACACCAGTTAGACTAAATAAATTAGCGTAATACACACCCATACACACATGCACACACACACTTATTAAAATCCCCTGTTGTTGTAATTCATTCCACCCTTTCTGCTCTTTTCAGCCTGTTATAATTAATTCACTGTTTAATGAAACTGCGTATATTTAGTTAATTTGCCCATTCTGTCTTATTTTGTCTGTAAGTGTTATTCATTTTGCTCTTCCCATTTGCAGCTTGCTTTATTTACAATGGGTTTATTAATTTCTTAATATTCGTCAATGAATCGATTGGGAAGGAAAGGGAAAACTTCTCGCGGTATACAACGTGGTTACCTCCCTGTCTCGTAGCCTAAATGAGCTACTTCGTTTGATTTGTAGTGTTTTATATTTAGATGTTACTGCCAGTGATTGAGGCTTTTTACCTGTTGGGAGATAATATCTCCGACACGGAATTACAACTGGCTGGGTAACATGAGCAGTTTTTCCAGTTGCTCGTAAATTACAATTGAAACAATATCCGGTGAGCATCCGTGATCGACTACATCCATAGTTATGAAGGTGCTATTGCGGCATACTCTGTGGGGAGTGTAGGCAAACCACCTCTTTAGTGCACTTGTAACAGATTAAGTCCACATTGTATGGTAGTATCCTGCTGGGCTGAGGTCAGTCTGGTTTGACACCACCGAAGAGGCGATCTGTACAGAGGATATTGCCAAAATAACCAGCTGCTTTGAGATGGACACTCTGAGGGTGTTACTCTGTGCACCTTCAATGGGATTCTCAGGGGCAAATTCACAAAGAAAGGATCTCAGCCGCTGATAGCACCATAAATTGCATGTTGTTTGCCACTGCTATCTGCCCCGCTTTCATGTGCGATTTTTTTTTTGCGTCTGATTGCAATTATCCAGTTTAAAAGTAGAAATGCTCTTGAGGCCAGTGTATGCCTGAGCCAGAGGTTAGAGAGAGAGAGACAGAGAGAGAGAGACAGAGAGAGAAAGAGAGAGGGAGATATTTGTTTATATATTAACCTTATTTTTCATTCATTTGTTTAATTAATATTTTTGTTATATATTATAAAAAATGACATGTGGCTGCGCTCTTCATTCAACTGTCATGGCATCCCAAAATAAATGCGTTTGAGTGGATTCCTCGTATATAAACGCGTTTCAGTTACCACCGACTCTCTGAAGATGCTAATCATTTCTCTGTAACTGTGTGTGGCTATTAGCGCTGATCTTTGTGGATTGGACTGTTTTTGGAGGAGGCTCATTTGCATATAAAGGGCCAATTTTTGTGCCAAATGTCTGCATACTACAGAATTTCAATGTGTGCAAATAGCACTGGAGCACTGAGAAGCTTTTTTGCTTGGCAGTGCAGTTAGGGGTGAATTTCACTCGTTGCTGGCGCTTTCAGAACTACACAATACATTTTTGTCTTATTTGTGCAAGTTTAGCGGCGTAAAATCTGCGCAATCCGTTCGCGAATTTCACCCTTCAGTGTGTTACCTTTCTTATGTTGTTGCAATCATGGAGGGATTCTTCCAGAGTGATGGGTCGGCCGTAAATATCACAATGAGATAACATCGGCCATTTTCTGTTTGGACAATGAATCAAATAAACTAGCAGCCAAGTCTTTCAAATGGTTTCCGCCATCGTCAGCAGTACAGTTAAAACAACTGTGCGGTTACATATTCGTTAAAATACACTTTGGTTTTTTAACCTTATTGATGAAATATTACAGTAAATTGTAGTTTGTTCTCGCATGGTAACCATACATTTACGCTGAGGGGATTACAAAGTGGGAAGTTTTGAGGAACTGTTCTGAAGTTTGGGTTACAGTGCAGAAACTCATTGGAAGCTGTAGCATTAAAATGTATTTCCTTCCTCACTGACCACATTTGGAACGATGGCATGGGACCCCCTCTCCATGGCTCTCAGCCCCAATGCCCATAAGTTCCCCGTCAACTACCGACACAGGTCTTAGAATACAGTATGCTTTAATTTTTGTTTAACAGTTAGGTAATGAGCAAAAACAGCTGGCCACTGTATTTTAACAAACTTTTTTTTTTTCAACAAAAAATGACTCAAACTGTAGTGAATATTGCTTTTGTTATTAATGTTTTTTTCAGTGGTGGATTAATAGTAAGTGTGTGTTGTTGAGGACAGTGTATGTGGGCTTGATTCATTGTCTTCATTGTGATGAAGAAACATGTCAGCCAGTGCAAACAGTGTGGCTCATTAATGAGTTTTTAATGATCTTTCTTTCTTTTTTTTTTTTTTTAACAACAATGGAGGTCTTTAGCACAAAGGAACAAGCTACACCAGGCTTTGGCAACACAGTAATTGTCAGTAGGATCCATTTATTTTTGGACCCTTGTCCTATTTACAACTAATACTATTGGCAGACTTATTCGTTAAAGTTTCAATGTGTAAGAATTTAAACTTAAAACATTAAAACGATGAACTAACATGATCAACAGATTGAGGTAACAGTGTTGACGTTATGTATTATTATGTCTGTAATACCACGTGTTCCTCTAGAGGTGATAGTGAGTCAGTGTAGCTCCAGTCTGCCTCAATACAGAGGGAGAAGAAGTACAGCGTGTAAATATTACAGCCTTGTTCCGTGTCTATAGTTTGTTTACTGGTTTACATTCAAAGTGGCAGTAACGAGAAAACCTACCCACCACCTCTCTAGGGTGGTGTGGGGCTGTTTCTCAGAGCGTCCATTTCAGGTCATTTAGCAGACGCTCTTATCCAGAGCGACTTACTAACTACAGGGACAATCCTCTGGAGCAACTCGGGGTTAAGAGCCTTGCTCAGGAGCTCAATGGTAGCAGCCTGGTATTGAACTCACAAACTTCCAGTGTTTTATTTGGAAGCCTGACCACTAGACTATCACCACATACCGTAATTTCCGGACTACAAGCCGCTACTTTTTTCCCACACTTTGAACCTCGCGGTTTATACAATGACGCGGCTAATTTATGGATTGTTCCCGCTTTCACAAGCTTCATGTCACCAAAAAACTGAGCACCGTCGCATAATGTGACGTAAATCGAGCGCGCTCAAACTTCCCATTCATTACGATAATTAACTTTTTTACGAAATTTCTCGGTGTTTCCTTCAGTGTACCAAATGAACCTCTAAAAACATTATGCCAACCTTCAATTGCATTATTAGTTCTTGGAATGACTTCAGCAGCGGACATTATGAACAGCGGACATTTTAAACAGCAGACATTATGAATGGTCACGATTCTGATTACGGTAGTCATGTTGTCACCCTCATCATGGCAAAGACACGGAGAAAGGCATATGATGCAGCTTTCAAGTTGAAGGCGTTTAAAAGCCTATTTATTTTTGTTCCAAGCCGTGTTTCGTTAAAGCCTGTGTAAAGTTAATTTGTTTCAATGTACCGGTAGGCACCTGTGGCTTATAGACATGTGCGGCTTATTTATGTACAAAATACATATTTTTTAAAAATTCAGTGGGTGCGGCTTACATTCAGATGCGCTGAATAGTCCGGAAATTACGGTATATCTGTCGGCAGCCTCAGGAAACATCGTAGCCTCAGTTAGCAGTTAGCTGGAGTTCAGCCACAGCACCGAGTGAACTGCAGACTCCCTGTTGCTGCCATCACACAGGTCCAGCAGCCCGCTGTGACTGCAGGGCTGGCTCAGCTCAGGTCTCTCCGGCCGCTGACTGGAGCTCCGTCTGATGAAGGCGGCTGCCGAGTGCCAGCTCTGCCGACCTCTCTGCTCATCATTCAATGTAAAACAAAAAAAAGAAAAAGTCTACACTGGTCACAAAGGCAATAAAATACCGTTCACACACTGTGTGCTGTGGGAAAATCAGGGTCAGGTTGCGTTGTAAGTCAATGATTTTCTTTTCAGTGCTTGTTCGTTGCTTGTTTAAAATGTCAAATGACTGGGGAGATCACAGAAAGCTTGCTTTGATTTTCCAATTCATTAGTCAGTGATGTATTACTAATGCCTTGATCGATGGAAAGAGGCAAAGAGGCACATCTGGGAGCGTGTCGGCATTCAGCTCTTAACCACTGCACCTATGATAATGACGTTATCAAATATTCCATCATCTTAATCAATCATAAACAGCCAGTCCATCATTTACATGCTTGTCCTTGAAGAGATAGTGACTAAATGATTCTATCTTTTTTTCTTTTTGGCCCTCGAGCACTTAAGTCCCAATTGTTTTTGTTGAACTGCTGTAAACAAATTATTATATAGGAATTCTCCATCAGCTGTCACTGTACGTCACACACACGCACACCCATACATTTTTGGTAAATGGCTAAACACTATAATCTCTGTATTCAAACTAATTAATGACACAATAATTATCGGCTTGGTAAAATGCCAAGCAGTGTTGTCTTGCACCTTTCAACGCTCACACACAGATGCTCACACGCATGCGAACAAAAAGACTAGCAGCCTTTTGGTCAAACTCTGTGGTCTGCTTAACTCATGGACAAGTGAACTCATTATGTAGACATGTACAAACCAAAACATGACTTTGGGATAGAATGTGGCAAATATATATAAAAACAAAGTCACGTGACTGTCATAATATGTAGTGACATCTACCACTCGGCCTATTTGTGTGTGTGTGTGTGTGTGTGTGTGTGTGTATCACAAAGCTAAGCTGGCCAGAGTCCATTTTCTGAGTGGAAGCTCGTTAGCCAAGCTTGCTAGCACCAACTTTCCATTAGCAAGCTAGGCTGTCCCGCTTCCATTTTCTAGTGGAAGCTAGTCAGTGTAGCTTGCAAATGTGCACTGTTAATTCAAACTTAACAGCCCAATATGTTAAATGTTGAAAAGGACAGAGAGCTTAAATAATGATTCGATAACCTAGGCTACGTGGACCAAGGAAAGAAATTGTGTCAGCATTTGTCGCTTGTAGGCTCCAGTAGGCTGTGACATAGATGCTAGGCCCTTTTCAAGTTGAGGGGAAGTAGTCAAAGAAGTCTCTCCACAAACTGCCTCATACTACGATAACTAATGTCAACTGAATGTGTTTTCATTTGAACAGTTAAACAGTTAGGCTAACAATTAAGCTAAACAAGCTAACCATTTCACCCATGGAGTAATACAATCAGGATGTTGGGTTTATGTTACCATGCACTTAGTTTTACAATTTAAAAAGGACTAATATTATATAATAATTAAGAATATATTTCACTTTTGCCCAGATATATGCGGCGTCAGAGAAAGTAGATGGAGAGGTGGCAATTCAGGCAAGATGTGCAGAGATAGACTGCAGACCTGTCATAGGCCTCCGACCCAGGTCACGAATGAAAATCAGGTTATGCTTTTTGACTAAGATTATAAGGAAGAGGAAGCATTTTCAAATGCACAACTTTACAGTATTTGCTGTTTTTTAACAGGGGATCCAGCCAGAGTCAGTTGATTAGATGGTAGTTTGTAGAGGGGCAAAGTTGGTCTGAAGACCGGCGTCGAATCCCCCGTTTATGCAGTATATATCAAGGTGAGTAAACCTTCTCAATGTTATTCCAATCATCTGCAAATAAATCAAAAATGACTTTGACTTTATACTTAGAGCCTTAAACACTGCCATGGATGCTGAGACCCGGGAAGTCTGACTGCCCCCTGTGGGTCAAGGTACGATAGCCAAAAGTGACTGGCAGAAGGTCCAGGGAGGTATGTCATGTACGTGGTGAGTCCTCAGCAGAAGCCCTGGCAGCACACATTCTTAAAGACCCTGGCAATGAAAAGAGTACTGAAGCAGGGGCCGGATATATTAAAACAGCTTTCTGCTTTGTGAAATGTGTCTGTTTACCCTGGTGCACCTCACCTTGGTGCGCGTTTTTGACCCGGCTGAAACGCCACCATTTGAACCGGTGCAAGTGAAATGCTGTAATTCGTTGCTGAGGCTAAGCACCTAACAGCAGTGAAAGGTCAGGCCACACTTAAGAAGAGGTCTAAATATTACTGGCAGGTTCAGCGGGCTGGAGTGGTGTGACTTTGTAACCGACACTCACACAGATGTCACAGTGCAGAGGGTCTAGAGGGGTGAGGACACCATCCGGGCGGCGGCAGCTCGACATGTTCTATTACAGCGTCTATACGGGTGTGTTTCTCAAGATCCTGTTCTCACAGTGGGGAGAAGATTACACATTGCCACCTCCTCTCCTTGGCTATGCTGTTACACTAGATGTAGAATCAAGTTTGTTTTAGACAAATGTTTATCCACCACTCAACCTCGCCATGCATTACCGAGGCCTGCTATTATACTCGTATTCTTTATAACTCTGTAGGATGAAATAATTGCTGTATGAGGTAAGCAGTCTTTTTTATTATTATTCTGAAGGGTCCTCTCCATTCTGTGCGGTTTTAAAATCCTAACTTTGTAAATTACCTTTAGACTGTTTAACCAGCGTGTTCAACGAAATGTTTACAGGGACCTTTTCATTTGTGTATAAATATCTAGAATGTATTTCTGTGAACGACTTTACGTTTCCGCCTGTTTTCATGCTGCGCTTAATAGATGTTATAGTACTTGACACAATAAAAAAAATAAATAAAAAATGTATTTACATTTTGAATAAAAAATGTAATTGTGTTGCGAGGGTCGACGTTTTTTTTCAATTGAAATGCAAATTCTCTAAAATCTCTAAAATGTATACAGAATAGTTTTGATGTATATATATATATATATGTGCGTGTTTGTATTTAAAAGTCATGCCCCGAAACTTACTATTAAAGTCAAAAAGTATTAGTATCATTTATCATGCAGGCTATTATTATAGGTTAAGATAAAACTTTTTGGATCCCTTGGTGAAAGTCACAAGCTACCCGGCAGTATACAAGTAAAAAAGCTCCTTGACCAGCTGCAAATTTGAAAGTGATAAACACATTAATGCATCAATATTTATAGTACAATAATATAATATACAATACTCTGAGTGGGGCCATTATGCAGAAGGAGTACTTTTCGAGGCTGATACTTTTACTTTCATTTAAGTACAATTTTTAATTCAGGACTTTTACTTATGACAGAGTATTTCCACCCTGTGGTATTGCGAGGACTTTTGCTTGAGTACTCGTGAGTACTATCAGAGATTCTCTTTCAACTTTGACACAAAAAAAAAAATTATGACTCAAAAACTGCAAGATTGACAAGTCATTACTAAGCGAGATAATAAAAAATGCTTTAATTCAAGGTGAGAATCTGCTCCGACAGCTACACACATTCAGTCTGGATGATTGTCAAACACTGTCTCCTGTTAGGAGAAAAAAACGGCTACATGAACTTGGCGCTCACAGTCAAGTCTTCTTTATTATCTATTATAACAAGTTTCCATTTAGATTTTAGCCTAATAACTTAGACTTAAGACTTTCAGACCAATCATCATATCATGCTCTCGTTCTAAAATGTTCTATTGTCCATATTAAGAACTCGGAGCGAAACTCCAGGCCTCAGTAAAAAAATGAACAAAAGGAGTTACTTAAGTTTTTGTTCTGCACATAAAAAGATTGATATTATTTTTCTTGAGCATATTGCCCAGACAGATCAGCACAAATTACGTCACCAGCAGCTTACTGATGCAACCTGTGCAATTAAAATGCTCAAACGCAGGCACTGATCCCATTGATCTGTTGCTGAAACTCTACATACGTCTCACATGTGATTTCGCTGAATTACATATTATTCAGGAGAGCTCACCCCGCAGGAGGCAGGCTGTGCCGGCATCTCTGGAAAACGACCGATTTATCTTAAACGCCAATTTTCACTTTGCAGCGGAGCACCTTCGGGTCCCGCGCTGGTCTCTGAAAAGCTCTACGTGTCAAGAAGAAGCTGTGGCTATCCTCTGTAAGCCAGCACCATGCTGCAATTTGCTGGAGCAATGTGACACAAAATCCCATTTCCCACTCTACAGTGGTTAACAGGATAGAAGACCCTCTCTCTCTCTCTCTCTCTCTCTCTCTCTCTCTCTCTCTCTCTCTACCTTGCTCCGTCTTCCCCTCTCTAACGTTTGCTTCCAATTGCTTTCAAGCCTGTTTTTTGGTCTACGCTCTCCCTCTCTCTTTCTTTTCTCTTTCTCTCCCGTTTCCTTGCCTTTATCCTTTATCTACCTCTCAGCCTTGCTTTCAAGCACACCCCGATTCTCGAGCTAATCCTCTTCCTCCCTGTTCAGCCTTCACTATTCTCACTCTGTACTTCTGCCGGTGCCCCTTCTCTCTCCTTACCTCTCTCTCATACTCCAACCATCTTCCTAGAGTAATATTATCATAACCGATTCAGCCGATTGCCGTAGCTACGAAAATGCAGTGGTAGACAATAACTAAGTGCATTTAGTCAAGTACTGTACTTCAGTTAAATTTTTAGTTATTTGTACTTTACCTGAGTATTTCCATTTCCTGCTACTTTATACTTCTACTCCACTACATTTCAGAGGGGTCCGATTCAGATTAATAATCCTTATAATAATAATAATAATAATAATAATAATAATAATAATACCTTTATCAGCTGCAACATTAACATAGTACTAAATTAACACGCGTTCTGCTCCGTGTTGCCTGGATAGTGTTTTCTCCATGTTGATTTTCATGTTTACATTTCATACCGCCAAATTTCAGAACAGTAAGAAAGACTTCTGCGAGTGCATTCTGGCCCTGCTGCTTCGTACACGCCCCTCAATAAATATATATATTTTTATTTCGTCCGCTTTGATTTGTGCACTGTGAAACCAAATCAGACTAAATAGAAGATGAGGCAAAATATAAAATTCACTCCTGTTCTAACTAGCCAAACGGACTATGGCTTGTGAAAGTGCCCTAAGTAGGCAGTAACTGCACTGCTGCAGTCAAAAAAAATCACTATTTTATGGCTGCAAAGTGGATTAAACTAAACTAAACTTAAAAAACTAAATTAATATTAATGAAAGCAGTATTGTGACCGGCCATGTTGACATTCAAAATAGCGATCCTGGAATCATATTTGATTCAGCACTGAAGTTTGACAAACAAATCAATGAGGTAGTTAAATCAAGTTTCATCCAGTTATGCATTGTCTCCAACTCAAATTCAAATTCAGGTCATATCCATCCGCCTTGAACACTTTACATTTTGATTTTGCCATCACTCAGTCTTCTTTATCTTGTGTGTGTGTGTGTGTGTGTGTGTGTGTGTGTGTGTTTGTGTGTGTGTGTGCCTTTGTGTAAGAGAGACAGTTGAAGCATTGGAGACAGGCATGTTAGACAGGCCTGTATGGAATCAAAGCCTTTTTAGACAGCTTGTACGGATGGCTGTGAGGAACGCTAGGTGAGTGTGTGTGCATGTGTGTGATAACACTAAGGGTGTGTCAGGAAAACCACAGGGATCTGAAAATGGTCTGCTACTGCCTCCAAGACAACATTTTGGATACACACACACAATCACATGGACACGTGGTTCTATGTGGTGGTTGTGACTGATATATATGCACTAGCAAAAGCATTCAGTACGCCTAAATGAATGGATGGATGGTTGGAAGGATAGATGGATGGTTGGATGGATGGATTGAAGGTGGGATGAATGAATGGAT
>CALSCE010010956.1:1364674-1380406 GCA_943593645.1 Bovichtus variegatus
ACACACACACACACACACACACACACACACACACACACACACACACAGACACACACACACACACACACCAAACAAGGTTAGAGAGAGATCTGAGGAAATGAGAGGGCGAGAAAGGAGTTGGAATAGGCAGGAAGGAAAGAGTATTGGTTGGAGAAGGAGGTCAAGAAGAAAGGATTAAAAAAAAGTCTGAAAAAATTTGGAAATGAAAGGAATATGTGGAGAAAGGGGCAAGAAAAAGAGATTGAGATGCAAAGAGTTTAAGTGAGTGAGATAAAACGGGGAGCTGAGGAGAGAAAGAAGGAGAGAGAGAGAGAACGGGTGAGTGGGAGGATCATGGGAGAGTTGGAGACAGAGAGAGCTGGTTAAAAATGCCAGGAGACAGAGTGCGGTAAATAAAAGCTCTTTATGGACGGCTGAGCGATTTAGTGGATTATCCCTGTCCAAAGGTCAATGCCGGTTTGGAGCATGACATCAACAACAACAACAGCAGAACAAAAACACGAAGAAAAAAAACCAAAAAAAAACCCAAACCTGCCGACTCGAGCTGTAAGTGGCACGACCAGTAAACAAATATGACAACAATGACAGCAGCTTAAGAGACGACGAAGTGAAGAATTTAAAGTGAATGAAAATGGACTGTTTGAAATTAAAAATAACAAGCTTAAAAAAGTACAAAAGTCTGAAAGCAAAGGCTTCAGCTGGTGATGAAAATGGAGAGTAATACAGCCGGACACAAAAGGAGATACACTGAGCTTATGACAGCTTGCGGATGTTTTACGAGAAGATTTGCATAATATGTGGTGCAACCAGGAGTGGAACTGAGCCAGAATGCACCAGAATTAGGTTCTTCAGAGAATTTTCTTTTTTTACTATTTAAAAAAAAAAAAATTCCCTTTTATGATAGTACAGCTGAAGATAGACAGGAAAGGGGGAGTGACAGAGGGGACGGCAAGTAGGGTTCGTCTGAGATTTTGGTAATTTTGGGTCATGGATTTATAGAAAAACCTAAACCACTATTCCACACAACATGGTTAAAGTCTGATCCTATATCAGGTTGTAAGAATGAGAGTATCAATGTTCAGTTTTGTTTCTGCACCAGCTAGATATTTATTCTCTGGGTAGGTTTGGCTGTGTTCAGGCAGATAGTGCCATTTGCACAATTTTAGCCATGTTCTAAGATTGTATATCCCTTTCCTGCATTAATTACTACAATACACTTTATTTATTTAATTTATTTGTTTAAGTTTGTTTTAAACTTTTTGAGTGAAACACCACGGCCATAACTTGTTTTTTGATCTTACCATTTATTTTCAATACATGTCATTTTGAAGGAGTTAAGCATGGTGCCATGCATCAAGTGTATAATATGTGATCCAATAAAAAAAAATTTTTCATAAAAATAATTTCTAAGCGCAAATGGTATTTTTTTTTATCATACTTACTAAAGTCACCAACAATCCAAAAAAATCTTGTAGGCCATTCTAATTGAATTATTGATCTTTTTGATGAACTGCCTTCTCCTTGCTATACATGATTTCAGTTCCAAAACTGTCGTCTTTTCAACCAATGTTCCAGGTTCAGCAGCAGCAAACACTTTAGTAATCTACAGTTAGCTATGTAAATACATCCATAGTGCTTACTTAAGAGAATCTTTCTGTATTTTTAACTTATATGTAGGTTGAGTTACTGTTTTAGTAGTTGCAACAATCTACTGCACAGTAAATGCAACACAATACAACGGCCCTGCATCAAATACTGCCTCTTTGAAAAGCTACCATTTATTTAGTGTTCAGCATGAAGAACAGTTTAGCATGCAAAGGTTTACACGTTAAAGCAATGTTTGAATTTATTCTGCTGCGTTACAGGAAATCTGTGATACCACAAGAATATGGGTCGATGTATGAAATTCGTTTTTTTCATTCCATTTATTAAAATATAAATTGTGTTTACGTCAACTAATTATCTCAAGTGTGCTTGAGGCATTGCACAGAAAAGGAGAATTGCAAAAACAATCACAAATTTCACAGCAATTTCTTTTTACCATTTAAACTCAATATATATTCTTCAGTTTGCCCTATTGGAATTATCAAGAAGTAAAAAGAAACGATTGGAAAATGTTGCCTCACTTTCTTTTTTTTGTTGTTGAGTAAAATAAAAAATAAAATGGCATCATCCAGAACAATCATGCACACCTTTAGTTTAAAAAGTAAATATTGTTCGTTTTTATATTCTGGATATTTCAGAGAGTATTTTCAATGAGCTCAACACAGTGGACTGAACAGCCTCTTGTAGACCTGGAGGGGGGAAATGTGAAGGGGTAGTGAGAGGGAAGGAAAGAGAGAGTGATCAGAGACAAGGGTGTTGAAAATAGAAGTAAAAAAGAAAGGGAAGAGGCAGGAAAGAATGAGCAGAGGAGGAACAGTGAACACATTTTAATCAGAACTAAATGAGGGAGAATGAGTGGGCAATAAGGGAAGAGACGGAAACGTATTAAAGCAGAGGGAGACGGGGAGGGAGAGACAGAGGCGTGCCATTAAGAAGTCTCCAGTGGAATACAATGAGGCATTATCATTTTAATGCGTCACTTAATAATCCAGCTTGTGAAATATGTGGCAGGCACCGCATACCTGCACATAGCAGCCGTATCTCCTTATCTTCCCTCTATTAGCTCATTGCCTTTTATTTTTCTCCTCATCTCCCACCTCCCTTTTAATGCCAATCGAATTTCCATTGCAATGCTTCACATGTAGCTTTGATCGGCCAGGATGCTCCCACTGAGATCATACATGTGTTATCCAGAGGGGACTGGGCTAAAAACAAAACAGATTTTATAAGATGTTAGGGACACTTTCCTTGCTTTGAACGAGGAAAGTGATGAAAGAGGACTGATTCTACAGCTCTCAACATTCAACAGCTTGCACTTCATTGCGGGTGATTGTCAAGCCTTTCTACATGCTAAGCTTTCATGAAAGGCCAACAGAATGTCGAGCTATATTGTTCTCCACATCTGAATATTATTTAAATGAACAGGCCTTTTTTTTTTAATGTGTCCTTACTGTCATGGTTTTCCACAACATAGCTCTACTTGTGAAACAATAACCTTAATGTGGATTTAAATAATGAGGCCCCTATCTTTGCTATTCTTTCCATTTGTTCACGTCGTATCATTGTGTGTCCTGCTGGCGATTGAAGACAACAATAACCACTTTCCTTTTATTCGACAATCATTTTAAAGAGGGAAAAATATGGCATACAATGGTAGGGTGTGGCATAAAACATCCAACTCCAGGCATTCGAGGGAATTTATGAATATAAAAAAGCCTTTAATGAATATGTGCTAGAACATTATAGCGAGACGAAAGGTTTACCGCCACACTGCTAGTATGCTGTGAGGCTGTGTTTATGCGCAGTGGGGCTTTGAGCTATATGGTAACATATCTTAGTTTAGCATGTTAGCATGCTAATATTTGCAAATGAGAATTCAACACAATCTACACCTAAGGATGACAGTAATGTCATTAACCTTTCAGGTATTAGGTCACAAACCAGTTAAAATGTTGACCTGATGAAGGGATCACCATTGTCACAATGCATCCTGAGGGGAACGTGATTATACATATATTATATTGGTGTTGGTGTTATTATGTTGGTATATACTGAGATGGATTTCCGGGTCGCCAGCCTGAGAAGCGAGGAGACACAAAATCGAGAAATGGGAAAGTCCCTAAATAGACAAGGGACTAATAAACTAAAGAAACACAGGTGTGATAGGAACCAGGTGAAAAGCCAAGGGGGCCAAGGGCAGGAAGTTAAACCAAACATGACACGTGAGTAGCGTGAACTTTCAAAATAAAGCAGGAACACCCCACAAGCAAAATCCCGAGGACGTGACAATATCTGTGCCAAGTGTTAAGCAACCCATCCAAAAGTTGTTGAGACACTGCACTCAAAACCTCATGGTGGTGCTAGAGGAAAAGTCAGAGAATCCTCAAAGTCATTAAGGTTCATCCTCTAATAACGTTTCTGAAAGTTTGTTCATTGTGTGTTCATCCAAACTTTTTTCAAATATTTTTCAAGATATGTGAAAACTTGGATATGATTGTGGCTCTCAAAGCTTTAGCGAGAGCTCAGTCAGGAAGACTATTCTTTTGCATGCTTAGGCCTTGTAGTTTGTTTCTCATGCTGCCATCCACTCCTTTATAATTTCTTGCGATCATTATCTGTGGCTGGTAATCGCATAACAGCTGTTCTCATCAGCTGGTCACATCTATGCAATGGCACCGCGACACACCTACATCTGTGGTTTCATCAGCTTTATTATTTTGTCAGCCTGATCAGCTAGAAGTCTCAGCAGAGTCATCAGCCACCACCATCACCTGTGTCTGGCTTCCACGGGGGTATTTATCTTGCTGTCGCTCAGGGCAGACGCCCCTCGATTACAAATCTCCCTGTAGAGTCTAAGCGCGAAAGACTTTCTGCCAAGACCTTATTATCACACATCATCTGTCATAATGAAAAATTATCTTTATTTCATTCACTTGTCTCTCGTGATTGAAATTATGGTTCATTGTCCTTGCAGGAACAAAGCCTGAATGCGGTTCAAAAACTGTCGTCTTTTCAGCCATTGTTCCAGATTGTTCTACACTTCTTCACCATGGATATCTGTACCGAGCAGCGACCTCTGGGTCTGAAAAGTGAAGCCAATGCATAAGCGCATTAAACCTGGATTCTTCCTACCAGCTGAGGGCGACTCCACTGGTTGAAAAAGAAGTCCGATTGTATAGAAGTCTATGAGAAAGGGACCCTACTTCTCACTTGATTTAGGCTTGAACCTAAGTAAACTTAATGAGTGTATGGTCTTAATCACTAGTTTAAAGTCCTATTCAATACAGCATGATGTTCATTTAGTAAATTATGATCCCATTTAGATTCAAATTAAAAGACGATAAAGCAGAATATGCTTGAGGGCGTTTTGCAACTGTACTCCTTTTTACAGCATGTTTTGACTTCATAACAGTTAATTGTAACATTTATTTATTTATTTTAAGTTTTCCAGATGTACGGTATGTAATTGTATGTAATCCTTTTTATAATTGCAGAAACATTACCAAACGTTAAATAATAGTTATGCTTGATTTATGATGTGTACATACACCATATATAATTGCTGTTCAAGCAGAAGTCCTTTGAGTTTTGTGAGAGCACTGTGACCTCAGCGCCACCTGTGCCATTTAAAAGAAACATATGTGTTTTGTGTGGATGTGGTCATTTTCAGGCGAGCCCCCTACTGACCACTTACTGGTCTTAAGGTCAAAGATATCTTATATTTATAAATAAATTAAATAAAATGTGACAATGCATTAACCTCAGTGAACCCTGTGACATTTAAAATGAGTGAGTCACTGTCTCGCTCTCTCTCTCTGTCTCATACATATACACTTTATGCAGGGGAGACATAAACTCAAGGGCAAAATGTGTATACTCACAGACCTACTATTATTAGATGTTGTTGCATTTATACAAGACATCAGCTATAAGGTTTGGGTGAATGTTTTAATAAGCAATTCTGTTCTTGTAAGACTAAGTTAAGTGAACCGTCTTTCTCAATCATCCCTGGAGCCTTTTGATGGCACAAAGAGTAAGACAGAACATCTCACAGCAGACTAAGGTTAAAACCAAGAGACAGCTAAGAAACACAAAGAAAACGTCTTAGAAATTGAAATTCTCTGTTGGCTGCAGTTTCATCTCGAAATGCTTTTTGTTATACACATTCATAACCACACACTTAAAGTGATACTTCAATCAAAGCCTGTCTTCTTTGTATGTAGCACTCACCCTCTGTAGACTTGAAGGGGTGACTGTGTCGAGTTGGGATCATTGTTGTTACAGTGGCTTTTAATAGTTTCACAGCAGGAAAGAAAAAGAATCAAAACATTCAAACCTCCTCAAACCACTTCTGCAACACGATCCACTTCTGTGCTGCCAAGAAGTCAGCTCTCGAATGCAGTTCAAGGTGTGTTGCAAAATTCTCCCTGGATTATTTTGGGAAATTACTTGCAGACAATGATTTTGCGATAATAGGGTGGTTTGGGAGTAGAATGGGGTCAGAGCTAGATTTGCAAAGATATCCAGGGTGAGTAGGAGTGGTATGTCCAAGCAGAAAGCACAGTGACCATGACTGGATGACTTTACATGCACAGTGTTCTCACTGGAGCTGTAAACTGTTTGGTAAAAGGGAACGCTGCTTCGAGTTGAGTGAATTAATGGAATAGAAGAAACCTCTTACGAGTAACTTTTTACATTAACTTAAATCCAAAAGGGTTGAAACTCAATATTAGGAATGTGCTCACTCAGTGTGACAAGTTTTATCAAAGTACGGAAGAACAGATTTTTACGGTGAAGGTAATATTCACCATTTTTCCAGTGGGGATGCCTTTTACCAAATCCCAAAAGAGCAAGGCAAGATAGAAACCAACTTCAATTTGGATCAGATCATCTAACGACCACAGTTGTGTCCTGAAAACACCTATTTCATGGAAAAAGCAAAGCAGACAAAAGGCAGCCACGTATTTCTCAGAGTATCTTCCAGCAATGTGAGGCTGAATCAGGTGCTTCTCAGGCTGCAAATCCACCAGTGTACTCCAGTCCTTTTATCCCTGAAGCAATTTGAACTGATTGCCCTTACAATCCCACCTGATATCTGATAATGGCACCTTCACGAAAGTACCCTGCTCCGGTATCGACAAATTCATCTAACACAGCAAAAACATCCACCCAATGCGTCCACAGGAAGGGGACTGTAAGGTACCAGACTAAGACACCTTTTCTTCAGGTAAAGATTGACGAGGACATAAAGACCACAGTGTACAGCTTAATTATGCGCATGCGACACAAACCTTAGAAGAAGCGGATGCAACAAGTATGTCTGCAGTGGGCAGGTTCATTATCGCACAGAAAACTCTTACTTCATACTCGAGTCTGACTTATAGGATGAAGGCCTATCAGTCTTTCAGCCTCGTTCATTGGACTTAAGAGGAGGTCTACCTTTTCGCCACGGACTGAAGTTTTTTATATTTTGCGCAAATTGGCACAATGCGTTTTGTTTGCACATCACCTGGCTGTTACAGGGCATAATAATATATTAACTCCACTACAGGAGAGACTAGATGTTCTTTTGCAATTACGTGGAAACAAAATATGTCTGTAAATCGGCATCGGCAATCGGCTAAAATTAGTTGGAAAATGTCGGCATATCGGATATAGGCAAAAATCCAGTATCGTGCATCCCTCGTTCCAATCTTCCTCAACTGCACCAGCTGAAGAAAGCAAAAAAACAAGATGTGTTTGTGTTTGTTTTGCGTCAAAATATATTATTCTGCGTGAACAGCACGGGTCGTATTCTGCCTCATACAGCCTCCACTAGAACTGGTTCTTAGTTAGACAATTACTCACCAACCCAAAAGCAGTATTTGATGTGGAAACTTGGAGAACAGAAAGTCAAGTGTAGAGTAATCTAGCATCCACCCATATTTGCATCTTCCCTTTGCGCATCCTTCATCCATGAAGTGGCTGTGCTGCTTAGAAAGGCAAACAGTCCATAATCGTAATGCATTCTTCTTAAGTGTGGGTGGGTGAGTAATTGCATGGGTGAGCGCATGTGTTTGCAGTGCGTGTGGGGGTTTCAGGAACATGCATTTATCAATGATAAACTAGATGTAACTGTAGGCAAACGACACACATTCACATACACCCTCACAAACTGTGTAAAATAAGTATTTTATGTTGGCAATGATAGCTTTGCTCTTAGCTCTTGGCTTCTGTTCAGGGCCAAAGAGCTGTTATTACTGCGTTGGAGATAACAGTAACACACAAACGCACAGGGTGAGGCATATTGTAATACAATGATGGCAGATGTCAGGGTCTATAAAAATGTTAGGAGCAGAGACATATGTATTTTTTTCCCAGCAAAAGCTACATTTGACAAGATTACAGATAAACATATTATATACCTTTGCTCAATACTCACTTTTACTGAATAGAGCATGTACAGCTGCCAACAGCTAATGTTAACTTGCATTATCATGGACACTTGGATTGTGAGTTTACTGAATAAATAATCACAAAAACTATGTGCACACTGTGTGTGTGTGTGTGTGTGGGGGGGGGGGGGGTTTGGTTAAGCGAAAGAGAGAGAGAGGTGGATGTGAGGCTGTGTTTAGGTTGTGCTTGAAGCCAAATGGTAATGTAAGCATGCTTTAATGCAATCGTAAACAAAGCTAACATGTTGATGCTAAGCCGGTATAGCCTAATGTTTACCATGTTAGGTGATCATGTAAGCTAACAATTGCTAATTACCACCAAACACAAAGTACAGTTGAAGTTTTGCAAGTATTTTAGAAAAGGATTGGACAAATGGACATATTGACCTGGTGATGACCAAAATTGTGTAATTCATCTTTAGAGGGATATGAATATCTGTCAAAATTTCATGAAAATCCATCCAAAAATTGTTTAGAAATTTCACTGAAAACCACAAATGCCCAACCTCATGATGGCACAAGATGAAAAGCCAGAGGATCACCAAAGTCAATCCATCTGGTAGATGTTCAGATATTTCACAGGATAAGTAAAACCATTACCATGCTGGTGTATCTCGAGGAAAAGTCAGGGTCAGTCCTGGGAAACATGCACGTATGCACCAAATTGCATGGCAATGATAAGATAAGATAGAACTTTATTCATCCCGAGGGAAATTATTGTGCAACAGTTGCAATACACAGTAGGAGACAGTATGAGATGCCAAAACTGTACAAAAATGTACAAATAGTGCAAAATGTTTTATACAATACATATATATATATATATATATATATATATATGTAGAATAGTTTAAAAATAAGATGAGCTGAGATGGTGTAAGGTGCAATATTAAGGTGCAATATTCAACAAGATGATTCAATGCATCCGATATCTTGAGATATTTTAGTCTGGACAAAAGTAGTAAAGGGTGCATGCCAGTAAATCATAAAAGAGTGACTTTTTGAATGTCCTCTAATATTAAACAGAGGACACTAGCACATTTGAACATCTGAAAGGTTGCAATCAGGGAACGTGATGGATTGACAATCAATTTATCAACTAATCGTTCAAGCTCTAAGCTAAATCATGCCTCGTGGAGCAACTCCAATCTGCCCAAATTTGAAACTTGATTGAGATTATTGTTCTCTTTGTGAAGTTTTAATAATTGGTTTGTGTACATGAGCTGATTGGCTATATAATGCTTGTTGAAAGGTACTTTGCCACCATTTATACCTTTTAATATTGCAGTCAATTCACTAGTAACGTTCACATCAGACCAGAAACAGTGCTTATTGCTGTGTTTGTGCCGTGCATGTGAGCATTATACAGAGAGGCAAAGAGGGAGAGGGAAAAAGAAGAGGGAGGGAGAGAGACGGATGAGGTTTTAATGTTGAAATGGTTCCAGGGTTCAGGTTGGAATCTGGTTAAAAAAAAATAAATATGCTGTTCGCTATGAGGCCAGGTTGGGGGTAAGGATGAAATTTCAGCTCTCTTGAAAGACGCTTGACATTACTTATTATACTCTTTATCCAGAAAAAAAAAAAAAAAGCGTATTGACTCTTACAAGCACTATAAAACCTGGCCCATTCCCACTTTCATAGCCATTCAGCTTAGTGTCATAAGGTGATATTTTCCCCCAATTAAAAAAGGAAAAAATATATTATAAGAAATGGGAACACTTGGAAAGGAACAATTTAGGGTGAGTGGCTGTGAGAAGCACGGTGAGTTTTGTACTAACCAGACAATTTTACGACTCCATAATGCCACATAATGCCTTGCAGTGTAATTTAAGGCATTCAAGCTATTTAAATGTCATGTTAAGACGAGGGTTCAACCAGCTCTGACGAAAGAATTTCTATACAGGACATAGAAGCTTGTTCAAGCTTAGTACTTTTACATTTCTCCAACGAAATATTGGATAGCAACATTCTTTCTGCAAGGCTTCATCTGACTAACAGGCCTTTGATTGTGTGAACACAAGGTATGAAGATGCCAATCATGGACATAACTCAGCCGTAGTTGGGGGAAAAATGCTTGCTACAGAATACAAAGCATTGAAGGCGGTGATGGCAAGCAAACTGATGAATAATTGTCGTGTTAGCAACTTGTCAATCACAAGGTAGCCATGCATACACTGCTTTATCTTCTATTTTACTCTAAATGGGATAATTTACTAAATGAACATCCTGCTGTATTGAAGAAGACTTGAAACAAGAGATTGAGAACATAAACTCGTTAGGAAAATGTTTACTGAGGTAAAAAATCAAGTGAGGGTCAAAGAGTCATAGGGTCATTTCCTTGTAGACTTCTATACAATCTGGCTTCTTTTTGCAACCAGTGGAGTCGGGCCATTAGAAAGAAGGCATGTTTAAGGCACTTTCGCATTGGCTTCACTTTTCAGACCCGGAGGCTACGTCTACTTGTTTTATACAGTCAATGGGTTTAACACACAGCATACTTATGTTTTGGAGGTTTTAACTGACAATCAACGACTATCTTACATGAGTCCCGGTAACCAAGCACACAAAGCAGCACTTCTGTAATGTATGTAAATTATGCATTATTGCCCAAAACAGCCAGGCATACTAAGTACGTAACAGGGCCGTGAGAAAGCAACTATATTCTTTCTTAAAATGTGTAGAGCAAAAGTTCAAAAGTTTTTTTTTTTTTTTTTTAATGACTCTAGAATCTGGAACTATTGTGACTTGAATAAAGAAAAGATTAATCCAGCCTGAGGTCCTTAGGCAAATCCATCATTTACGGTTGTGAGAGCGAAGGCAGAGGACTTTCTACTTCTAATAGTGTAATATTTCATTGATCTTTATAGGGAAATTATTTTTTTCCTTCAACTTTTGCTTTCTACCCCATCTCCTGGTACCTGACAGGGAATCAATAACCGGACAGGTGACAAAACTAAAGCTTGAACCTAGTTTCTCCAATGTCAAGCTTGTGATCACCACAACTTCCAAAAAATATATTTGAGTTTCTGATGTGATCAAAAAAAAACCTGAAACAAAAGTTAAGACTGTGCCTAACATACATTAACTAGAGGAGAAAAAATTAAGATAATAACTTCCCTAACATGGACTTTTTTTTTTTTTTTAGCTTATTTCTAGCAGGGTTGCGTCATAGAAATGCATCAGTGCACAAAAAGCAGATAAGCAGCATCTCCCCTCCGACATTTTCCTCATAAACTCCGTGGACAAATGTGAACGACTTGGATGCTAATGCCGTAATGAATAATTCCCCTCAAAGGTCTCCTATGCCTTTTGAATAACTTATTGCTACCGTGCAGTGAGGTTTGATTTTGTTTATCAAATGGTGTAGTTTCACACAACGATACTGTGCTCTTTACAATACAGATAAGTGAAAGCAAAGGAAATAGGAAAAGCACAAAAACCAGTAAAACCAGGTAAGCAGGAAAAAATATCTAAAGTGATGGTGTGGCAAATGCATAATAATATACGGCTAATGTTTCAGAAATTACAGCAAGAAGTTTGTTTCTTTATTTCCTTCTAACAACATCATATCTTTGAAGCTGAAGTGTGAATGCAGGTTACATATGTAACCATGGTTCTCTGATTGAAGCACCTCTCAACCAAGGACATGTTCCATACATACCACTATGTCATCGTCATTGACTAATTGTAACCTGAAGATGAGCGCTCGTCCCTGCAGGAAGCTTGGCAGTGGGTGCATATGCAGTGGAGTCAATAAAACAACCTGAACTGTTAACTCCTCGTGCCTTACCGAGCATCATTAGTGCAGCTTGACAATCCAGCACTAGGCCCGGGAACAGTTCCCTCTGAAGTATGTTCAGACAGAATGCAAAGCAAATTTTAGACACAGTTCAACTGCAAACAAAGTCGATGGAAAGATACCAAAGTGAGGGCAAATTAGGGCTGCTCAAAATAGATCATTTATTTATTTTCTGCAATATATATTGCGTTATGAAAAAATACAGTTACCTCATGCCAGATGACTTGAATAGCTGGAAAGAATTAATCATTGACAATTAATCATTCTAGAATTATTCTAGTCATTTTGGAGGGGAGTAATAATAATAAAAAAAAGCTGGAAAATTACTTATACTCGGAATACTTTGTTTTGAGTGTAAACCATCCTTTCTTGCACTTCAATGCTATACTACGCTTACAATTGGTATCAAAGCACCAAGCACAGTGGCAGGTGAGCCTGCATGTCACTCACTAGCAACAACCTCTGTGTATCCAAGAACCCTAAATCATAGTAAATAATTATATATCAGACAGACTTCTCTCTTAGATTAGTCATGGTGCTGGAATTAGCAATGGAAGTAAACATGAATGTCCTTATGAACAAGTACTTTTGCTGTTAATTAATAAGTAAAGTAATGTCAATGAGTAATACGTAAAGAGTAATTGATCATTTTATTGAAGTATCTTGCCAAACACTGATGGTTAGTGCATTTCTTCCTCATCATTATGGTGTTTTAACGTTCATGTTTCTCTGCATGTTCCCTCTCTATCGCTTCTTTCACCCACTCCCCATGCATCTCCCCATCTCTCCTTTAATGTTATGAAATTATTCATCAATTCATGGCAGCGGTGGCAGAGCCATCCATGTGCGACTCTTTCGCTAGGCAGACAGCTTGCTTGCCATCTGACCACCCCGGAACATGCTTGTATTCTGCAACAAGACCGAAGAAGAAAGGCTGTCCTTTTTCTCCTTCCCGTCATAGGGCTGAAGTATGATTGGCTTCTTTATACCTTGTGTTTACACAGTCAAAAGCCACCCCGGCAGTCAGAACGCCGGTCGAACAATGAGCGATTATGTGAACAAATCTTTTTTAATGAACAAGATTCTAGCGATTCAGTACACTGAAAAAGAACTGGCCATCACGGAATTCTGGTTCAGCCCACTCAGTAGAGGCCGAGACATAATCCAGACAAGTCGGTTGACTCAAAAATCCAAAATTTGGATTCACCACTTTTAGCCAGGCACAGTAGATGAACTAAAAAGATGTTGAATTCTGTCAAGACGTAATAGTTAGTCGGCGATCTATAGCTTCCGTTAGCCCAAGTACCTGTGGTGCTTTCCAGTGCAATAAATCAGGCAAACCTTCATTGGGTCCATTATGAATATCATTAAGCAGCTGGCGGGGTGCTGAATGCCATCTACCAAACTGCAGATTTCTTCCACCACACAGGTTTTCATGGAACCCCCAAGATTAACCAGCTTACCAAGAGAAAGTCAGCCATCTCCGTAGGCAACTATAACTGTCATATACAGGGTGCTAAGCAGAGGCTGGGCGTCTCATACGAACATCTGTTTCTCGCATGCACACACATCAACCTGATCAGTGAGGGTTTGCTGTTGGGAGCACAGGTGTTTTTATATGGCTTACACACAGATGGTTGGTCTCGTGGTCACATGATGTCATATGTTCAGTCCCTCGACATGTGGGCTATGTCACGGAGTGGACAGAACATACTGTATATGTTGAGGTAAAGGAGTAGAAATACCAGTGAAAGAAACAGTCAAAATATGAAGTTTTCACACTGCAGTTTTGCACGAAGCTTTGTAATTCTGATTGAATTAGTAATGCTTTCTTTGAATAATTTCACAGAAGTCTCTGTGATGCCCTTTGAATTAGTAATGTGCTCTCCCTGTGAGTTGTTATGCATAGTGAATTAAAGCATTTTCCATTTCATCCCTCAGAAATTCTCTTTGGTTTCAGTGCTGTTTTGGTTGTCTTTGTTCTTTCCTTGTTTGCTATGTCTATGTCTTTCTTCCTCGCCCCTCCTCCCCCCTCCATGCCTCCGGTAATTTAGCATGGCGAGGCCACTTCACCTTTCACATTGATGTAACACTCGAACTTGAAAAAAGGGCTAAAAATAATTTGGACTGTTGAGCTCAAATGTTTTCCCACTGGGCCTTGTCTCCCATTTACATCGTCAAAGGTAAGTAGATCCATCAGTTTCATTTAAAATGGCAGATAATTAAAGAATACAAGTATTGTTTACTTTAAGTTTTTCTTAGAATGCAATGTGTATGTTGAAAGAGAGATGGGGGACAAAATCCAGAGTCCATTTTCCAAAATGCATTCTGAAGTTAACCAATGGGCCACTAGCAGTCTGAGATAAGTATCTTTTTAGAATGTTAAGAGCAGCGGAACTTAAACAGATAATGAAAAACTGAAACCGGTGGCGCCACAACTAAGCAAGAGGAAGGACACAATTAACGAAATACTTAAAATGGAGATAATTAATCACAGGATTTAGGGAATCTAGCTAAACTGTATGATGTGAGATGAAAAATGACACAAAACAAATATACAATATTAAAGAAACTATATACTTTAAGGTACTCCCTGAAGCAGACCTAATTTTATTACCATTTATTCATTATATCATTTTTATTTATTTTCCGTTACTTAAATAGCTTAATCAAATGTATAACTTCTACTGTAATTATCTTCTTTTTTTTCTTCTTTTTTTATATTGGGATTGCGGGATGGGGTGGAGGGTTATACAGTAGCTATGCTTTTTCTTTCTTTTCTGAGAAGTAACTACTCTAACGGATCACAATATAACATATTAAGAGTGTAATAGAAAGACTGTATGGTACAGTAAAAAGATTGTAGGTGTCAAGTCCTCGGCTGCTTTGTTGAAGCTCCACGAGACGTCAGCAATTCAAAGACTGGGACAAGACAGAGGTGGTGCGAGAGGAAGGCTTCCTGTGTCTGCATGCAGTTGCTGTGTCAGTTCAGAGCAAACAGTGTCCTAATAGGATCTTGTGAAGGCTCAACCTGTCAACCACTGAATACTACAGAGAGGAAAAGACAGGGAAATAAAACACACACACCATTCACAACTAGATAGTAGACCTCTGGAAAGTAAACTGCTGTTAAAATACATGTAAAAAACATTCGACTATGCTGCAAACTGGACATACAATTTCTCCAGAGGCGCTCAACAAGCTTCTCCTGGCGTGCCTGAGCAGAAACAACAACACATTCGCGCGACTCGAGTAAACGGACTGCTGAGAATGCAAAACAACTTCCTCTATCTTGTTTCAATTTACCAGGGCGAGATCCTGTTTCACACTCGAGCGCTCAGTTCGAATTTTGCTAGAGAGATTATGACGAGAGCGAGATCAGAGTACGTAACGCAGCTTTCAGAAGAGTCACCAAGACAAAGTAAGTTCAGTTAAATGTTTAATACCAACCAGGAAGTGCACAGGTTAGAATGTAATGTAGTCTGTAATCTTGAGAAGACGATCAGTTCTCTGGAGGATTATGTTTTTCTGGGTTTTCTGTTGTTCCTTGTTTCATGTTATGCCTTCATGTTTAGTATTTTATTTTGATACTCACCTTCGCCTTCGTTGTAGACAACTTCACTTTCTGCCGTTGTGAGTTTTCCTGTGTGATTAGGTGTTTTATCAAAGTCAAGAATGCTTTCGGGTTATTCAGAGGCTAGGTCAGACTTCTTCCAAGCTTTCAGAGAACACAGGTCGGTGTGCCTAGCGAGTGTGACCGTGTGCGGAAGAAATGGTATTGTTTTTAACTTCTAGTAGCAATAGCGTGATTGACCTTTTGCATTCCTCAAAACAATACAAACACATTCAAAACAGCAAGGCTATATTGAGAATAAGTAATTAAATCAATAGGGA
>CALSCE010010956.1:1390319-1437485 GCA_943593645.1 Bovichtus variegatus
GTGTGTGTGTGTGTGTGTGTGTGTGTGTGTACTTGTGTAGTTCTTTTTTTAGCACCCACATGGTTTGCGTGCGCGTCACTTGGTCTCTCTGCATCACAGAGGCACTGCGACTCAGCGATTCAGACTGTAAGTGCTATTCATTAACTTCCCAGCAGACACTTGGCTATCGGCTTGTTAGCTCCGTCTCTAAAGTTGTCATCAACAGAGAGAGAGAGCAATGGAGACAGACAGACGGAGAGAAATAGGCAAACAGGGCATACAAGATAAGGCTGGGAAAGATTATGGCAGTAATATTGAGGATGTGTGTCGTTTTTAGCGGAATGTCTCGAGAATGTCTCGCAGGGCTGGACACGTTAGGCGCACGCGCAGATTGATTCACCAGCGATCGCTGCACAATGCATGGCGGTTAGATTTGTGTCCGACTTGATCCCGACTTGCTCTGACGTCATGCACACATAGGCAACGACAACATCACGAGAACGAGGCGGCCGCAGTTTTAAGAGCCAGGCGCCGCAGCTGCCCTCCACCGACTGCAAGACCCAGGGCATGATGGGAAACGCTTGGCTGTTGCCTGCTCAAAGAGTTGTTTGGCTCTTAGTTTCGACAACAACAACAGTCCTGATTTTCTGAGTAATACTTAAAACTATATTGTAGGCTCTGTTAGTCTCAGGTTGTACAACGTAGGTTTAAGACACAACTTGTGTGTTTAATAATAACGTTCTTTTAGCACTTACCAAAACGAGCAATTTCAATGGGTTTTAGGATGTTTTTTTTAGGATGGAATACAATGCCAGATATAAATATATTTAATTCCCACACACACATTATTACAAACTATCCAAACATGTTCTGCAAACTGCAGGTAGCCTACAGATGGATCCAATAGGATGAAACTATTTCTGCGGCTTTCTGTAAAGAAACTTTGAAAGATTCTGGAAACTGTCCGACTTGACTGCAGGTTTTTTGCCCGCTCGCTGGTCTCTACACTTTCCAGGCAAGGCGCAGTTCACTTTGTATTGTTTTATTGATAAGTGCAGTGGAGATATTTCTTTAAGAGTGGATAGAAATGTGTATTCTGCAAGCCAAAAGTCTCAGATCCTGACCAAGTGATAAATGAGTCACTGATATTGATCCACAGTGCTATCAACCCCTGCAGATACATCAAGGACATCTTGTTGTATTGGACAGTAAAAACTCTATTTATTTCCCATTTCAATGGACTGCTCTGGCATGAAAACAACTTATTGCTTTCATTTTGCCTGCAACAAACTGTGTGACACTGTGTTAGCAGTGTAAGTGAGTATCAAATAGCCACTATTGCCTGAAGTGATTCATTACAGATGGTGTATTACTTGTCCTGTCAGGTTATTTGTCATATTACTATTGGGATTGGGATTTAATTTCCAATGTAGTAGCAATTTCTGTTGCTGGGCCAAAGATTGAGTGAAAGTAAACTTCTATTTCTTCATATTGATGGGAAGCAGTTAGGGTTAGGGTTAAGATAGCTTCAGCATTATGTCTACAGGCATGTCTAACCATGATGATGTTAACCCTCAGTCCTAGAATTTGCTGAAAGGGTAACTTTGGCATGTTTCACTTATTTTTCAATATTTTTTTTTATTTGTTCAGTATTGAGCGAGAGCGCTGCAGACGACAACCGCTAAATGGGCCGCAATGTAATCGCTCGGGGTAATTCCGCACTGTCAAAGGAATAAAAAGTTTTTCTTTACCTTTTACTTGATCCGGTCTGTTTGTTTTTGTGACTTGGCAAGTCTCGCTCAAGGAGACATCTCGTTCTGAAATCTGGCATCACTTCCACATTATCGAAATCAGCTCAATATTTTGGTTTGTGGATTACGGTTGTGAAGCCTCAAGTTTGGAATTTTGGCCGTCGCCATCTTGTTTTTGGGGAACAAGAAGTGACATGAGAAGGTGGAGCCAACCGAATGCTGGAAAATACATTTTTAGGCAACCAAAATGTTACAATTAACTTTGATAAACTGAAAACATTCAGTCCAGAACGGACGTTGCTGCGGTAGAGTCCTGGCAACCACAAGGTAGCTCTGTCCTAACCATACCTGGCTTTGTTGCATATTTTACTCTAAATGGGACCATCATTTACAAAATGAACATCATGCTTTAATAAAGAAGGCTTGAAACCAGCAATTGAGACCATAAACTCATTAGGAACATGTTTATTGAGACAATAAATGAATCGATAAATAGGGTATTTTTCTCATAGACTTCTATACAATCTGACTTTTCTATACAATCTGACTTTTTTTCAGAGGTTGCCCCTTTGGTGAGATCTCAGAACTGTCATTGCTAATTTAGCAGAGGTGGACAAAGTACTCACATTCTCACAAGTATTATCATCAACATATACTTAAACTACCAAAAGTAAAAGTACTCATTCTGTAAAACAGCCCATTTCAGAATAGTATATATCATAGTATTGGATTATAATTATTGATGCATTAATTTGCACATACATTTAATGTTCCTGCTGGTAGGCGGAGGCAGACACCCTCTCCACATTTAAGAGCAGGTTAAAGACTTTCCTCTTTGATAAAGCTTATAGTTAGGGCTGGCTCAGGTTTGCCTTGGACTAGCCCCTAGTTATGCTGCTATAGGCTTAGACTGTCGGGGGACTCACTCCTCTCCTCCCTTCCCTATCTTTCTTGCTCTCCTCCTCTCCCTCTCTATTGACATGCATTCATGTCCCTTGAATGCATGTTACTAACTCACCATCCGGGGCATCATCCCCGGAGTTTCTGTGTCCCTCATCTGGCAGGTTGCCACTATTAAAGATTACTTCTGGACCGCGAATCGTGGCTGCACCTGTTGCCCTGGTCCTGCCTGACACCAGGAAGCCTTGACATCCCCCTGATCCATCTTTTTTATATACCATCGTATCATGTTTTCTGTCGCATAGATTGTCTATGCTGTATTTTTAACTATGTTGTTTGTTCTGTACACATGTCACCTATTGTCTGTCCGTCCAGGGAGAGGGATCCCTCCTCAGTTGCTCTCCCTGAGGTTTCTTCCATATTTCCCCCACTAATTGTGGGGTATCTTTTAGGAAGTTTTTCCTTGTGCGATGTGAGGGTCTAAGGACAGAGGGTGTCGTACCCTGTACAGGCTGTAAAGCCCACTGAGACAAATGTATAATTTGTGATATTGGGCTATAGAAATAAACTTGATTTGATTTGATTTGGTAAAGGAGGGTCTTCTATTTTCCATAATATATTTGTAGTTTCCAGGACAACGTTCTGTTTGCTCAGAAAAGTTCAAACTCAATGATGACTTGCTTCTTGCTTACAGGTCTATTTGATTTATTTACATTGAAATTCCATAAAATATTAAATAGAAGTTATGCATCTTCTTGTCAGCCGTGTTGGCAAAATAATAAATACTGTTAAAATAGTCCCACCGTCGGACCTCATTAAACATTACCGCTCTATCCATTTGGGGAACCAGCTCAGTTCGGTCCATGGCCCATTTTATGTCCTAAACTTATGTGTAATGAGCTCAGTGCTTTAGAATACATGGAGAGCAGTTATTTAAAGTATCTTCATTGCTTAAACATATTATGCAGCACAGTTGCATTGGCTTTGTGCTTGTAAGAGGCCTTAACCGCTTCACATTTACATTTCAGGCGATCAGTTGACACTTTTATCCTGAACAACTGAGGGCAACAGAGAATAATCTTCAAATCCAAGATCCCACGTGGGATTGAATCCATGAAACAGTTTCCTCTGCGCAGTAAATTAGTAGAATGGTAACTGCAGACATCTCCTGCAGGTGTTCAACAGTCACCATAGCAAGAATTGTTCCAAAAATGAAAAAGGTCTCTGGATTAGTAAAATATAGCTTTAGCTACATAATCATCTGTAATTGTGAATCAAATATGCTCTAATGGCTGTATTATATTGCATAGACTTTAGTTGCCCTACTTGCATCAATAAGTTCTTTCTCATGTATTCTTATCTATCATAGTTTGTACACTGCTTCTGTAACATAGTGGCCCCATGGGCAATCAAATCACTGAGTTTTAAACTAATCTTATCTTAAGGGGAACGATGAGCGACTTCATACATTGTATTGAGTATTTACTAATGTTCAGATATTATCTGGAAGGTTTTCTTCAAAGAAGTGCGTGCAGATATTTGCATCTCAGTCTAAAATTAGGTGAATATACTGTAGCTGTATTTAATGGTAAGTGTGAAATACAAAGTCATGCTTTGCAAATGTAATACACACTGTGAAAGGCAGTGTAAAAAAAATATTTTTGGACAAATGATGTCCAAATAATTATTATTGTGAGGCAGCTGGTTACATAAAAAAAAAAAGAAAAAAAAAAAAAAGAAAGCCGAGTGTAGTATTTCCCCACCTGTCATGGTAAGGTGAGCCGCTCTTTCCTGCTCTTTTTGATTTTTCTCTTGTAATGTTTAAAGTGAAAAGCTAGTGAGGAGTCAAAACGGAGTTGCTACAAAATAACAGTCTGGTTGTACATTTTTCCTTCAGTCTGTTATCATGACGCCATCAAGTCTATTTTTAAGACCCCTTCAGTCAGCTGGAAACATTAAAAAGTCAGACCAACTCAAAGAGATAACCCTATCTTAAGTAGCTGGATGGCTGATAAAATCTGCCAGTGACTGTAGGCGAAATCGAGCGTGGCCTAAAAAAGAGAAGCCATCTTTTTTTTTTTTACCGCCTGTCTGAACTCGAGAACCCATTTTTGGAAAATGACAAAATATCTTGTGTAGTAAACTCTCTGCTACAGTTGAAAGTGGGGGGGAAGTGCCAACTTTCAGGTCTACTTCCTGTGGTCAGCACCTCACTACAACCCTGTGTGTTACTTTTCTAGTATTTTATAAATCTGCTTGGTTATCGTTTTAAAATGCATAGGTGCCGTGTGCAAACAGGAAGCTTGACAGGCATAGCAACAGTAACAACTGAACAGTAATCTCTTTTTATTTTTTTTCCTATTATAAAAGCCGAAACTTTCTGTCCAAACTTTTTGACCTGAATTTCATTCTGCCTACCTTTCCACATTTTCAGGAAGTTTTTACCAGCGTACTGTATATATTGTGAGTAACTTCAGATAGCAGTGGAGGTATTTTCGTCTCCCTGTGACCTACCTTTGGCCCCAACAAAGCATTTGATAACCACGGCAGATTCAGTTTTGCGACTGTTTCGCAGTCGGAAGAATAACCGCGCCTAGTAGGGAGTGTGAAGTTGTCAGTTCTAAAGCTCGGTGAGACACAAAAATGTGGTGCGGGAAGGTGTACGTGTGTGTCTCTCAAGGCGCTTCGTGTTAGTTTTGCTCTGCTGAGCGCCACTTTGGTTTCACACAAGTCTGTCATCTTCTTTGTCTCAGTCGTCTTTGCTTCTCTTCTTTGTTTGCCATCGCCGTGGCTTCCCTTCTGTTGTTTTTCTCATTCACCCCTTCCCATGCTATTTCCCCGTCCTTTACTTGTAAATGAAATGGCACAGGTCAGGTCACAGGGTACGAACCAGTACAGCTGTCTTTGCTGTTGAATAAAACGCAAGCCATTGCAGGTCAGCTGATACCACAGTTTACAGGTTGTTTTTTATAGGCTGCGTACTGCAAAAACCTGTCTTAGCAAGTCGTTTATTTGCTATTGCATTTTGAGTCAAATAAAAGCTTTTTCATCAGATTTGGGAGCCTACAAACTGTCACTAGAACTGCTTAGCTATTATACGTATCTAATATAAACGGTCTGTAATTCTGTTGGGTGAACAGTACAATGTGGCAAGCAGTACTAATGGCATAAGTAGATGAATAACTGGGGAAACGTTGGATCATTGGAGTAAATCTGACACACCGACTGCCAGTTTAAACTGTCTCAACAGATGAGACAGCATTTAAAAAAACAAAAGAAAAAAGGTAATCTGGATCCAGCCCTGACTGGGTGAAGCACATCTTTGCCAAACAGGCCTGGATCGTTTACAAAACGCCACAAAGTTGTTCTGAAATGGCCGACCCAATAAGCCGCAGCATTGAATTTTTGTCAACCAGAAGGGAAACCGAAAGATTCTGCAGATTCCCTGCACAGTGACGGGGAAAGCATGGGGGCCAACAATGATAAAGTGCAGAGTCCAAGACAATGTTGATTAGAGGCATGTAATTAATTAACGGTGCCATGTGGAATTTTTATTCCACTAGTACTGCTATGGAGCAATGTTTTTGACAGCTGTTGTGCACGTTCACAAGCTCCTGCTGACGGTTGACAGTACGTACACAGCGTAGGCTGCAAATTCCTCCAATTCTTTTGGTTTTGCAAACGCTTTATGAGGAAGGAAATGCACGCGTCCTGTTTGTTTAGGCCTCAAGGTTACAAGCAAGTCATTCTGATGAGAAAAGGGTGAGCGTAAATAAGAGCTTTGTTTGTTCACAAAAGCAAAATCTCACCAGCGAACCTTTCCATTCCTCGAGTTGAATTCTTACTACAAACCGTACAATAACGTCCTATTGTATGCAACGTACACTTTAGATGTAATGCAACAAAAGTAGCTGTATATTTTGCGTGCAGCCTCACCTCTCTTAGCATATGGTTTGGATGGAGCGCTACCAGTATGTGGTTTTGAGAAGAGCCAGAATCGGTTGATAAGGAAGTGGTGCTACTCTGGTGTCACTTCATCCATTTCCTCCTTATCATCACAATCATCACTGTCTCTCAGGGTTTCTGCTGTCTCGGCCGGTCCTCTGACCTCTACATGACTCAGCAGAGGGGAGGTGAAAGGCTACAGTGACATCACCCCGAAGTGTTAAATAAAAACCTCTTGTGGATTGTAATGTTGCCGGTTTGACCTTTTCACCAACCTTCACATATGTGCTTTTGAGGTAATTGTTGTCATCTGGATCCCAGGATGTACAAACGGCTGCTCCTCTTTGATTGGAACGTGTGGTCCTGCTGAGAGGCTGAGGAGGCGGCAATAGACATCCTGGAGCTATATTGCTGGGGGCTACAGCGCTCTCTGTGGATGCTGCACGCCAGCAGTCATTATGTAAGGGCAGCAGGTTGCATGACTGTAATGGGCTTCCTCTGAGCTCTGATCCAAACTGGTACAGCCTCCAGCGAGCTCCTGTGTTTCATACCAGGAGGTCTCTGAATATAGTTTACTTCCAATAACAATCTGTATTGTTGTTTGAATTGTTCTTTGAATTAATCAATTAACTACCGAGACTGTAATTGAAAAATATTGAAAATGTGATTATAATTTCCCATTTTCACATCCGATAATCGGTTAAAATCTAAAGTAATTTTTCTCTTTGCTTAATTGATTATCAAAGTAAAAAAAATGTTGTTGATCGACAAATCATTGAATCATTGTGGCAGGCCCATTATAATTTCAATAATGCAGACTGACCATGTAAAACTGGGATATCTTTTTATTACATTTTTTAAACTGAAAAGGTTGTTGATTAGTGAATTGACGGAACATTAATCTACAACATTTTTTGTTAATCAATGGCAGACTTGATACTTAAAAACGTCATTATTTCTATATTTTATGCTTTAATTTAAATAATAAACTTCCATTTTTGGAAACTATACATTTGTTTTATATTTCAATTTATTGGCAATATACTGCATATTGCCAGGTTTGGATTTCACATTCTGCAGTATTATGTGAAGAAGCCAAGTGGGTCCTTCTTCTGGTTAAAACTGAAAAAAATTATTGGTTGTTGTTTTGTTTTTTTTACTATGTGTGGAGTGACTTTTCTCGTTAAAAGCCACAGTAAATCACAAACAGTGGGTTCAATTCACACTATTTGTGATTTACTAATTCCCCCACCCTGGCCTGATAAGACAATGGCATGGTATAATGATCTCAAGCTTTTGGTCACACTATGGCCACTAAGTTAGAAATATTGCTTGACAGTAAAGCTGTGAACATGAACATCTTGTGAGCTGATGTTCGGATACAAGCAATATTAATGCCACACATGCATGATGGCCTCTTTTTTAGGCGATGTATTATTTCTGTATGTGCGTAGCTGGCGAGCAGTAGCAGATAAGCTCCTCGCACGCTATGAGCTAAGCTTGATTAGCATGTTGAATAAACAACGTAAAAAAAAACATTTGTCATCGTCTATTCCTGTCCAGCAGCTGAATGTGACTCAGTCTGTCATGCTGTGTTTCCTGATCTTCTTGCATAATGACTATCAAACACAACACAGTGGGACGATGCATCGAAGAATTGGAGACGCAAACAAAAGCATCGGTTGAACAGGAAGATGGTCCGGTCTGACTTTCGGTTGAACAGGAAGAAGGTCCGGTCTGAGTGTAACAGACATGAGCTCCGGCAGGAGTTGGAAATGCATGGATTCTAGTGGCAGTAAGTAAGATGTAAACGAGTTGGTGCGAGAGTGATCATGCCTTTTTTGGGGGATTTTACAAATAATGTATATGAGTTGGTTCAAACAAACCCTTAGTTGGCCAGTTCTCTATCTGCTTACATACCTCCAACTCTGGTGCAGGTATGAAAACAACAGTAGATTCAGCTACCGGTGTATATACATAACTATGCTGAGGAACCTGTGCCTCATTAAAGGGATAGTTCAGATTGCTAGTTTTGCCAAGGAGGTTATGTTTTCGGCAGCCTCCTTGGTGGAGGTAATAAATAAGATGCTAACTATGCTTACCATTCCGACACGTCTGCTAGTCGCCGATTTTTTGCCGCACACCAGACTCCTTGCTTAAGTCAAAGGTGTTTGGCTGAATCTCTCCGATGTTTCCTCGTAACGGAGGATCTATTGCTGCAGATCGTATAAACGTGTCTTGGAGCTCCACGCCGCCATCTTGATGCGCACTGTTCTTTCATCTGTTAACCTAGCATGAGCAGCGTCGGTGGGCAGAGTCGAGGCCAGATCCGGAATTAGCCAAAGAGGTAGAGAGATTAGAGGTGCATAAAGCCCCTTTTCTGGGGTGGAAATTTAATCGGTTTAAGCTCCTGACCATTATCTTAAAATATTTAATCTCTTTGGTAGATTCAAACCCATGGATGTCGTCTTCATTTCATGCTTCAAAATGCCCTGATCACTTTAACCCTGAACTCTGGTTCCTTCATAACGCCTGGTCATGTCAGGTATCACCTCGGATCTTCTATTCGTGCTTCCTCTCAGTCAGCTCAGCGACTGTAGTCATTTGCATACGTTGAGATGGATTTTTGAAATCTTCACCGCTGGCTCCCCCCTTCATCGCTTTAAATCCACATTCATCACAAGCTAAATGAACTGCTGTGGATTCACCCTGTCCTTTTCGATTGTTTAGTCGTAATGACAGTGTATAAGCAGATGCTCCGGCGGAGGAGAGGAAGAGTGGGGAGAAGATAGTTTCCAAAGAGCCCTGTTTTATTAATGTTAACACGGTGACTGGGCAGAATGATCAGTCTCCTTCAAGCATACATAATTACTATAGCAGCCAGAGAAACGGGGATATAGAGGGAGAGGGAGATAGGTCCAGACAGGTGCAGTGAGGTGAACAGCGCTGGGGAAATGAGGCTCCATTAAGTTTGTCATCAGCAATACGCCACCCGAGGTCACTGCAGAAGATGACCCTACCTTTTTCCTTCCTCCTTCCTCTCTCCCTCTCTCTCTCGGTCCCTCTCTGGCCTAATTGTTTGCGTCTTTCGATCTTGTATTATCATGCTGCCTCTCACCCTCCCATCACTTCTGTGTTTAAAAGCCTCTCTATCCATAAGGCCGATTAAAGTGGAATGGAGCGTGTACTTAACCATCTCTCGTTCCCCAATTCTTCCCCTGCTCGTCTCTGTATTTAATATGCATGGCTCCAACCATTAAGGTGAATGGAGCACTGTACTGCAGTGTACCTCAATCCATCTCTGTGCCCATTACGCCTGCACAATAAGGAATCATTTAAATCCAAGCCTCGCGTTGGGAGAGGGGGGTCCAAAATTCTATTTATCTGATAATGTAAAGGACGTGAATTTGTATTTATAAAGCGGTGTAGATAACGGTGAGAGCAGAGCGCGGGACTATAAATTTAAATCGAGTGCTATTGCTCTGATATGGCGACAAGGTTTCGGACGATTCAAATAAATGCACAGTGGTCGACAAATTTCATATTATCCATTAATTTAAAAGAACAATGTATTCCTGCGTTAGGATGAACATCATGTGCTAGATGGGAAGAAAAAAGCCCGACTAACAAGATAAAGGCAGAAAAATCAATGAACATGACACCAGCATAATGAAATGAATATTTGGTAATGAATTCATTTTCAGAGGAGTGAAAGTTCCAAGATATTGTTTTATTCAGCATGATAATAACTGTGCATGGGGCCCCCATTTGATTAGAGTAAAGCCGACATGTCTAGAAGGCTGCTCTCTATCCAAAAAAAAAAAAAAGTAAATGTTACAAAAAGATTTTCACAAGGGCATTTGCAACCAAAATGTCCAACTCACGGACACACATGAAATGGACAAAATGTCTGATGGCATGTTACTTTCTTGATACTGCTCTTAAAAGCCATACTGTGATTTTTGTTTGACTAAATATTGCTTCCAAAAAGATTTCTAACATCCAACTACTGTACATTATGCACAAGGGTTAAAAAACAGGAATTGAGATCCATACTGGGAGTTGCTGGCAAAATGAACTCTTTCTTTTTTTTTTTACTTTACTAATGCTACTTTGCAAATGTTGTAGATAATCACTTAAGTCCAACCAAGAAATGTGATTATCATGATAATAACTGGATCAACCTGCAGCGGTTTCTTCCACTTACCTTTGATGTAAAAAAGAAAATGTTCTATCAAACTCCATTTCCCCCAGTTGTGTGTGTGTGTGTGTGTGTGTGTGTGTGTGTGTGTGTGTGTGTGACAGAGAGAGAGAGAGAGAAACCATTAATTCAGCGACTTTGAGTTTGTTTTCAATCTTTGAGTTTGTGAAAAGCGCTATAGAAATTCAATTTATTATGATTATTATAAATCCAAAACAAATGTAGGTTTAGATCAAATCAATGTAATGTAATAGTCGACTATGGGAATTCTAAAATCACAATAAGACATTTAACCCTTGTATGCACATATTGTTAGGCTCTGTGAATAAATACATAAAGATGACCCAAAGCAATGACACCAAACTATTGTAGCTTTTCTTTCTCTGTTGATGTTTCTTTCCCGTTGATGCTACTGCAAACAGTACTACTACTGCCTTGACGAAGTTAAGACGCTAATATTCGAGCAAACTCGAATACAGCCAGGGACAGTGTCCTTGTTGAAGCACAATTTCCATGAACCAATGGCTGCAGGCTACCACTCAGCACATGTTTCCATGAGGACAAATCAATTTATCCCAAAAAACAAACAAAAAGAATAGACAGAATGTGTAAGAAAGGAGGTGGAATGCAGAACAGAGAATAGGGGGGAAAGGTCAGCGGGAGAAAAAAATAATAATAATAAAAGAGGAGAGTACCATGTCACAGGGTCAATGGAGAGTATGAACAACAGACAGGAAAGCAGGGGAAATGGTGAGGCAGGCAGAAAGATGAATAGTCAGACATGTTGGTCCAGAGAGGGAGAGACAGAAAGAGTGCAGGACATAATAAATGATTGTAAATGATCCTTTATAACTGTGCAGAGTGCAGCACTCAGCATTCTGTAAACTGATGAGCCATGGAAGGTGGTGTGTGTGCGTGCGTGCGTGTGTGTGTGTGTGTGCGTGTGTGTCCTCTGTAAATGTGTGCGACTGTGATCCTCTGAGAGAAAGGCAGTATTCACATTTATCCTTCAGCCCCCGTAGATTCCTTTCCTGCCTGCTACAATTACTTTGCCGTTTTGTTTCATAGGATGTGTGAGTGAGAGAGAGAGAGAGAGAGAGAGAGAGACAGAGAGAGACACACAGAGAGAGACACAGAGAGAGAGACAGACAGAGAGAGACAGAGAGAGAGACAGACAAAGAGACACAGAGAGAGAGACAGTGACACAGAGAGAGAGAGAGAGAGACAGAGAGAGACAGAGAGAGAGAGAGAGAGAGAGAGAGAGAGAGAGACAGAGAGAGAGTCTCTGTCTGGGCTCGTTCCTGTCTGCAAAATGTATTCAAATTTTTGATATTTCTCAAGCAATGTTATAGATTTTATAAGTGGCATAAGTCAAGTTACTATTTGCTGAAAGTCAAACTTTTTCAGTGTTTGTTTTTCCTCTCTGGCATTTTAATTTAGCAGGCTTTTAGAGCACACCGGAGAGACTGCGGTGACAGGGCATTATACTGTTTTGGTCGTTTTTTTCCAAATGTTCCTAAAACTTTCGGTAAGAGGACTTGAGGGTGAGTCTCATTATGTCTTCAGAGAATTTAGCCACGTGGGATATGATATGCTTCACTTGAGTCAGTGCCGGACATGCATTAACCTCCCGTGCTGCCAACTGCAACCGTGTTGTACAAATCCACGTGGTACCCACTGTGAGTGAGTATGCGTTGTCATGGTAATACTGTTCACACTAATTGAATTTGGACACATTGAATCACACGACAAAATATATTTCTACATATCGTTAGAAGTGACGTATGGTCTCGATTGGATTAATCTGCATTCGGTCCAGATCCTGACCTCGGTCTAGACTTTAGACATATTATATTAATAAAAGTTGGTGTTTTCAACTTCAGGTACACGCCTCTGCCTCTCCTAATAACAAGTGCTGATAATACACTTGCACATGAAGTACGTCCAACTCCAGATTGGTTTACTCGCTCAAATCATATTTAAATTCAAAATCAATTTGTCCTGCTTCATAATATATAGTTATTTTTTTACTTTGTACATTTTTTTTTTTTTTATCCTAAAATCATAATTTGATTTTACCCATTTTAAATAGTAAAAAAAAATAAAAATAGAACATCAACATGATTGATGATTAAATCATTAATGGGACGTGTAACGTAACACCAGAGAACATCTCCGTTTCTCTGCAGAGCATGTGTGATTGCAGACCCTTCAGCCCTTTTGCTCTCTGGTTAATCGATCGCGGATGGCGTCATTCTCTCTCTTTTCTCTAAAATAGGCCACCAAATTCAATAAAAAGAGCGCCAGTCGGACCTCAAAGGGTGAACAAAAAAAAATAAATCTATGCCGGAAACTCCATGTGAATACAGACGTTTCTGTTCGTTTCGTGTATTAATGTGAGCAAGGTTACTCCAGTGGTCGCTAAAGTCACGCGCTTCATCTATGCTTCCATTGCCCTTTGTCGCATTTTTTTTGTTGTTGCTTTTTATTATTATTTTTTTTGTCTATTCCATCTTCTCACAGCAGCTCTACATCACTTCATCTGCTTATGTGATTTTACTGTGGCAGTGTTGCCAGCTGATATCGTATCAGCTTAACACTGTAAGCTACCACAGGCCTCTGTTTAAATCTAGCAAAGAGGATCTATCACTTTTAGAGTTGCCTTCATTCTGCTTCCGGCGGCAACACACACACACGCACGCACGCACACACACACACACACACACACACACACACACACACACAAACATGCACACACACAGAAAAAAGGCAGTGGATAAGTGGGCAGACATCAGCTCCGCATGTCCTCTGGCTAACAAGCATAACAGATAGCTGTGAACAGAAAGGACGTGTGTGTGCGTGTGCGTGTGTGTGTGTGTGCCAGCTTAGCCCCCCATAGTGTCACTGATATAGAAGAGTTGACAGTGAATGGAGACTGGCTTTGTGGACACTGTGACAGGACCCAGGATGATTTCACTGGATTATCTTATTTATGTGACAGTTGGACACTTTCCAAAGTTTTGACTAGACTTGTGAACAAGAGCAAGCCTCTCTGGGAGCTCGAAAAAGGAAAAGAAAGGCACGAGTGGTACGGTCTGGGATCGGACCGGAGTGGGTATTTGTTTGCTTTGGCGAAGAAAATGAAGAATATAAACGGAGCAACTAAGTTAATCAATGAGGCTGCGATGGGAAGAGAGACGGGTGATTGAGATTGGGAACCAGGATGAATGGATGAATGCAGTGAATGGCAGAAGAGGAGTGCGGCTGTACTAAGCAGCTGTTGTAAATACTGTATGGCTGTCAGATCAGGGTAAGCCAATCAGTGGCAGAGTAGGGCGGGTCGTGCCTTCGCCAGAAGGAAAAAAAAACATATTGTGCCGTGAAGGTCTGATGACATCGTTCTGCCAAGTTGCTTCAGTTTGTTGCACGGAGAGCGTGTGTGCTCTCTGGGCGCTGGGCTTTTTCAGGACCACGGGACTATTGGACCAGCCGTGTCGCTGCAGCTGAGAAAGATCTATGAAATATCTGTCATTTTCCAAGCTTTGTCTGAGGGGAGTCCCACAGTCTCAGATTTTTAACACCCCTGTATTATTGCATGAGGCATTCGACTTGCCCAAGTTTATTTCCCCCGGGCAAGCAGTAATGTTGAGCCCCTGCCTTAGCTGTTCTAAAATCCCTGTAAACCATGGCCTCGCTCATGGCCTGACGATGCGCCATGAGTCCAGTGTAGGCTACCGTGGATGACAGGAGAGAGGACACCGACACACCCAAACACAGTCGCTGAAGATCAGGTCATCTTATTACGTTTTTTATGGAGATAATGTCGAAAAACTGTTCGATTTGATTCCTTTAGAAGATACTCTTGAATGTCTTCAGTTGAAAGAAAATGTACAAAACACTTGAGGCAGCTTAAGTTAACCATTTGCGTTACAGTGATCTCTGCGGTTAAAAGCTCTTTTTCTGTGTTGTAATGCACAACAAACCTCAGGAAAAGACACACTGAAGGTCCAAGGAAGTCATTTGTGACATGTTTTTTTAATATTACGTGAGTGAGTTTGAATGCGGGGATCCGAACGTAGATGCATTAATCAGCTAATTCTAAGAGGAGAGGCTCCTACATAGGTTCTCCAGCAAACACAGGTAGTTAATCCCAGAAGCATTTATTGAATTCGTCTAGACTTTTCTTTCTATCCAGTAGCAGTGACTAGCACACACACAAATCTTTTCCATTCTGACATTTAACTTGGAATCTAGTGAGGATAAAGAGATTGCAATTATTGTGGGCTTTCATGCAGTTTGTATCTACCAAATGGCAAATGAAAAGTGTGATACGATAAATGAATGTTTTGCAATGTGAGTGCATAGGAAAAAGTCACTGTCAAAATATATTTTTACACCCATTTCCAACACTCTCTATCTTGAATATTGTAAATATCGTGTTACATATATATATATATATATATATATATGTACAGTATATATAACATATATGTTGTATAATTACTATTACTATTATTGTTGTTGTTTTTTTTATTGTTTTTGTATGTTTTCCTGTTTGCCTTGTACATTTGAGGATTAGGATATTATTGTTGTTGATGATTGTTTTATTACTGTTATTATTATTATTATTATTTATTTTCGGTTAAATTTATTTGTTTGTCAGCAGGATTCGAAAAAAGACTATTTTCATGAAAGACGGAGGAAGGTTGTAGCCTGGAGCGTACACATTTTTTTTTCTCACTTTCCTTAACAGAGGTCACGGGTTATTTGACCCAGGAGCAGGGCAGTGCTCTCTGAGTGCCTCTCTAGTTGATAGTTGTAAATAATAGATGGGGGTAGTGGGCGGTGAGGGTTGGTGGGATAGCTTGGAGAAGAAGAGGATGTGAATTGTCCTCCGGTTCTTTTTACGCAGACTTTTAGGCTTACGGTCAAATCTTTTTCATGTGCTCCTCTAACTCGACAATCCTGTCCATCATACCACTCCATCTTTTTCTCCTGCGGGGTGTGTTGAGGGTAGCCGGTAGAAGACGAGACCTCTCCTCCTGCCACTGCAGCTGATGACTCTCCAGGTCTCTAAGTGTCTGGGTCAGGGCAGCTTGCAGTTGGTTGTCCTTCTCTCTTTGCCAGGTAGACGTTTGAATCTCAGCTTCCGTGACCTTCAACCACCAAATCTGACAAAATCTCTTCAGAATAGCCCTCATCATGTGTTTCTTTTAACTGCTCCACTTGAGTTCTTAAAGCTTCATTGTCCCCGTTGAGCTTGTTGGTCTCTTCCATCCGTCTGCTGTCTGAGCTGCTGACGTTGGAACTCAGGGACTCAAATCCTGGTTTGCTGTGGAGAACACTCAGGTGTAGCACCCTGCTGTGTAGCACCTGGAGGTGTACCGGCTTGTTGTGGCACACACTCAGGTGTAGCAGCCTGCCGTGGAACCACCCTCGAGTGCAGTGGCCTGCCAACACGCATTCTTCTGCAGATGAAGATGGCTGAACGTTTAACTGTGTGTTGTAAAAAGAGTTTATGTAATAAAGTTCTTGGTGATATGACGGAACAAACTGTCAGTTGTTGTTAGTTGTATATGCATTTGTTGATATTATGTTTATCGTCTGTCTACACAGTCTGCGTAACTGCGCCTAAATGTGACCAAAGCTTATTTTTAAGCCTTGTTGATGAATGAAATGAACTTCACTTTTATGACTTTTGAAGCGTAAATGCAATCGTCAGGAATAAAATAAAATAAAAGCTAACGAACCACACTTCAACGTCACCACCACGAAGCTTCCATTTTAAAATAATAAACACAAAAATACCGTCAATTTATAAAAAGTTGGAAAGTTTGAGCTACATTAGTTTGCTAGAGTGCAAATGCAAACACAACGTGGCTGTAAAGACAGACCAGCGATGGTGTTTGAGGTCCGGGAAAAAAACAAAAACACACAAAGATGCAGGCGAAAAGAAACAAAGAGAGTATAATGGAAGAACACTGCATTGCTTTACTGCCCTGTTTCTTACCTCCATGGTTGGTTCTCATTAGGCCAATGGTACAGTGTTAAGGGATGACCTCGAGACGACTAGGTGTTCATTGAGGGAGAAGGCAGCCAGCTGTTCAGGAGGAACTTACCAACATTGGTTGGTAAGTCTGGGACACAGGAAAAAAGTTCATTAAAAAAAAACAGCATGCATGTGTCGGAAAATAGCCGGGAGCCAAATGGCACCATCACATTGAAAAAAAATTAAAAAGATTAAATCCTGTTTTGCAATGAGAACCTCATAGTTTGATTTCCTTTAATCTGTGGCAGCATTTGTTCAGTTCATGCGAGTCAAATCAGTGCGCGTGTGATAGTGGCTAATCGTGACGTTTTTAATATTCATCCTGCATGTCTTGTAGCAGACCCGATTCCCCAACCCGACCTGCACTGTGTAGTGGGTCTCCTCTAACTGAGGTTCAGACCGTTCAATGTACGTGGAAGTCCACATTTTATATGTATTCATGGAGGTTCCTAGTCCAACTAATCCATATATGAAACAAAGAGAAATTCTGACCCTGTTTTACAGTGTGAAGACTGTACATATGTTGTTGTTTGCGAACCCCCCCACCCCAAAAAAAAAGAAAGTATTAGTTTTGCTTGTACTTCCTATCCTGACCTCATTTTCACCCACAGGTACGGCAGCTTGCTCCCACATCAGCCTACAAAGTTGTTGCCTCCCAACGTGAGGAGAGTCAGTGTAACCCCACCGCCTGAGACTACCAAGTTCATCCTTCAACACGCGCACACACACACACACACACACACACACACACACACACACACACACAGTGGAATGCGGTTTAGACAGAGCTGACCCTTTAAGGAGGCACTACTATCTGTTAATGCTGTTAATTCCTCCAGGAACCTAACGTAATCAAACCTTTCCCTGGTTGAGTCAAGGTCAAGGCTAAATAGCGACAGGTTTCACCCAGCTAACTAGTGTGTGTGTGTGTGTCTGTGTGTTTTTTCTCTTACCGTTATCTTATCTATCACAGATGTTATATCAGCCTCGCATCAGCTAACATTTCTTTCATAGTTTAAAAACATCTCTCCATTATAGAAGCCATAATTGTTTTAAATTTTCCTAAAAAAATCAAATACAAATGACGCACGGCAGGTGTATTCTGTACGTGCACTCACAAACACACATGCGCGTTTCTCTAACATCGCTGATGTTGACACATTTTGGGCATACGTCTCACTGAGAAGGTTGAGATGTAAAGCATTTTCCTCAGTCTCCGGTTCATTCCTAGAGAAGACAGGTAGACATTGTGCTGTACTGTTGTTGTTCCGCATGCTATTGCAGTAGTAGTAGTCGTAGTAATAGTAGCAGTAGTAGTAGTAGTAGTAGTAGTAGTAGTAGGGTCGCAGTAAGAATGCATTACTATAGAAGCTTCTGTGTCCTTTGGTGAGATGCGAAAGCACATCCATCCAAAACCTCAACACTGAACAACCAGTAATTCCGTGATATTGAACTTGTTGTGTTAGGTACTGAAAGTGTAATGTGACTTAAATAAAACAAATTTAGGAGAGTGATCAACATGCATGAGTGAGGGAGTTCTGTTGGCATGGCTCAAGGAGTACATTGGCCGGAACAGGTTGGGAACCACTGCGCTACGTTGTGGAACTTTAGATGCCGTTATATGGGGGGCTTTGGGGCAAGTAAAGCAACTTTAATGTTGCCATGGAGACAGTGTGTTAGCTGTGGGCCATAACTTGAACCCAATAGCCTATTTGTTTTGGTTTTGGCAAACTGGCACCATTAAATAGATGGCGTAATAGAAAATGAGGAGTTCCTGTATTCAGTGTATCCGTGGATGTACACACAACTATTACTGGATTCTTTTTAACACTGAAGAAAACGTGGTGATTCTCTGGCTCAAGTTCAGGTGCTATAAGGAGCGCCCTTTTTGTATAATTTGTAAGCTGATTTATGGTTCAGATTTGACAAAGATAGAGTCCTCAAACCCGGAAATGAGTCAGCATTTTGAAACATGAGACAACAAAGGTTTATCGGGGACATTAAACTTCATCACGACGAACACGGGAGGTTCATCTACTCAGTGGTGGTGGCGTTGATGTCATGCGACCATGGCGTAGTTTGTTTATATCCTAACCTTAGCTTTTTACCTCTGGCACTTGTTGTTTTTCTCTTTTACTACATTATGTAAATGTGCTTTGTGGTAAAACTGCTGTCTGAAGGAAAAAATACTCCCCCCCTTTCACTTGTGTGTTCGAGACAGAGGAGACAGGAAGGCAGAGACCGAGTAAGAGAGGCTTTAAATCAATTAAAGTGAATAGAGTTAATTTATTTCCAACCCCAGTAACTTTACAATCCGGCTGCATGGAATTAACCTCATGTATCCTCAATCTATGCCAACATTAGCCTACATGGGCAAACACACACACACACACACACACACACACACACAAACATGCACGCAGCAGTTCCCAAATAATAGATACCCCCATGGTATTCTGTAGTCATGTGGTTCCGGCTAATATTTAATCTGTTGTCGCAGTTCGTTCGTATCCTAACTTTTTACTTCTGGCACTTGTTGTTTTTCTCTAATACTACATTATGTAAATGGACTTTGTTGTAAAACTGCTGTCAGAATGAAAAAAACATGCTTCTTCTTTTTTTTCCCCCTTTGTGTGTTTGAGAGGGAGCGAGACAGGAAGAGAGAGGCCAATAAGAGAGGCTTTAAGTTCATTTAAGTTAATAGAATTAATTTATTTTCCAACCCCAGTAACCTTACAATCCGGCTGCATGGAATTAACCTCATGTATCCTCAATCTATGCCACACACACACACACACACACACACACACACACACCGAAGCTTACTGTCATTCAGGACGATGCAGCTCTGCTGAACTGCTTTGATTTAGGCACATCTTGAAAATTAGGAAGTATTAGGTGCCATTTATATCAGTATCAAGACAAGGGGTGGATATTTCATTTTTTCTGTCGATGATTAACCCTAAAACTGAAGTTACGTTGTCGGCTTCCGAACAAGTCAAACTGTAGAGAGGCAAAGAGCGAGAAAAAGAGAGTAAATACAAAGAGCAGATTGAAAAACAGTGGGAAAATTCTGTTTCAAAAGCCGCCATCCTTTTGTAATCTGTCATTAGTCTCATTTGCCTAATCCTCACAGTTCTTCAGATGTGGTGGAAATGCAAACGGGGATGGTGTTTCATAAGGGATTCTTAGTTGCCAGTTAGTTCCCGAGGTTACCTCATGTGGTTCCATAGTTCTTGCATCTATTTAGTGTAGGATTACGCATTGGAATAAAGCTGAATAAATGCTTTTGAAACTTTTATGTAATTTTTTTTACATGTAAATTTGCCACCTCACACTCCCCTTAGTCTTCAAACAGCTAAACGTGTGGGAACTCATGAGGCTACAATAAAATGTGTTTTCTCTTTCCTAAATGATTGTTTTGTAGGTACTTGTCGGATTGCACCCAAACGTGTCAAAAGATGTATGGAGTAGCATCCCACCATTTAAAAAGTGAATAAAATATTTGATTTTGCATTTGTCACTCTGTACCAAAAAGTAATTGTTTCTCCCTTTTGCTTGTGTGTTTGAGAGAGAGAGAGAGAGAGAGAGAGAGAGACAGAGAGAGAGAGAGAGGGAGAGAGATAGAGATAGAGAGAAAGACAGAGAGATAGAGAGAGAGAGACCGAGTAAGAGAGGCTTCAAATTAATTCAATTGAATAGAGTTCATTTATTTCCAACCACAGTAACCTTACAATCCGGCTGCATGGAATTAACCTCATGTGTCCTCAATCTATGTCAACATTAGCCTACATGGGCAAACACACACACACACACACACACACACACACACACACATACTCACTGTGTGTGCATACTGCAAACACAATGGAATGAACTTGACAGCACTTCCCAAATAATAAATACCCTCATGGTAATCTCTAGTCATGTGGTCCGCCTGATATTTAATCTGACCTTTGACCTGACCTCTGTAGCTGATCAGTAGTGTGACACTCCGCTCTGTGGCCCTGTGTAGAATTGCAAACCAGCCAGGAGAGCATGTACACTCGCTGTGCACACACACACACACACCGAAGCTTACTGTCAATCAGGACAATTCAGCTCTGTTGAGGTGTTAGCGTGACTCAACGAAGCTAAATCTTCCACACAAATTTACATTTGTCACTTCAACCCTTTCTCTTGCTGAGAAGGCTGAACCAAGCGGTCTACGAGATGAGACGGTCCGGTCTACGGAGGATTTCCTGCAACGTCACCAGCTGTTTGTCACCTTTTTGCCACTCCTGTCGCCTAGCAACTCTCTGAAGTTATCAAGCCCAGTTGACAGCTTACTTTAGCGTTTCTTTTTTCTCCGAGAGAATGGAGCCAGAGATAATACTTTTCTTTTGTTTTTCAATCTTTATGATATATATTTTAGGCTGAGATGAGACCATCTTCAGGTAACTTGAACCTATTAAAGTAATATTGGTTAAGCCCTGTACTTTCAGCTAACGTTGATGTTAACATTAGCTAGTTAGATAACATCTTAGTGACATGGGTCAGCCCTGCAAAGCCACTCTATGGACAGCGGAGGGTCATCCCATACACACTCTGGAGACCACCCCAGGTGATGCCCCACCATCAGAAGACACCAGGGTCTTTATTGTGGCAGCCCACCCTCGTCCAGCAGCACCGCCAGGAACTACCTGCTCAGCCAAACTTCACCTGTATATAATGTAAATGTTGTTATACTGTTTTAGAATGTTTAAAAAAAATTAATCATTCAATCAATTAACTTAAAGGATTATTTAACTTAGAAATTGAACTATTAAGGAATGGAAATGAATTATCGAACAAAGAAAATGATTTGTTCGATAATTCATTTCCTCAATAGTTCAATTTCTAAGTTAAATAATCCTTTAAGTTAATAAATCATTATGTAGTAAATAAATTCTTCTTGAACCTTGAAATCAATGAATCATTCAGTTGCTGAGTTTTCATTTATAGTTCATGGAAATAAAATAAACAATATTTTTATTATTTTATTTATTTATTAAAATCTATTTACATTTCATTTCTCCACAAGTTTCTCCAGCAGAGAGAATAGTCTGTCCATCCTCCTCTGCCTCCCTCTGCCACCTCATGTCTTCCTTCATGATCTCCGGCTCATCTTTCCTCTTTTTCTGCTAACTTACCCTGCCTGGCTTTCTTCTTCTTCCTCCTCCTCCTCCTCCTCCTCCTCCTCCTCATCCTCCTCCACTTCCTGGTCACCCACTGCTGTACTTGGCCCTGGTGTGTTCTCAGGGATGGAGGCCATTAGGACAGGCGGGGTTGGCCGAATGCCTCCATCCCAACACCTCACGTCCTCTCCTGACCCTGGATACTTGCAGTCGTAAGGCCGAGGAAAATCAATTATGGCAGTAAACAAAAACAAAAAAACAGCAGCAGCTTAACGAATATCAACAAAAGTGTTTATTCATTTGTAACACGCGCATACTTTGTATGTCTTTTTTAAATTGTCCTCTTTTTTGCTTGCAGCGGAGTGACCTTCCCCTACAGGCCCATTTTCTCCAAAATGGTCCTAATCACAGATAATAGAAGAGAAAAGAGGAACAATTATGAATAATGTTAACACAGTATAGATGCAAACGTAGGAAGATTGGAAAAGGTAACAGCAGGACAGACAGACCCTTAAGTACAAAATGGTCAATAGGAGATATGACAAATGGGATGTTGTTGCCTTACTTCCAAGCTGTACTGGCAGAAAACGTTGTCCCATTGAAGCAGCTTCATTGAACAGATGCTCTTTGCTCCCTAAAACAAAACAAAATGTTAGATTAAGTTTAGCTATACACCACTAAACAAAAGCAGATTTAGTAGAAAACATAAGTGTACATATTATTAATAATATAATATGCATAATCAATCCCAACGATTGCGCTGTAAATATAAATTAACATTTGAAACTCTTAGGTTTGAAAGTGAAGGTAGTGAAGGTTTTAAAAGTTGTACTTGGATTCCGGCAAGCCAAGTTGCATAGTATAGCCGCTCCTAGCAGCTAGCTTAGCTAGTATCGGGGCTAACGTCCTAACTGAACCATAATCATTTTAGTGAAAATTTTGTGTTTTAAGGTCCAGGGTGGTGGTAGTCGAGTGGTCTGGCTTCCAAATAGAACACTGGAAGATTGTGAGTTCAATACCAGGCTTCCACCATTGAACCCCTGAGAAAGGCACTTAACCCCGAGTTGTTCCAGCTGGACTGTTCCTGTAGTTAGTTCACTGTAAGTCGCTCTGGATAAGAGAGTCTGCTAATACATTTTTAAAAAGACCTGTAAAAGGTCCTTTGGTTTTCTAACATTTGTATCTTTAGCTATTCGTGAGTGAGTTGAAACCCAATACTTACATTTAAAAGTATAATCGTCTCCTGCTGCCATTTTTCATCAAAAAATAACTTAACTGGGCGCGCAATGAATCTTGGGAAGGATCCATCAGTTATATCCTCCAAATCCGGGAAAATTACAGCAGCATTTGTCGGCTGCATTTCAAGGAGTCTCCGAAATGGGCCAGCCTTGCCGGCGGATTGAGACACAGCTTAGGATGTGTTTTTTTTTCTTCGGTAAACATAGTTGGACACCAGGTTCAGTGTTGGAAAAAACAACAAAGGCCCTAGGTGGGTTTACTGTCCACCACATTCAGTACACGTTCATCAACTCTCCAGAAAGCTGTTGCTCTCCCTGTGGGCTGGTTGTTGCTGACTGGACAAACTGAGGTTCATTATGCAGAAAGGCTTCGGTTTGTGTCCAGACGGTCATTTATCATGTCAACATGACCACCAATCAAACAGGATTAAAAGTATTTTTGATTTAATTAGCTGTTTTCCACTTTGATCAATTCTTCTTTTCCACTCTGTGTAAGCCATATTGCCCACGCTCATGTTTGTGGGACTTACATTGTGTGTTTGTTCATTGATGAGTTTCTGAAAGTGTGTCAAGCCCACACATCTATTAAAGCTTAGAGTTACCTCATTAGTTAAACAGCTTGAAAAGCACATGCGGGGGCAGGGTGTGTGTGTGTGTGTGTTTGTGTGCACTGTATGAGGCATAGAACGACTTGATTTGAAGACTTTTATTCCTTAAGTGCTTATCCGTCATTCCACTTGTAAAATAGTTGAAACTAAATGTCAGTTTGAATGAAAACTGTTGATTTCAAAAGCTTGTCAGTCACTTTGGGTTCAGTACAGATGAAAACTGAACTTTCTATAGTTTCTCAAATCTATCTCAAGTGTTATGGACAGGTTTGTCTTTGATGGAAAAGTAAAGAGACTGTGATGTCAAGTCGGATTAAAAAGTCTCAAAATGTCTTGTTTAATGCCTCTTCTTTGATGAAGGAATCAATGTCTGCCGTGTTTTGCATTCACTGATTTAAGCTGCGGTGGCATTCGGGGAAATCAAAGTGACTGCCTGATCAGAACTTGCTGTCATAAAATGTTTTATTAAATTAAGTTGTTGCAGCTTGAATTCCGGAGGGAGGGAACAAAAAATAAATAAATTATAAAAAAAACATTGATTGTGTTATAGCTGCCCCAGAATCCCAGGTGTTCTAGTCAGCTCACTGTTTATGGTTTGATCTAAAAGGAGCTTCTTACAGTGTCAGTGCAATAGACAAATTGGCTTAGTTCTTAAATTCGTCAGGTACAGATATACATACAGGTATAGTCTGTGTTTCTGGGAATGCAAACCCCAGGGAGCAAATTACTAATCCCACAGTGTCGGCAGCTGACAACCCTATTTATGTTACATTCCATGTGTTACGCCTGCAGTATTGCGGGTTTTTATTTAACCTTTGATGTAATAAGGCTGTGTGGTCCACATGTTGGAAGTGAGGATATTTTCAGATGTTGCTGATGTTGATGTTTGGCAGATTGTACTGGTAGTAATGGCCAATAAACAACAACTTTTTGACAGTTTCCTGGAAAGGACATGCGGTACAGATGGACAATCTATAGCATATTACTGATACCATACGAGGAAAAAAAGCTACTACTATTTGTATAAAATATGGTATGATTATTTGTTGTACTTTTGCACTTGGTCGGCTTATTTGAAGCTAATGGTTGAATTTTTATTCTATTGGTTGTCTTTGTTGCTCTTACTTTGGTTTGGCTTATTTGAAGCTATTGTTCTGCACTTGTATGATTTCACCGATTTGAAGCTGATGTACTTGCAAGATTCTCGCTGTTTAGAGTCGTATCCTCATGATTGTTTGCACTTATTGTGAGTCGCTTTGGACAAAAGCGTCAGCTAAATGAACTGTAATGTAATGTAATGATAAGTTACAATTAAGGGAAGTTACAAGGTTTGGATTTAACATGGAATTATACGTTACTATTCCTAAATATGTTATGTTATTTATGTATTATTGTTATAATAATTATGTATTATTTGTATTTCTGTGTCTGAGATTACTCAATTTAACTCCATGTTAAACTTGTTGGTGGGAAAATATCATAAGTTCATTGGAGCTCTGGTTGAGGGAAGGTGTGTCCAGGATGACATATCTTTCCCTTTATAATTAAGCCGTCGTGCTATATCTTTGTGCCAATAAAATTTTGAAAATAAAATAGAAATCCAAGTATATTTGGCCAAAGACCTTAGCCTTATAAGCATATCTGGCTTTATACAGGGTATTCAGCAATGCAGAAATTCTTCTAAATAAAACAATATATTGAGAGTGTCATATTACTGCATTGCTATATGACTATTTCTGCGTGGGCAGCATGTTCCATGTGGGCACTACAAAAATGTCTTAACAACACATGCAGCTGTGTCACAGACGAGAGTGGATTTTGTGCTCAGAAACAGAACTCGCCCAAAGCAAGAGACAACTGTGCCAACAAAACTCCATTGTTATAATCTTGTCAAGAGACGCTGTCTGGAGCTGTTCCTGTCACTTCATATGGGAGAACGACCCTGTGGATTCAGGTTGTTTGCTTCAGCCTTTACACCCAAGTGGCTTTCATTTTAGAGCCCCACTAACAGCTCTGAAGCAGAACAGGTAAAGTTCACCCTATAGTGCTGTCATGCGTCCACGAAGACACGCGATGTATGTCGCGTGCGTCCTTGTCTTGTCAGAGCTAGCGAGCGTCCCTCGCTGACGTCAGAGGTTTAAATCTAGGGTTGTTCAGCATCTTTGGATTATGTTGTAGCGATGTTGCTCTGTTCTTCAGGTCTCATTGCCTGAAATTGACTAAATGTATAGAAGGGTTTTTTAGAGAAGTCTACACAGCCCGTAATAATGTTGTAATGGTAAATTTCATGATTCTGTCATAACTTTCCACTATGTGCATTAAGCTTCAATTATGTATTTTGTACAATTCCATTTGTATAACCAGTCCAGCAACTTTAGGATTGTTATCTGTTTATCCAGTGAAGAGTTGACTTTGGGACACGGATTGGAAGCTACGGTAGAGACGAAGGGAAACGAAAAAGAGAGAAGTGAAATACTGTTTTAACATGAAATAAAGAAGTTGGACATTTAACGAGTCAGAATACTTGCCTTACCATTAATTAGACCGTCTTTGTTTCCTAACTGCATCGCTATATTCATACAACTGCGTTCACTCAAGTTTACTGCCAAAAACGTCCTTTTACAAGATTACATTTGAACACATCATGTTATAACGTTATCATTTAGCTTCACCCAATTAAAATGTTTACTGAATAGAGCTTGAATGCATCATAATGTAACTCACTGGCATCTTGCCTAAGTCCGCTGGTGTTAGCTGTGAGCTCTGTTATTTAGCTAAACATGACTGCGCTGCACCGCTCCTCCTCTGTTTATTTTTTGTCATCAAGGTGGTGTCGTCTTCGCCCAGGAGAAGGGACACGGGCTAATAACTGCCCGCAGGTAACGTTAACTAGCTCTCCTCCCTGCCGACTACAACGCAGACTTGTTGTTCACAGTGGAGCATTATTGGGGAAAGATGGCGTCATAGCACATCCAGCATTAGTGCCTAAAAAAAAGAAATTGTGCCGTAAAAACTAATTTGCGCTCATGTATTATTCACTTTGACAGCTCTGATTCATCGATACTATTTAGTGCATTGCAAGTTTATTCACACAAATTATGAGCACGGCCTCATATGCTAAGTTAGAAATTGCAGAACCAAACCTTTCTAAAAGGAGACTTTCGGTTCATGATTGGATTATGTAGCAGTGGGGTGTGGTGGCTGGGGAGGAGATGGGAGTGGCTCAGCTGGAGGCCAGGCAGCTGGACGGAATCAGGTAATCAGTTGCACAATAAAAGCACGCCGATGACCTGGTTCTGTCTTGCAGTAGGCTGGGTTTATGTCGGAGAGACGGGACCCGACAGGACGAGACGGAGACGAGGCGGAGACCGAGCCGCCTTCAATAAACTGTTTGCGCTCCGAAAGAACACTCCCTCTCTGAATTTTTCCGCTGTCATTTCCCTGTGTGAGCGCACCCGCACATTTGGCGGCACTGCTTCGGGATATCGTGTTGCGTAATCCACGAGAACCAACACAAAGCGATATCCCCGTGCACTCCGGTCTAATGGCCCGATGAGGTCCATGCCAATTCTTTCGAATGGTACCTCAATTAATGGTAACGGCCGCAAAGGCGCTTTCGGGGTGGCCGGCGGGTTAACCAGCTGACATTCGCTGCAGGACGCACACCACCGCTTCATGTCTGCGCGGATGCCCGGCCAATAAAATCGGGCCATGATCCTGTTCAGTGTTTTGTTATACCCTAGATGACCGGACATGGGGTTGTGATGAGTCGCCTGGAAAATCATTTCCCGACAGCTGCTCGGCACCAACAACTGGGTGATTTCCTCCCCTGTTTGTGTATCGCGGCTCACCCGGTACAACATGTCCCTAATCACCGTGAAGTGCGGGTGAGTGAGCGGTGCGTTCGGGTGCACTGGGGAACCATCGATACTTACGACCTGGTTGAAAGCATGACGGAGGGTTTCTTCCCGGGACTGTTCGAGGGGGAAGTCCTCCACTGGACGCACAGGCTGGGACAGGGAAGCTTCGCCCCGAGCCTCCCCGCCCTCCCCCTTGAAGGGCCCCTCCTCCTCCGAAACCCCACTCAACACCTCACACAACTCACATGCCCCTACTGCACGGGAACGCACCCCCATAGCCTTCCCCACTAGCCTATGGAACCCTGGCCAATTCGTTCCCAGAATTAGGGGGTGCGTAAGGCGAGTACTAACTCCAGCCTTAACCCTATGTTTTTTTCCCCTGAACGAAATGGTAATAGTCACCACCGGGTACTCGTGAATATCACCATGAACACACCTCACCCTCACCCACGACACTTCCACTAATGCCTCGGGCCGAACCAAGCGCTGGTGGATCATGGTTTGGGTACAACCAGTGTCCAGCAGAGCCTGGTGTATACCCCCCTGTATACATACTGGTACGCGGTATGTCCCTTCCGGACCGGGGGAGGAGTCTGGCGGTCTCGCAACCCGGACACCGCCAGCAATCCGACAAACTGTTCCAGTACCACCTGCCCTGCGACGTCCTCTGCGGAGTTGCTCCCTGGCTTCAGCCAGCGCCTCGCCGCCGGCGTCCTCGAAGGGGAGCCCCCTGAACCCTCCGGCGTGCCTCCCAGCCGTTCCAGGATGGCCCTCCTCAGCTGGTCATACGTCTGGCGAGAGGACGCCGGCAGAGTGTGGGCTGCCAACTGTGCTCCCCCAGACAGCAGGGGTAGCAGCCGCATCCCCCACTCCTCCCTCGGCCACCCGCACGCCGCCGCCGTGCCCTCGAAGATCTCCAGGTATGCCTCCAGGTCATCCTCGGAGGTCATCCTCAGCATGGCAACGTGCGGCGGTCGGGCCGGGTTTGTACAACCCTCACCCTCCCGAGTGGCCGGTCGCTGCAGCAGCTCCCGCAGGAGAGCACGGTTCTCACACTGAGTGGCCGCAGTCTCCGCGAGAGCCTGGCTCAGCTGCCACTGTAGGGCGGCCGTGCCCTCCTGCATCGCGCCGAGGAGCTGGAGTGCTTGCTCCAGCGGACTAGGTGGGGATTCCCCCCCCCGACATATGTCCCTGTTCAGGCACCAAATGTGAGCGGGTGCGCTCACACAGGGAAATGACAGCGGAAAAATTAAGAGAGGGAGCGTTCTTTTGGAGCGCAAAACAGTTTATTGAAGGCGGCTCTGTCTCCGCCTCGTCTCCGTCTCCGTCTCGTCTCCGTCTCGTCCTGTCGGGTCCCGTCTCTCCGACATGAACCCAGCCTACTGCAAGACAGAACCAGGTCATCGGCGTGCTTTTATTGTGCAACTGATTACCTGATTCCGTCCAGCTGCCTGGCCTCCAGCTGAGCCACTCCCATCTCCTCCCCAGCCACCACAGATTATTATTAGGCCACAGTATATGTGAGACGCTGGTTTGTGAGAAAAAGTATGCTTCATAGGCCTCCTTAAATTGCTGCTCCTTTCCACTGTTGAAGTCGGACCTCTTTTAGCTCGACAGAGGATCGATTTGGAGTTGCCGTACAGTGTCCATAGCTGTCATGTTTTACAGTAGAGCAATCCAGAAGGCCCGTCAGATAATGACCCCTCCCTCTGTGCTCTCCGACAGGGGAAATGTAAAAGAAAAAAATCGATAGCCTCTATTCAGCCATTTTCAATGAAAATGACCTCTGCGGTCGTCCTGTCTTTTAAAGGCGTTAAACAGTGGAAGGAAAGAAGGAAACAATGTATTGTTGCATCAGAGACAGTAACCATGGAAACTTGTGTATATATGTATGAACAGTATGTCCATCCATCCATTATACTGCGTTTCTGTTCAATATTTCTCTCTCCTTACTTAACCTCTCTTCTTTGGCTTTGGAATTCTTTAAAAACAAATGTATCCGCAGTACATCTTTTCCTTCTTGAAATGCATTACGAGGCAAACTGCTTCACCAAAACATGTCTTTTATTATTTGTTTTTCATAATTTTTGTACTAATTAACCCCAAAAAAATTAAAAAACAATATGATACAACGATATGATATCCTGGAGAAGTCGAGTCGTCATTTGTTGAAGCCACTGGTGTCATGCTTCACTGGGATTGGCTTAGCTGTTTCAGAGTGATGAGATCAGTTACGTGAATGGCTGAGAGTGTGTATGTCATGAGTCAATGTATGTTTTTAGAGGGTAAAGTCTCAAGTAAGTCAAGTCTCCAAAGCACTCAATTTGTCCTCGTCTTACAAGTCAAAACATTCCCACTAATATGCTTGTGTTTATTCAGCCTTGTAACGTAAGATAAATGTCATTTAGATTCCAAAGGAGAGGATACAGCAAGTAATCCAGCACACAACTCCCAAAGACTAAGCAGTAGTCATTATAGTATTCTTAAATTGAGCAATGTCATGATCTTGGTTTTCATGTTTCCTGTTTTATTTTGTAGGTACATTACCCTTGTGTCTTGTCTAGTTTTACTTCCTGTCTTTGTGTTTCCCTCCTCCTGTGATTGTTTGCCCTTCCCTGATTTGATCCTCCTGTGTGTACTCACCCTGCACCCTCGTGTCTTTGCTGCCCTCTCCAGCTGTGTCCCGTTCATGTGAGCAGTGCCTGTGTGAATATATACCTGTCTGTCCTGTTGTTCCTGGTCGTTTTTTCTTCTATGACTTCGTTCCTCGTGTTCCCTCGTGTTCCTTCGTGTTCCTTCGTGTTCCTTCGTGTTCCTTCGTGCCATCCTGTTTTGTGTTTTCAGTTTTTGCTTTTTACCTGTTTTTGATTGTTTAAGCTTTTATAATAAAGCTCTCTTTTCGTTATCCCACCTGCCTGTTGTCTGCGCTTGGGTCCTCCCCTTTACCTCGCCCATGAAAAGTAAAAGTCAACGACAAATAAGAGTTTGTCATTTTTATTCAACACAAGCCCAACCCACATCAGGTGACCGCTCTGAAATCCCCCACTGTGGCGCTATTATATTGCCGCTGCAGTACGTTCCCTTGACTACAGTACAATAGCTGAAGGCCTGCATTTCAGCATGTTGCATCGTATTGCAACAAAATGGAGCCTAACCATGAAAAGAATAAATGGTGTGCAGTGACTTGACTTTGGTGGAATCACGGCCCGACAGCTCGGTTGTGTGTGTAGAGGTGTGTGTTTTATGAGCCCTTCATTGAACTGGAACTGTATTTCCCATGATGGGCTTGCCTCTCTCAGACACATGCATGCACGCGATCACCATTTATGCTAAGCTCAGACCTTTTAACATACAGTATATTATCTGCCACATAATGACAAACACCTCGAATGCATTTATTTTTTCAACTGTGATTTCATGAATATGAGGATGTGAATATGTGTGTGTATGTCTGCAAATGCCTATGTGAATCTGTACAGAACCCTCCCGGTGGATATATAACCACTCAGGCGTTATAATTATGGGTAATGTGGTACCATTAACATTTGCATGCTAACCTGCCATCTACTAGTGAGTACGCTTGAGTTATTGAACCCATCCTGCGTTAATTTTCAGGTACCGCAGGTGGCACTGAGTTGGCCACGTGAGTGAGTGACTGATGTGTGTGTGTGTGTGTGTGTGTGTGTGTGTGTGTGTGTGTGTGTGTGTGTGTGTGTGTGTGTGTGTGTGTGTGTGTGTGTGTGTGTGTGAGAGAGAGAGCAGAGGCACCGGCAGGGACTTTGGGCCCCATCACAGGTCACGCCAATCCTGTGCAATTGCTATAACAACCACACCTCCAGAATCCTCCAGATCCGCTTTAAATAAATCTACCTTTGCAGGCTTGAAGCTCTCTTGTAATCCAATACTTACTGTACGATATTTACTGAGAGTGAGCTGTGAAAAGATAACACTGTGCAGACATGCATGCAACATTCTGCACTCGGGACATTTACTATTTGATGCAAGACTGAAGGCCATCTTTTACAGTCTAAATGTTTACCAAACATACGAAAAAATGTACCATCAAGAATCTTTTAATGGTGAATTTTTTTTACGGAAAATAATCTTAACATAATGAACAACTTCGTAATTATAATAATAAGAAAAGAAAATTAATAAATATAATATAACTGTACATTGACATATTCAATCAAAATACATTGACATTATCATCTACACTGTATATAATGATTTAAACAAATTAAATAAAGTCAGCAGCAGATTTCTAAGCTAAATATGATTTCAGTTACTACCAACTGACAAGTGATTCTACACAATGCTACTCACCTCCTCCTTCAGTTGGGAGTAGGACTGCTTCATTGGGAGGGGGACAGGGCTGCTGAGCATGACGTTGCATGTTGGCCCGGCACCCTTTGGGAAAGGGACAATTGCTTTAGTATGAATAGCTTGATACAAGTTTGCCCGCATTGATTAAATGTCGGCTAAAAGAGGAGGCAAATGTAAACAATTAGAATAATTTAATGCTACAGTGCGTTCTTGAGTTACCGGCCTGCGCAGGCGAACTAAGTTGAGTTAGTTGGAAAACATTTTCCTCCTGTTTTCTCCTTTTTAGAAACAAAAGTAGAAATGACGGCTCCTTCCTTCTTAACACTCGCCCCGTATGAAAAATATAAATTTTTACATTTAATTGAACTTGACATTTCAACAAACCCAGCCTTCAGCAGATTAAAAGACACACAAAGCATAGCCTCTCCATAGAGGATGGATAATAGAGCTGATTCACATCCAGATAATCACACACTGCCACAGAATAGCAAGGAAAAGGGCCGTTATGAGTCCGCTATCATAGACAGGGATCTGACCCCACAGACTACCTATCTTCTCTCTTAACCTTCTACAAAACCTCATTCATCCTAAGGGGGAAGGGAGATACATGGACACATTTTTTGTTGTTTTTTTAAATACAGCATGCATCTAACACACCAATCGAAAAAACATCTACAGTATACCGCCATGTCTTAAAGAAAGCAGCGAGAAAACCCGTTTAGCTTCCTGCCATAGTGGTCTTTTTACCATATCTCTACATTCCTTTATACGCAGGAACTGGACGCCAGTCTTTGCTGAAATGCTTGCCACTGGGGAATGTAAGTCCTTTTCCCCCCACTGCAATTTCAATTGTGTGCCAGTTGTATTGGAATTTCCAAGGAAATACAATTAAATCAACCTCATGATAAAGTAATACATCTCAAAGATTTGCATTGAAATAATTGTCTTTTAGTTCACTATCTATTGCTGAATGAGGTTACACAATGGCGATTGAGCCGATGGCCCACTGATGAAAGCCCTTTCATTTGCACTATTATGAACTGGGTGTCTATGGAGACATCCACAGGGTGTACACTTTAAATAACAAGAGTGTTGTCTCAAAGCGGTGACACGGGATGGAAACAGAAGGATGTTTGATGTAATGCGATGTTCTGTATCACAGATGAGTGTGCATGGTATTAAAAAAAAAGGAGACTAATGTAATCTGTTATAGGAGTTTAGTGTGAGGTTCTGCAGGTAAGATGGACTGTAGTGTCCAGTAACATATATCATATTATTTATAATAAGTGATAGTTAGGTGTGTTGAAAAAAACACCAGTAATAATGTTGAGTATCTATAAAAAAAACTAACTGTAGATAATAAAAAGCAATAAATCAAAAGGACGACAAACCCCTAGCAAAGCTAGAAAGTGCATACATGTTACACAAAAACACATGAGCTCATATGTACTGAAACATAAAAATAATCTAGGAAACGTAGGAAAAGTAGAAAATATAAAATTCTTTCTCTGCCCAATCCATGTAGGATTTTAGAAAAGTGTATTATGCTCCAAAGTTGCTGGTGAGGTCTGGCAGCTTTTTTTATTTTTTATTTTGTGGTGCTGTAACTACTAAAGATTTAGCTTTTTTGTTAGCTGTGGACTGTGACTTTTGGCACAAATGAGCTGTTTAAGTTCCTCTCCTCATTAAAGTTGAAACACTTCCTCAGTGGATCCTCCTCTGACCCCACACCCCCTTCACATAAATATAGAATACTCTACTGAAGGTCAAAATAAATGTTTTATCCTCCTACCACGAGTGCCCTAATAAAGACTAGAATTGGTGGGAAAAGATGATCCAACAGCTGCATTAAGCCTGAACTTAACCAGCTGTACGTCTCGGTTTGAGGCTGTCCTAATTCTCAGCATTCGCTTTAACAACTGTCAAAGACATTCCCAGGCTCAGACACATTCATCTTGTATAGCTCCTGTACAGGATACATGCTTTTTAAGGAGCGCTGGCACGCAAACACCTTTATTTTTCCTTTAATTTATTCAGCGAGTGTGCCTCTACAAAGTGTTGTTGGTTATAAAGTAGGCCAATCCGTTCTTTCTTTTCTGGTTTGTCGCTATTTTAACGTAAAGCGGGTGGTAAAAGAGAGTTGACAGAAATTGTGAACAGTGTTCAATGCCTACCTGTGCATTCAGTGAGCCAGTTGATGATGCTGAAACGTGATGCTCACGCAAAAAAAAAAAATGTAATTCCTAACCATGATTTAATGACAGGCTAGCATAGCGCTTTTGTACAACTTATATATATTTATTAAGTTTTGAAAAATAATCTAGATGCATTGCCTATGAAAAGGGAGACTTTATGTCAGGTCACTTTAGTTTGAATTACACAATGGTGGATTATGATCGGATAAAGAACCAACGTGTTAGAGGCCATAGGCTTAGACATTATCGCCAACGTTCTATGACCGTAATGAACGACTTGTTGTCCCTGAGAGTCGCCAGAAGACAAATGGAAAGGACAAATGTAATAACTCAATAGAAATGACCTTCATAATAATGGAAAAAAGATTAAAAAAACTTGAAAAAGCAAGATGTTCTGAACAAACTCTACCTGTGGGTGCTGCTGAAAATTAGCAGTTGAAACATTTTTTAAATAGGTGAAATACTGAAGATGCTGTCGTTAAAGAAGGAGTTGAAGTACTGAAAACAGTCAAAATAGTGCTGACTGAAGCCGTATTAAATGTAAACGGTAAGACCTGAGTGGAGTTGAACTCTAGTTGACGTGAAGTTGAAGTGCTGAAATGTACATGAAGGGGTGAATTCAGTCATCTGTACCTCTCTATGCTAACACATTGCTGCTACAACACTGTGGGCGCTCCTCCCCAACCGATCACACTAACTTCAGTTCTAAAGGCTACGATAACTTGATCCTAATTAAAGTGGACAAATGACCAATTTGTGTGAATGGGTTATACATTTAATAACTAATGATTCATTCCAGGATATGGATTAATAAAGTGTGCATGTTATCACACATTTTACCCCTGACTCATGTTGGTCTCTCTAATATATTGAAGTTAACAACTCCAAGGGACCATTTTATCATCATTTTGTTCAACCACGAATATGCTTTCATTTTTCTCTATTACTAAAATTGCCCAGTACAAATAGAGGCAGAGGGGGTAAAGAGTCATACCTAGCTAGTGCCATGAAGGGTAGTTGTGGTAATGAGGCAGTTTTTTCCAATAAGAAATGTACATTCTCCTGAGCCTGGTAAAAGAAAATATTTGAAACCACTTTTGTTGTGTAAAAATTCCCCAACCGTCAAAAGGCAGCCCGTCCTCAGTCTGTGGATGTGTGTCTTGTTGTGTTTGGGGCATTTGGACTGGAGTGCTGGCACAGCCGGGGCTGCCTGGAACGCAGCAGCATGTCAGAGCTGTATGGATTACAGAAGGCACCTTGCCAACTTCGCCATCGGGACCATCAGACTCGCTTTCTGGGTTCATTTTCGTCCAACTGTGCCTGCACTGTCACATCCAGCAATAAAAACTGGCACATCGTGTCCTAAAGGTACACCACCTCTGAGACAATAATATGAAAGTGTTTTCTCCTAAATGCTTTATCACACGCTATCAAAGTGATGACAGCAGCTCTTTTTTTTTTTTATCTACAGCCGATTATGTAAAAATTATGTTTCATTCATCATGTTGTAGAATTGGAGCTTGTATGTCTGTACTAGGTCAGTGAAGAGGAAATTATGGATTTAAATTAGTTTTGACTTATTCTTGGTGACAATTGTGAGAATCAGTGTCCCCTCGAATGTAATGTTGGGGCTTCAAGAGTGTTGGGGCTGTGTTTGAGGACTTTCTGTCACGTATGCAACGTCACGTCTTGATTGATATTTTGATCTGCCTAAAACATGCCTTAGACAGGCTACAGATGGTATGAAACTCCACCGCGAGGATTTTAACTAGAACTAAAATAGCACTCGGAGCAGACATCCGCCAAGGCCATTGGTGCATTTTCACGTCCTCCGAGGATGGTCCCATTTCCCGAGTGCTTACTGACTGCAGCTTCAATGTTAATGAAAGTGAAACAGAATTGGTGTATTCGATCAGCGATTCAAATCTGCTCCTAAATGTAATGGGTTCGTTCTTGACCCATGCTACACCCTTCCACACAAATGTCATCCAAATCCGGGCAGTAGTTGTTCTGTAATCCTCATGACACGCAGACAAACTGAGCCGAAAACATAACGTTGTTGGTGGAGGTAACAGGGAAATGGAATGACATTAAACCTATTTAAGCTTCTTTACACTAGCTGCATGTTGGTTTTAGATCTGAATGTACAATTGCATTGCTAACTTTTGTCATGGTCAGGCACATACAACAGTAGGCCTATAGTAATCAGAATAGTGTTCTATAAAAAGGTTTATTATGAATATCATTAGTATTATATACATCTTTCTCGACAGTCATCTAATTACTATGGCTCATTTGCTGCCCTGTTTTGCCATTTCTTCAGTACGATAGCCGCTACACATGCATTTCAGGTCCCTCTCCCTTTTGTTAAAAGTGAAGTCTCTTTATCTCTACCCTAAGCTAAACTCTGGCTAAATTGCCTCGCCTGACCTCGGCTTTATGGGATTTCTGAGTAGGCTTACTGAAATCCTCAAAACTCAAACAGCTGCCTGTGTCACCGGGCACGCCGCTGCGCTGAAGCTTTAGGTGTGTTTGTTCCAATTGTTTCACTGTCTGTTTGGGTGTGTAGGGTGTCCCCAGGTTGAATGTATTTCTGTCCGCCTGCTCCTCGGCTAATGGCTTCAAATGGTCAGACGCAGTAACTGCTGTCAGAGCTAAAGAGAGAGACTCGGGAGATGAAAAAAGTGGTGAAAGGGGATATAAAAAGGTGTAATCAGACCCTGGGTGGACTGATGGAGTAATTATCGAGAAAAGTGGAAAGAACAAAGGACAGGTTACTGTATGAATCATGACGTATAGAATGAATGACAGCACTCGTACAGGTTACTGTATGAAATGAATGACTACCAGGTCCCTGTATGAAGCGCTCCTGAAAACTGCCTACCCTGGGGTACCCCATGAATTACAATATGCTAAAAAGGTTTATTCTAAAATGTTTCCCCAGTGACGCCAAAAGAGATACTGCTTACCCCAGATTTATTGGAGAGCAAGGAATAAAAAAACAGAATTAAAAAAACCATTAAATTGAATATTTATCTGTTTACTATTTATCTAAGTTTCTTGTCACGGTATAAGAATATTATGTTTTCTTCAGCATGCCATTCAAATTACAACAGCTAAAGGCTTTTTTTCGCATGCTGTCATATTATCGAAGTTGATAACTTTTTATAATAAAAAAATAAATGAAATGCAAAACAGGGTTTGATAAGGTATCAGTGAAATGTCATCAGTAAGAACAAATAACATGGACGAAGGTGAAACAAACAGAGAGCTCATGTCATGTTTAATATACAGCATATTAAAAACAAACTAAAGCTTGTACACTGAGAATATTCTTTTATTTGCTGACACTACTTATAACACTACCATACGACATACAAAAATAAACTAAACACATGTCAAAATGTCTTCCTGATAACCAGCAGGACTGTATGGATATGGTATAACGGTGAGGTGGAGGAGCAGAAGTGGACTTGTAATGATGCCTTTTCTCCAAATTGAAATGATCTGTCAATAGGTTTGAACTGTATTTTATGCCTAATTTGATTCTGTCTCTTCAGTTTTGTAACAGTGTCTTCTTCGCTATGGTTACTGAGAAGCAGTGCAGTCCGCCTCTCTCCGCTGAAGGTCTACCGCCGAAAGCACTGCAAAATGTATCCTCGCCCACCACATCCCCTGCACTCAGCTCTGATCTTTAATGAAATACCAATAGGAAGAATGTAAAGAATTTTTTTTCCCCCGTATTGATCCTATTGACGTCAGAATTGAGTACGTAGGTATCTGTAGTATTGATATTTTTGTTTCAATCCCCAGATCCAAGTTGAAACAGCAGCCTGTAGTTCTTCCTCGCCTAAGACGGCTGCAAACCTGCCAATGTAGCACTCACAGAGGAACGAATCGCTTCAACTGACATTTACCTTTAACGTTTGTTACAGCCGACGCCAGCCCCATTAACCCTTCCGCGTGGTGTGTGTTTTGTATGCTGATTTAGATGTGACGCGCCCCCCCCCCTGGACGTGATTGGCTGTCCTCCCATCTGGTGAATTGGGGGTTGCGATTGGAGCGGCAGCTCGGCGGTCGGGGCGGCTATTGTCAGTCGCCCACGTAACTCTCGTTAATGTTAAAGCAAAGCTGACGTACATGTGGAATGACTGTTGACTTTGTGAGCTTCAGTGTATGTGAGGGACTCGTTACCTGGAGACTGGGCCAGGCTTGGTTTACTACAACTACAGACCGCACACACACAACACACAGATCCTTTATTTTGTTCAGACACACTAGGTGCTGTTTGTGTGTTGATCCTTAGTGAATTATTTTTACAGTTTAGTTTGGTTTAGAGAGAATGGTTTACTTACCTTTTTGTGTTTCTTTGAGTTGAAAAGCACACACTAGGCCCTTTTTATTCCCTTTGTTTACTAAGGTAATACAGATTGCATAAATCCTAAGTTGCTGTTAACAAATAACTTTATTTTACAAAGAAACACCTGGTTTTTTTAAGTTGCTTCCTTTTCGCGTTGAGTGGTAACAGACATGGACATAGAAGATGGCAAGTTTTCCCTTCAACTTCAAAATAGTATGTTAATTTATATTTAGACGCAGTTTAGCACTGGCCATTTGCTAATGCAGTCAGTATAAGTACTTTAGAGTAAGTCAAGTAAATAATTGACCCGAGTTAATACAGTAAATTTAATTCATCATTCCGCAGTAGCCTGTAAGTGCATGTTGTTGCATAATGCAGCAAGATGAGAAAAGAGGAGTGCGGCATACTAAACAGTGCTCCTCTGTCTTCATATGACTGCGATAAACAAACACGGTGAATGTTTGCATGCTTTAGTATCCCTGCTACTTCTAGCCAAGGCTATACTGAAGGTTTAGAATATGACTTCACCCAGATTGTTGTAAATGGGATATGGCATTCATATTTGCCACGTAATGAATAGACTACTGTTATGGTTATCCTCAATACCAAAGTGAATATTGGTGTGTGTTTAGACGTAGCCGAGGATATGAAAAGGACTTCTTTCTTTTTTTTTATTCGTCCTTTCACTGCTTTCTCTTCTATTCCCTCTCTCCCTCCATCTTTCTCTTTTCTCTTAATGGGAAGCATCTATCACAATGAAGCCTTCTTTTGCGCGCGCGTACACACACACACACGCACACACTCTTTAAAATAGCTCTCTGGTGGTACAGCAAAGTGTGAACGGTATGTATGTGTAACCCCACCATTTCCTCTGTGTAATGTCTGCTACAGCGTGTTTTTCCGTCTGCCAGCGGTACATTGTGTGTTATGAGCAATGAGCTCCGGGGCAACTTCATTTACAGTGGATCTTCACTCTCTCTGTCAATCCCACACACACACACACACACACACACACACACACACACACATATTATACAGTATGCACAAGCTCACCGGAGGCCATCAATAACGATAGCGAGGGTTTGATTCCGTATATTGTGATAAATTAGATGACTTTGTCCATTGTTTGCCATGTAGGCAACAATTACCTTTAACATAACTCACATGGAGCCACACAGGGATGTAATGGTGTATTGAATATATCAGAAGATCGGGATTCGATTACATTCGGTTAAATGTTGTTAACCTGTGTTTTAAAGAAATTGTTTAATATTTAGTGAAATAAGTTAATTTACTTTCTTTCCAAGAGTTAGATGAGAAGCTTGTTAACTGTCATGTCGGGGTGACTCCACTGGTTGCAAAAAGATGTCTGATTGTATAGAAGTCTAAGAGAAAATTACACTCGTTCTCACTTGATTTATTACCTCAGGACATTTTTTCCCAACGAGTATATATATGGTCCTAATTGCTTCTTTGAAGTCGTCTTCAAAACAGTATGATGTTGATTTTGTAAATGATTGTCCCATTTGCGGTAAAATAGACGATAGAGCAGTGTATGCTTTAGGGTGTAGCTACCTTGTGATTGACAGGTCGCTACCTCGGTGTCGTTCTGTTCGGCTGTCGTCTGTGTTTTCGTCGGAGAACTTTAACCTTTTTCAGTGAGCTTTTACCCCATGGAAGTTAATTGAAACATTTTGGCCGCCTAAAAATATGGTCCGCATTTGGTTGTACTAAGCTCCACCCTCTCGAGTCACTTCTGGTTCCAAAAACACACGATTGTGACAAAATGCCAAACTCAAGGCTTCAAAGCCGTTGTCTACAAACCAATGGGTGATGTCACGGTGACTATGGCCACTTCTTGAACTTCTATCACTAAAATCCGCCTACGACCACCTACTAGATCTCCCAATCTTGTTCTTAAGGTCAAAGCGACACATTATTTCTTGTTTGTTCAATCCACACAAAAATGAAAGTGTTAAAATGACAAGTGACATGTGGCTGTCTAACATGTTTACCTTCATTGAATTCGGTTTGATGTTTATACAGCTTAGGTATACAGTACAATATTTTTTCTTTCATCACTGCAATAATTAACACCATCTGCATCAGGCTGCAGGTTTGCGGTACTGTGTGATCATACCCTGCAGCTCTGCACTAGCCAGACAACAATAGGATTTCCCGCAGAAGCCGATTCCTTATTTGTTAAGCTTTTGTCGTCATCCTTCACTGTGATCTGCTCAGCTGTTTCAGTGCGATGACACCAGTGATATGACAATAATCACCACACCCTCTGATTTATACTGTTCTTCATCCGGTCCTTTTGCACTGTGCCCTGCTGCACATACATGAACCAAATATAGCAGGTGCGCTTGTCGTTTGCAAAATGCAATTAGAACCTGACCTGTGAATTAGTGAACAGATTTTCTTACCTTTTGGTCAGCTGTTTTCTCACTATTTCTTGTCGTAATGCTAAGCTAAGCTAATAGGCTACTGGCTGTATATATGAGATATCCTCGTTCGCTTTCAAGACTACTGACGTACATTTAGGATACAAATTGTGGGATCACTGTTGAATCACTCAAAAAGGGGCATTGCAACCTTTGAAATGAGAGAAGTGTTGTGTTCTTTTATTTAGAAATAGAGACGCGTAGAAATCAATTTCAGAAAACTTCTCTTCATATTAACTCTATTTATTCCATGATGATATGATGAGCATTACAAAAGTACTCGGCTGAGGACCGCCCCATTTCACTGTCCACAGACCACATTTAAGTAGTTACTCTGTCTCACAGATCTACAGAACGCCCACGATCTCTTGTTTACAACACATTTTATACCCGCCGCCTTTCAGGTATAGTCTTCTCCCATTGGTTGGCTGGGGCCAGGTCATATTGGCCCCTTGTTGGCACTTAGGCGTGTCCAAGCCTCTCAGCGCTTCTCTGCTCCAATCAGATCTTCTGTCACCCTTTAGGTGGTGTACTCTCCGTTTCACAGTTTACAAATACTGCTTCTTATTTCACAGTAGATTGGCCACTAAGTTACTTAATTCAATAACATCTTACATATCACATATTACATCTAAATAAGGACACAATAAGGCATTGTAACAGTTTACATATTGATTACTCTCACCGAAGCATCAGACTGTCCAGTTGTAAAGATTACAAGAGCCTGGGAAGTCTCACTTTCTAGACATAGGCTTGTTGGAAACTGGTTCTGACTAGATTTAGCTGTTTAAGAAAGAGAACATTGGTAAGAGGAGCCATGAGCGTCCATCTTTATGACCCTGTTCTCATTGCAGCTGTTCTATAACTAGGCTGGTGGGGACGGGGACTTGTAAACTGACTCTACGCAGCCTGTGATGTGCGGATGTACCAGAACATTAATAAATACATTCATTTCAGACAACAGAGGCTGGTGTTTCTTTGCACATCAGTACAGACACACATTCATAGGAGAGAGACAGAATAACAAAAACAGAGAGGGCACAATATCATAGACCTGTTTGCACAGTAGAAAACTGTACTGCGTAATTAAACCACACAAGCGGTTCTGTTTGGCTGCTTTTTGTTAGTTTTTTATATTAGTTTTGGAGAAAACAAATTTACACAAACACCCACAGTGCGCGCTTCGTCTCTGCTGAGCTTCATTGTGAATGTTTGGGGTTATAGATGTTAATATCATGTTGAAGATATTACTTATCCTTCTGCATTGGAGAGGGAAAATAGTAATTACCGTAAAAATTACACATCATTATCATGGCAGGATAATCAGCAGTGCGCTTGGGTTGGCAGTGTTTCATTAAGGTTTCTACCTCTAGGGTCAGAGCAGCTTTGAAGTCGGTTTTGCGTTTGCTGGATCAAGTAAAGGCAGAGGGAAGTGAATAAGCACACTTCACATTGAGGCCGATGCTTTGATTCATATCCGGATGTTTGATATCATCTTCACAGACGTGTGTCACGACATTTGGGCCAAGTCTCAAGCGTGACTCAAGTCATTTGGGCCAAGTCTCAAGTAAGCCCCACATCATTGTTTCTTGGGCGTGTCAAGTCGTGTCGAGTCCCAGGTCAAGTCAATTTATTTACGAGGAGCTTTACTGGCGGGGTAGTCATCCAATCATGACAATGCCATTCCCCTAACGTTACACCGACACTTGTAATGTCAAGATTGACAACATTTTTATTATTTAATATTTTTGATTTAATATTTAAACTGAAAGCATAAAAAAAAAAAAAAAAACATAGACAAGTTTATTTACGGTGAGTCATCACATCTCAAAGTCGAGTCACAAGTCAAGTTGGAAGCCATCAAAACAGTGACTCGAGTCGACGTCTCTGCATCTCCTATCAAGTTGTGTTGGACATTGACACTCAAATTCAGATTTTATTTATTTATCTTTTTTTTTCACACACCTGAAAACCTAAATCCAAATCACAATAAAAAAATATAAAGTAAATGTGAGGGGGGGGTAGAAAAATATAAAGATTTATAAAAAAAAAAAAAAAAAAAAAAAAAAAACACACAACCAAAAGAAATGGAAAAGGTCAAATAGAAACATACAAAATCATCAGTACATTTTTAAATATTTGTGATAAAAAGTTCACATGTAAAATGAGTGTAGGAGTATAGCTGAAACGAAAAATAAATATATAGTGATAAGAGTACTTACAGTAGGAACAACAGCTTAGAGTGATTTATTGTTGTACATAGACAAGGACACAAGAGGAATCCATTCAATGTAGATTTTCATTCCACAAGATAACTCCATGAAATTTGATCGAAAAAAAATTATGCTGGGCTGTTTTATACAAAGGAAGATGAAAATTCTCAGCCTGTCTAGTTGGGTGGTTATGGAATTGTGAATTGATATAAACAGGTTAAAAATACATGATCACCAAGTTGCAGCTTTGAGCTGTCAAGTTGTTGTGGAGATTATTCCAGTACGATGTGAACGCAGCTTTAATTTTGTCAGGTATTGATAAAGCTTTAAAGTTATTCCCCTTGAACAACACAAGACAAACTTTGGAGCATATCAAGCTTTAAAGGCAACAGACACATTGGATTCTGTGGAGGGTAACATCCGGGCTGAACACACACATGGTTCTTTCTTTGGTGATTTTCCTGGGAGTCAAAACTTTGAGAGTTTGATCGCCGAGTGAGCGTTCGAAAACAAAGAGAAATGTCTCCTCTGGACCTTGACTGTTGTATTTTGGAACCTTGACTCTTTTAGAGAATACGTGCGTCTGAGAATACGTGCATCTGTTTTTCCTTTTTCTTTGAGTTTTCTTTGCGTTTCTTCGGGAAACTCGAATAGTCTGGCCTGATTCTATCAAAACAGATCCTTTTGTATCCCACCACCACGGCTATTAACTCCACTCATGCGTTTGTAACGACAAGTACGTTGACATAAAAAAAAAAAAAAAGAGGTGCTAATGACTGCACTAATTACCTTAGCTAATGACCTTATTAGCGTTACCTATTATGTTTATTATGTTTAATATATCACGGTGATTATGGCAGGACATTAAGCTTCTCAAGTGCCCATTCATTCACGTTTTATCAACACGAGCTGCAACAGCAATGTCCATGTTAGTGATGCAGTCATTTGAATAATTAACCCTACCGTATGTACTGATTATCAATTTTTAAGTTAATGGGCGGATGTGCTGCAAACAAATGCTTGCATACGCATCCAGATACAGAGCAATATTAGCATTCAATTGGAGTCGTATTTCTGGCCACTTGTACAATATTCTGTCTCCTTTTAGCTCTTAGCCTCTACTAACTCAGGGGAATAGCTGTCTCCTTAGCTGCTAAAGTCCCCAGTTTGTTTACTGGTTGGTTGTTAACTTTATCTGTGTGCCACTTGGTGCAGCGAAGGTGGTAAAGTGCTTTTTTTTTGTTGAGCTTTCTAGGTGAAAACAGCTGCGTGCGGTATCCAAAAACGACTCGGGCGGTGGGACTGAATCAAAACAGTAAAATAAAAAAAATTACATTTTGGAGCGGAGACGAATCACGGAGCGGATACACGCAATACATTTCACAGACGTTAGCATGTCGTTTAAACGCTCTGGGAATTTAAATACAAAACGTCGTCTTTATGGCATCCATGTTGTTTCCACGTCATGACTTAACTTTCTCGAACACACTGAAGTCGGACTAATGACTTCTTTGTACCTCCAAACTCGACTGTATGACTATAAAGCCATGATTGACATTGACAAATGAGACCAAGTCTCGCTTGTTCCGTCCAGGTAGGAGGCCATCAACCAGTTGATCCCACAGTTGACTTTAATTGGCCTGTCGAGCTGAAGCTGTGGGCGTTAATTATGTGTGGCATTGATTGAGAGTCAGAGCGTGCGAGGCAGGAAGGGGAAGAATAAAAAGAAATTGGCTGTAGCGAGAAGGTGGGTCCTGACTGTTCAGAATCAGCTGACTGACCGCCAGAGACACACATGTGCAGACTCACACATGGAGACACCCTTTAGATACAACACACACACACACACACACACACACACACACACACACACACAGACACACACACAAATTTACTGGCCATACTAACTGGTGTGTGTAGTGCGTATTTCTCTCTCTCTCTCTCACAGACACACATACTGTATGCTCACACATCGGGAGTTAGTGCAGTTTTATAGGTGGATGTGTGCTGTGAGTGACAGGGGGGTGGGAGGGGTATACTCCCTGATGAGTTAGGCTGTAGAAGTGCGCCACCAATCAATCAATCAGTGTGACTTAATTTACATAGCATAAGCTCGGTAAAGACTTTATGTGATTAACTACTACATTTGATTTATACCTCTGGTTTGGCCCGTTTCAGCAGACCCACATAGGACGGAGCACTTGGGTTTGTGCTGTAGGGGGCAGAAACGGCCTGCTTCCGTTTATTAAATAGCAGTTTAATAAACACGGATAACACGGATCCCCTTTGGACCCCAATATATTGGTATTTATAAAAAGCACTGATTAAAACAGAGAGTAAAACAATGACATGAAGCCATGAGGATCAAATCTAAAAACTTGAGAAAAATTGGAATGATTAAAGAAAGCACCTGTGTGAGATCTGACATAGCTCTGGGGTCAGCGGGGACCCGAGTTGGGAGGTTTTCCAGCAGCATTCAGCGGCGAAAACCTCCCAAGAGGCGAAACCTGGGGCAACAGCAAACTTTGAAATCACTCGCTGCTGCACAAATTCTTGTTGCTGCGTATGCAATGATTCACTTTTATCCGAATATCACTACTGTAAATGGTGTGACTTACTTAGTAGCGTGGGCGCTCTACTAAGGCTTCGTCCTGACAACAGCGGTCCAGATTTGAAACCGACCCGTGGCCTTTGCTGCATGCCGTCCCCTCTCTCTCCTCCTTTCCTATCTTCAGCTGTCATACTCAATAAAGGCAAAAAGCTAAAAAAGATTATCTTTAAAAAGAATAATGATGACCCTTTCCTGCCTTTTGTTCCATCCTAGAAACAAAGTCTCAAAAGCATTTTCTTTATTCAGTGATTTAAGTTTTTAAAAAAGTGTTTTCATAATTAATTGATTAGGTCGTCTCTTTGCAATGCTAATTTGGTTTTATTTCCCAACACTCTGGAGAAAACAGCCTGTGGCAGTAATGTATGCTGGAGGTAGAAGATACAGATGTGTGGGATACAAGTCAGGCACAAGGACCTCCACTGTGGTTAGTACCGTTTGCAGCACTAACACAGTGCTGACGAAGCTTAAATGCACCACAGAGGGCCTCTATATGCACCATAGACAATTTACAGTAGACATACAAGGGTCAGCACCATTTCTAAGTGTCGTACTGTATGCACTGTATGTATTTTGATTCTTTTGCGCATTTTTCTTTTATGCATTGTGCTCCGTTTTGTCATTTAAGTTTTCCAGTTAGACAAACTATAGACAAATATATTTACCTCCGCCAAGGAATTTATGTTTTCAGCACTGTCGGTAGGATTACAGAAAAACTACTGTCCCGATTTTCATGAAACTTGGTGGAAGGGTGTATCATGGGCCAAGGAAGATCACATTCAATTTTAAAGTGGGTCGCAAATTGTGTTTCACTTTTATTAACATTTCCAGATAGGACATTTTTGAAGGCCTGAGTTCAATTTGTCTTTGTGAAAACTTGTGGAAACTCAAATATCCAAGTGCTTCTTTGCCAAACAATTTTCGAAGCAGCGACCCACCTCTACCTCAAGTAAATACCGCGGCCCCAGACTCCATGCCGTCTGAGCTGTGATTTGAAAATGACCTGCATGTTCTCCAAAGCTTGTCATATTTGGTGGAATCTTCAACTTCCCACCAAACTGACCGCCATCCTGCAGCTCATTAAAAATATATATATATCTTGTAACCATTCAGGTTCACTTCCTTTAAAAAAAAAAAAAATGTTTGAAATACTGACTATATACATGGAAGATAAGCCTCACAAGTCCTTGCCTACTGGCCTGTACTTACCTCCTGTTATATCAGATAACTGTAGCAAAATGACTGGTTCCTCTCATCTCCCGCAGTCACCTTCAGGCAAGACAGTGTGTGTGTGTGTGTGTGTGTGTGTGTGTGTGTGTGTGTGTGTGTG
>CALSCE010010956.1:1437495-1447983 GCA_943593645.1 Bovichtus variegatus
GTGTGTGTGTGTGTGTGTGTGTGTGTGTGTGTGTGTGTGTGTGTGTGTGCGTGCGCGCGCGTGTGTGTGTGTGTGTGTGTGTGTTAGTCCAGGGCAGGACACTAATAAGCACTACTCTGTCCATATGTATGTCCTTGTCCTAGTTTAGCAGAGAGAGGGAGAGAGAGGGAGAGAATCCTTATGACCTACCACTGTACTTTGTGACAGAATGTCTCTGAAGCAATGTGACACCCCCCCCCCAACACACACAGATTATTACCGAGGTGTCTACTGTAGCTTCGTTAAAATGTGAAGTTCATATCAGGTAACGTAAAGTAACCTTCACTTTTTTATCGGACTGTGTGAGTTATATCATGGTGTAAATGATCAGTAATGTTAAAATAGTTCTAATTCTATCATGATCTCTTCAGTGCGGGATGCAGCCTGCTATGAATTTAGGTTATGTTTTGTTTTTTTCGGTCGGTTTAGGTTATAGTATGAATCTGTGGCAGTGGTATAAGAGCACCGATGCACTTTGTAGTTTCTGGAGGGAATTTCGTGTCATGGTGAAAAATAATAAATATGTGGCTAACATTGACTGTCAGTTGGAAATGGGAAATGAACTGCGCTCTCCAGCATTGAAGTTAGACGTTTCGTCGACTTTTTTTCCACTTTTCTTTGAAGTGCTTTTACATAGCTGAGTTGAAGCATAAACAATTACTGATGCCATTGTTTTTCTTTGGAGGACAGTCGTTTCATTTTTTTCATATATATGTTTTTAACGCATGACCTATAGTATTCCATTACCTTGAATAAGTGGTTGTTATTACTTCCGCCACGAGATCAGACAACTGCAGAAAGCAGACACTAACCTGGATACTGTGTGCCCTTCCCCACTATCATTTTCTCACGTCAGGACATCTTGCCGTTCTTTCTTGTATGACTTATTTACTTGTGACAAGGGCATTTTCTAATACACACTCTGATATAATCCCTCATTAACAGTAAGTGTGTCTCACACAAACGCACACCATGCCCACAAACATGAAAAGCTACGCTTGCACCTGATTAACACGCTTAGATAATTGGATTAATTGCAGTAATTGAGATACTTAATTATGATCTCATCAAAGACAAGAAATTTGAAAAAAGAGCTATCAGTGAGACAGCCATGTAGAGAGAGGGAGAGAGACCGATAGAGGGAATATTATGGTATGGCGTGTGAGGCAGCATGTGGCATTTTTTTGAGGCATGAAAAAAATGCGACATCAGAAAAGCAAATTAAGCACTTTAACCTTAATTTTCCAGTTTAACCTGCTTCCCAGTTAATGAACATTAATTCAATTAGTACAACGAAAGAGTCAGGTCATACTCACCAGCATGCTGCTCTCACCTTCTCTTCTTTTTCCACTACTTCCATTTCTACCAAGGAAACTCTCCGACTTTCTGTAGGTTTTTCACGTTAAAAGTATTCATGCCATCCCGTGATTGGTAGCCTGCCCACCAAGGTTTCCCACCAACATGAGTCAGTCGTCACACCTTAACCCAGAGTGTTGCAAATGTAGAATCCCCCTTTATTATGGTCTCTATGGTGACCAATTCCAGGAAAATATCTATTGAAGGGTCATGATGAAGTTGTACATTATCCTGTCTGATTGCGCTATGGGGGATAAGGGACATGTGGCCGATGCGGTTACGCGGATGTGCACGCGCCACGTTAAGTTGTTTGCCAGAAGTTTAACGGCATTAGGCTGTCTTTGTAGACCTTTTAAAGACGAATCATATTCATGTTGGTAATGGCAAATCTCCTCACACAACCTCTCTACAAAACATTCATTCAGTTTGTCATCTTTTTCTACTTCTCCCCGGCAAACGAGCTAGACGTGCATACGCCACCAACTGGACCGGAAGGTTGAGTGAAACAGCACGTGTGCAGTCGGACCCTCACGGAAATGGTGCATGGCATAATTTGCGCCACGAGGACCATAGCGGACCCTCGCAGACACGGAAAGTATGAATCAGCCTTTATTCTGCATAGCTATTGACTGGAGCAAACTTTGTCATGAACAATGCAATGATACTCTTCATGAAGCATTTGTCGAAAGCTAACACATTTCAAATGCAAATCTCTTTGAAAAAGCCAGAATGGAACAATAACCCACAGAGACGGCAATCAAGTGAGACTGACTTAATATTACACAGCGTACATTTAAAACGACTCGCCGTTAATACATTTTAAAAGCACAATGATGGTCGTTATGATGCATCTTTGGGACCTCTCACAAGACAAAGGGAGCCTCATGAAGGCCATGGAGAACAAGAACGGAGAGAGGCAAACGGGCAGCGTGCATTAGCAGCGGTGTGTTGTTGATGCTTTCTGGCACGCAACGGGCTTTTGTGGAAGGTGTCACAGGTGAAGAAGGGGGCAATTGAATGATGTGACACACACAGACACACAATCAAATTGCACGTATGTCCACACACACACTATCGCATCAAACTGGCTGAACAAAATTAGAATCTCTCTCTCTCTCAGGATTCCTATTGCCTGTGTCTTGATGAATATATCATCGTCCCATTTTCAGCGAACAACATGGCGGTTCCCACACGCTATGCGGCTCTGCCCTATCACTTTCAGTTAGATGAACATGGGGTTAGGGTAGGACTGGTGGAGAATTTAAATGGCGTGCGTGAGATTGGGAAGGGAAGAGGAGGATGCATGAGAAATCAGGGAGAGAGGGTGAGTGGGTGGTGAAACAAAAATACAAGAGAAAAGGGAGAGAGATGGAGAGGAAGGGAAGGGAAGTGCTATCTGTATCTGCCTGATCAGTTTCACTTAAGTTAAACAGGAGCTGTGGTGAATGGGGAATAGCTTGTGTTGCAGAGCACTGAAAAGGAAAAGAGGAAAGGTGGGTAAGACTGAGGAGGAAGAAAGAACGACAACATTGCAAGAAAGAAAGAATGAGAAAGGAAAAAATACAGGGAGAAATTAAAGCATCGGAAGCATTGAAAGCACTAAACGAAAGAGAGAAAGATGTTGATTTTGGCTGTTGAAATCCCGATTTTTCTTTTACATTTTACCGTGTGTTCATTTCCAAATCTAAAAATGACTATGTAAAGACATTTGCATATCATAATAGGCCTACTATGAGATGGAATGTTGCCAGTGCTATATGTGGCTCAACTCTGGAACATTCACGACTTCTCACGGCTACAACTATAGCTTGACATTGCTGCCAGTCACCACTCACTCTGATGTGATGGATGATTATGGAAGAGAAGAGGAAGGAAAGTCAGTAACACACCGTCAGTCATTGAAATGTTGAGTTAAAGCCGAAATGCTTATGAAATGCTCATTAGTTCTTTTGACTATACATTATATACAGAATGTAGATGTAACAAACACAGTATAACACATGGCACTATCAGGTTGAAAAAAAACAACTTAGAAACAGCACTTACACATATCTATGAAGCTTTTGAAGTCCATTTTAATATGAGAGGAATAATATATTAATGAGTAATGAGTAAATAATTATTCCCCTATTAGCGTCTCACCTGGAAATAGCGACACAACCTACAGGAGATTCTCCCAAAGAGACCCACCACTGAAACTATAGAAGTTGTCTTAAATCATTTTCTAACTAATTATTTATGCATTACAAGTACTATAGGAGAGCAGAGACTCTAACCAGTTATTAATATATTTAAAGTATGAGTAAAAATAAGTAGGTTTTTGACAACCTGGGAATGAGAACGGGCTGATTCCCCAGCTCTATATAGCACATAATAGGAATATGAAAAAAACTCTATTAGCTTAATATGACATGGGCTTCTGTGGGAACTCATCAAAGGGAACATAGCATGGAGTTGAACATCGGGCCCCTTGGAAAATGATTCCCTGACAACATAAAACCTCTTGAAAAGTTTACTTAATGTGTGTTAAGAATATTGAACTGGGAACATAGTACCATGGAAACATAGGACACTGGGAATATAGGACCTTGGGAACATAGGACCTCGGGATGATAGGACCTTTGGAACATATTACCCAGGGAACATATTACCTTGGGAACATAGGACTCTTGGAACACAAGACCATGGGAACATAGGACCTTGGGAACATAGGACTCTTGGAACATAAGACCATGGGAACATAGGACCATGGGAACATAGGACCTTGGGAACATAGGACCTTGGGAACATAGATTCGCTCACTATTCTGTCCTGACATTTCTACAGAATAAGGGCATCGCCTTAGAACTGATTTTACAGACTATGCAGAAACTACAGTCGCTGTCTCCTGATGCTTCTAATCTCATTCTGGGCAACTTCAACCATTGCTTACTGGACAAAACTCTCAGGAGCTTTTACAAACATGTGTCTTGCCCCACCAGAAATAACAAGATACTAGAACAGTATTATGGATGAATTAAAGTAGATTATACAGTATATCTATCCTACTACCCCCTCTGGGCATGGCTGACTCATTCTAGCATATCCCACATGCCTACAGAGGGGGAAAGTGTTCCCCAGAAAGGTAAAACTCCTGGGAAGGGCTGACACTGCATGGCTGTCTGGCTGTCTGGACTGTACAGCGTGAGTTTATTGAACCATCTTTGGACATTAACAAACTCACAGATTTGGTCTCATGGGTATCACATTTGTTATCGCTGAAAGGGTAGTTAAGATCTATCCTAACAGTAAACCCTAGATGAGCACCTTTAAGTGTTATTAAACACTAAAAAATGTGCATTTAAGCAAGATAACTTCTCTGAGATAAATGGTTCACAAAAGGGGAATAAACAGCTATCAAATAGGAGCTTTTTTAAATTATATTTTTAGTATGTCATTCTATCTGCAAAGAGTCCCTGAACTATGGAAACATTATACAATAGTTCCCATTGCAAAAAAAATAGCCACCAATTGAACGAATCAGTATCATCTCCCATTCCCTTCAAAAAAATCAGCATGTAAATAGCAGGAAAATATTAAAGTGATTGTGCCATTGACCAACATAACCTGGTCTAAAGTAAATAGCAATGTGCCTGACCACAGTCAAGTCATGTGCGCACAGATGGGTTCAAATACATTTGGTATTTACACAATGTGGGTGTGACAATTCTGCGTCAGCCACCACCCCAGGGATGTGTCTCTCTGCTCTTCTATACATCCTGTACACTGACTGCCGCAGTGAGATTAAAAACCACCACATTGTGAAGTTTTCACAGGGGGCACAGATTAGGTTTTAAATTGATGTCAAAAAGCCTTTTTGGAATTAAATGTGACCAAGGATATGTGTATTAAGTTTAGACTTCATCACTCCAACCCTGTCAACTCTTCAATGGTCAGGATGTACAAAAAATTGATGACTCATACACGTGCTTGGGCATTATAATCGATGATTAAGGTGAGTTTTGAATGCAACACCACTATATTGTGTAAAATAGGCCAGCAGCGCCTTCTTTGTGTGGGGAAGCTGGCTAAGTTCGATACTGACAGGAAACCGATGACTTTGTTCCGTGGATCTTTTATTGAGTTGATTTTTTTTTTTCTTTTTCCTTTATCTGTTGATATGCTTCTCTCAATTTAAAACCGAAAAATGCTTGAAGAAAGGTGATCAAGGTCTGTAGCAATACCACAAGTATTCAACAGAAAAGTCTGTCTGATTTGTATAACAAACAGATGTTTAAGGAAGCAGAATCCATCCTGTCCATCCTGACCTAGACCTTGACTTATGGTTCCAACTTCAAACACCCACGAACCTAAACCAACAGAGACAAACAGCCTTCATACCCTAGGCTACTTATATGTTGTATTTATGTTGTTTTAATTTTTGGATCCCGTGTTATTTATTTTTTTTCCACTGATGCACCACTAATTGCCCCTCTGGTGACAGATAAAGTTATACTTGACGACTTGTCTCGACCCATCAGTCAGAAAGTGAAAATGTGGTGACACAGAGGTGCGCTGAGCTCGTGTCTGACCGTTTGGCAGTTCCTCATTAAAATGTTCGTCCTGTTTCTACCTGGATGTCTTTGTTCATATAATTAGCTGAGTTCTAGTCTCTGCTAATAAGGCTCAAAATGGGTTATTTCTGACATTAACCTGTCAGACCATGACTTCATTAGCCAGTTTAAAGACGAGCCGGACCAGAACTAAATGTGATCAATGTGTCATTTCGTTCCTTTGTGTGGACCAAATGAGCAGAACTCCAGGTGTGAAAGCTTCCTAAGTTTCCCACAAGCAGTCAGGAAACACTGGCTTTAATTATACCCAGTGTATTAACCACACTTGAAATACTGTATGCTTCAATACATATTCGACTTCAACATTGCCCCACACTAGTTCTGGGTGAGCTACCCAGAACTACCACAGTCTGGCCTCATGGGCGGACTGACTTTTTCTTTCAGCTCATTAGCCTGCTGCTTTAACTGGAGAGCCCCCCACTGCAGTGTGGAGTTTGAGAGTGTATGAGTACACTATATGCACTCCTTCACTGAGCCTCATGCAAGAACATTTACATATGCTTACCCTAAACTTTTTCAACTGAGCAGTCACTTTAATAGTTACTGTATGTACAAGTTCAAGGAGTTTAAAGTAGCTAAGCAGTTGTTGTGAACATTCAAAATCATGAATGGCCTCAGATTGCTTTAATATAATGATACTTATTCTGCTCCAATCATGGGCAAGTGTCACTCACAAAAATGGCACCGGAGGGTAAAAAGAATAAGTTCACAAGAGCATAGGTCACTGCCAAAGGAAAACTGCTCCACTGCCTGCTGTCTCCACATACAATGAGAGATATTGTCAGTATTAAAACTGCGCAAGAAATATCTGAGGACAATTAAATACTGACCAAGGACACGGTTACACCAACTGGAGTTTGGTTATAACCATAATATATGGATGTAGACGTCACCCACAGGTTTCTGAAGAGCCATTTTGATGGCTCTGGCCATCTCCACATAACTCCAGGCTTCTTCAAAAATGGGCAAATAGGTGGATCGTTGGTGGGGCAGAGTCACAGCAAGCGGCTAGACGGCACCCACCTATCAATCAAAGCGGCCACGCCCTTAATTACGCATAACTTTAAGCTTCAATACAATTGAAACGGGTGAGTTGTATAAGAACCCCCCCCCCTTTCCCCTACACACAGTTGTCATGAACAGGGAACTCAGCTATAGAGACTACGTTTATTTCTGCTATAAAGTTGGGCATTTTAACATTGGGGAGTCTGCTTGTGAAAGCATCCTCCAAGAGAGGCTTCTGCTTGTGACAGCGCGAGAACAGTGCAAACAGTAATCGCTTCTTCCTCGGCTGAGCTCTAACGTTATGTGCGCCTGATAGCCTCTCGTCCGTGAGTAGACGCACACTTCCTTCTGTGCGATGATACGTTAGAAAATAGTTCCTACATAAAAATGCTCACAACAAGCTCTGTGGATTATCTTGAGAAGCCTTGAGAAGGTCATGATTTCTTGAAAGAAAGTTTGATCACCACAAGCCGAACGCCATCTAGTTCCATTATATTGGAGAGAAGGCAGAACATCTAGATTGATAAATAGCACTCCAGATAAGATTAAATATATGTACTTTTCATTTTGGGGTGAACTGTCTCTTTTAAATGCTAATCGTCCACAATGTTAATCTACATCGAGTACACACATCAAGTAACAGTCTACTTCACACGCTTCATGCAACCTGGCTCCCATCAAGAAGCTAACTACCACACAAACACCCACTTTAACACGCAACCTGGCACACGTGTACCCGCACCCCATGACTTTACCGCATCAGCATGCATTCACACAATCGTCATCACCGTTCGAATGGCTCTTTAGAGAGGGAGGGCGACACCTAACATGACAGCAGGCACCTTAACACACACAGACACGCTCACTCGCACTCATACTGACATGCTGTCAGCAGCTCTTTAATGGAGATTCATGGGAAGGGAGACGAAGGCAGACATGTTCCATAAAGAGTCATGCAAAGTGGCGGGCCACCCTGCACGCTACTGTATGCTGCTACACACACACACACATGAGCACGCACACACACACACACACACACATGACCTGTCAAACATACATGCTCTCAGCATGCACAAGGTGACAAGACACCCTCACACACGGGAGAACTCTCTAAAATAACACGAACGCATTCAAACAAACAAATACACACTGTAACAACTAAGGCAATCAACATGCTCTGGAGACCTGTGTGCGTGTGCGTGTGTGTGTGTGTGAAAACTAGGCCAGCGAGTGACAAGCTCCATTTGTCATTGCACTTACTTCAGAGACAGTAGGAACAGATGCCACAGACAAATAACACACAAACACACACGCACAGACACACACACGCACACACAAACCTACATGCACACACACGTACATGCACACCCACACACACACACACACACACACGTACATGCAGAGATGTAATACCAACGCCAAGGTCTGAGTTGACGCCGTTCAATTTCAATTAAAATCCCTTTTTCGCATATTTGTACCAGCTTTAAGCTACAAACCAGAACTGACCCTTTTCAACTTCACTTGAAATTTTCTCCCCGTACACACACACACACACACACACACACACACGCACACAGATGCAAACTTGCAACATTTCTGTCATTGTTATTACTTACTTACAAAATGTGTTTCACACACAATTTCCTGTATTTATGAACACTTCTAGGCATCGTTTTATATTTGTTTGGCTATGTAACTATTTACATTGCATTAAATGTGTTTTGAACATCCTCTCACATACTGTACATGATGCCACAACAATGGAGAACATAAAGCGATTGAACCTGGAAACCTAGAAACCTTCAACCTTCGTGTGCAAATGTACTTCCCAACGGAAAAACAGGAAGCAATAAGCTTAATGAAGGATCCAGTCTCCCTTTGTGCCAAATCAACATTTGTCCACCCCAGTCCAAATACTTTCATGCTTTGTGCTCGGCACTTCCAGTCCAGCTAAGGGAATTCTAAACGCAACAGGATTCAGGAGTCAGGTTCCAGAGGTGTTCAGTATATGTACACATCTTTACCACAGAACCATCAAGGTGCACTGGCCATACTAAATCACCATCGTCTCTGACTTAATCATATGTTTTTTTTTTCCCAATATATGGAAATTACCTCAATAATTTTTTGAAGTTATGGACTTATCATACAATATTTGGACATGACCTCGATCAATTTAGCTGACTTCAATATTGCCGTTGTGTTTACATACGCATTTGTTTTTACATAAGACTTGGGTCTCGCTTTTTTTTGTGACGAGGGCCCACGAGTCCATTTAATTTATTGTTTCGGTCATGTGGTTTCATTCATTTAGGACACTTTAATATTTTTTTCACATTCTAATTCCAACTTCTGAATATTACGATGAATAGAAGAAGTTAATTACTCTTTGAAAGGGTGTACTTGGATTATTATGCATATCGTATTATAGTTGCATCAGTGGCATAAAATGGATTTAAAATTACAACAATATCATTTATCGCAATTATTTCTGGGACTATGTATCGTCTAACAGAAGTAGTTAGCGTGACAGGCCTAGCCGTGACACACAGTTTGTTACTTACTCGTTAAAACGACCAAATAATTGGTTGCCGATCTATTAACCTTACGAACAGTGTTTGTATAGATTTTTTTTATATATTACACATCTAGTTCTTGTGGAACTAGAAAAACTAAAAAAAAAAAAACTAGAAAAAACTAGAAAAAAGAGGCTCTTACAGCAGCAAGCTAAGGCCTCGTGGTTTGGGGAGGAGATAAACAGTCACACGTAATCTTCGGGTGTTTACCTACTTCAGAAATCCACATGTAGTGTATATGTGAAAGGTTCAAACATATTATACGACAGAGCGAAAACATTTTGGCATTGTGATGCTCTGAACAAGCCATCAGTTTGTGGACACGGTTTTTAGGCTTCAAAATCTAATTAAAGTCAACATCCAAACCAAAAAAAAGAGAGAACATCACACCCGACTTCACTTAATGCGATAACATTGCATCTCCAACCAGTTTTGTTTCCGTGATTAAAGCATGTGTTAAAGTGCTTGGTTAAAAACAGAACGCCTGTCAGACGTGTTTTTACTCATTACAGCAACACCCCAGCACCCTGTCCAAATATCAAAACAGTGTTAATTGTACTGATATTATGACTTTAAGACTGATCCAGATTACTAAAGGGCCCTCAGTCTAACTAGTAGCCACGTTGACAGAGTTAGTTATCCAATGTTTTCACCAAAAGCTGTTTTTTTAGACCATGAATAAACGCAATGTGAAAACAGCAACACCCTTAAGCCATATGTCATTGTGAGAAAAATCTGATACTGAAAGACTATGTGTCTTTTGTCTTTTTTTTTTCGAACTATTTGCTATTTCAGCCAAAATACTGCTTACCGGCTGAAATATGCATTGTTGCCTGCTAAGAAAATGGAAGTTGTGTGTGTGTGTGTGTGTGTGTGTGTGTGTGTGTGTGTGTGTGTGT
>CALSCE010010956.1:1447993-1476675 GCA_943593645.1 Bovichtus variegatus
GTGTGTGTGTGTGTGTGTGTGTGTGTGTGTGTGTGTGTGTGTGTGTGCGTTTTGGTGGGATGTTGGACCCCATTTCAGAGGTTTGTGTGATAAACAGTACTTTGCCTTTCACGCTCATGTGAGCAAGCCAGCCGCGTTTGTTCACCCGCACGGAGTATACCACAGGAGTCCAATTAAGACTGCATTCTTCACAGTGGTGCAGTAGTATTTGTGTACGTGGTGGGGACACAACCACCACCACCACCACACCACCAAAACAAATTTAAACAAACAGTGTTACTAACAAGTGCACAGTGAGCAGATGTGCAGTTCCCCACACAATTGATTTGCTTGCTTCGGGTTAAAAAGGGTTTTTGGACAGATTCAGCCTTTTTCTGTTACAATTGGGTGGTTTTTCTGATTGAACGTTTTCTTTATAATTTTGCCAGTCGGTATTTTTCTGATTATTCCAACAACACGTGAATGCAGCACAAATGCCCTATCTCGCAACGTTGACAAAAGTGACAAATAGTTCTTAGTATCCGCCCTGTGATTTTCAGATCTTCTCCAAAATTGAATGGGTTCTTCCTTGGCCCACGCTACACCCTTCCACCAAGTTTCAAGCCGTCATTGGCGGAGGTAATAGGTAAGAGAGCTGGCGTTTAGTGCAGTCCCATTTGCATTGTATTACATTGTATATGTTTTTTTTCACGTTACACACCCTCTCTACACCTCAAGTTTTAGTGTAGTACTGAGTAATACGGTAAAATACTTTGAAACGGTGTAGTCGTGTTGAATTTTCTATTCTAACACCAAAAAAACAGACCATTTTTTATTTCCCAAGGAGCTACCAGTAGTGAAAGCACAGACAATAGTTATCATTTTTGGAACCAAAAATATAGTCTTTGCAGCAGCGCTAACGGCACTGCAGCAAAGACTTTTGGCTCTAATCATTTGTGGCGCTATTGGTTTGCTGTTCTGTAGCCTGAAAATGACACAATGCTAGCCTAACTCTAACCATCACCAAGGCTAGTTGGTAGCTTCCCAGGTACCATTCCAGTCTTGGGACCTTTGTTGCATGTGATACCCTTCTGTCTCCCCTATTTCAAATCTCTACCTCTACCCTGTCTACCAAAGGTGAAATGCGAAAAAAGAAAGAAAAAGTAAGCTATTAATGAATTATTGTATTTAGAGCTATACATTTGTTTTCTGAAATCCCAGGGCTGATATACATCTGACCCTTAATTCTGACTCCACAAGTATCTCACGCCTACATGAAAACACAAAAGGAACACTTTTAATTTATCAGTGACATGTTGACAATTTTCTGTCAAACTGATTTAGTTGTGAGCGTTCAGCTGGATTCTCATTTCATCTGGTATCACCCTGCAGCTTCATAGTTTGGATTCTTTGAATGCAAGGTTGCTTCCCGCTGTCTTCTTCGCAAAGATTTTCAGCTGGCTATTTGCCCACAGCCTCACAGGCCTCAACACTGACAACCCCGAGCAGTTCCTCTTACCAGGGAGGAATCACTTTCTGCATGATTCCTCCACCACCATTGACAAAACAACAGGGACTCCTGCCCAGAAACTAGGATTAATTTTAGACAGCCAGCTGTTGTGTGAGGCTCACGCTGTAGCCAAGTCCTGATCCTGCAGGTACGCTCTGCAGAAGCTGTCAAAGCAGACGCTTTCTCACCATGAACACTGACCAGCTCAAGCTTTACGGTTGTGCTCGTGCACATTTTGTTGCAATTTCCAGCCCTTTTTTAAAAATGTTTTGCTGTGCATTACCGGGGATGTTCAAACTGAAAACCACACTGGCCTTAGAAGAGACACATGGACAGGCCCTGAAGAGGCAGCTCACTGTGACATCTGACGGTTTACGATGGCAACCTCAAAGAAAACAGAGCGAAGCGTTGGTGAAAAAGCAGCTTCTTTTTTGTTGAGTTAAATGGTATCATTAAGTGCTGTTTGCTGAGTGAGACGGATTGAAAGAAAGCAACTTTTTATCATCAGCACAAAATGCGGTTGAAGCAGCGCTTTTACTACAATAAAAGCAGAATAGTGTGAATTTGTGCCCTTAGACATCTCCCATCTGGACCACTTAATTTCCCTCCCTGTGTTACTCATAAGCTTCACACTCCACAGCTCATCCATGGTGCTCGGGTTGAATTCCAAACCCTGGTATTTGCATACGAGGCCCAAAATGATTTATATATGATATCCTTTTTAAAGAAGTGCACATTAGAAGAAGTCATTAGAGAGAGAGACTTTTTCTTCTACTTCTGCAACCCTGGAGATAGACTGAAAATATTGAGATATTATTTATAAACCTTGTCACCCAGCTCTATGCCATGGTATACAAAATCTGTTTCTATATTTACATATTTTCTCTAAAATAGCAGAACTGTTTGATTGAACCTTTTGAGGCGTATGAGTTGGTGTACTGTCATTTTAAAATCAGATTGGTATTTGGAAATGTATTGTTTATTATAAAGTTGAACTAATTATTCAAACAATTGACATAATTTTTTTTTCTGAAATACAGTTGGCGGTAGGTACAATTTTTTTGTATTAAAATTAAATGTATTTATTTAATATTTATTAATTTAGATTAATTAATTAATACGTTTTTATTTATTTACTATTGACAGAATGAATGTCTGAATAAATGTGGAATTGCCTATCACGTTCACGGAGGATCACTTTTATTCATATAAAATGTCATTATATATTGTATATAAGTCAGTTCTCTTACCATTATACAACCTAATACAACGTGTTAATCAGAGAGCTTTCAAAGTGTTGGTCCAGACTAGCTGTTTCCCCTGCTTCCCTCCTTTACGCTAAGCTAAGCTAATTGCATCCTGACTCCAACTCCATACGTAACGCACAGACATGACATTGATACTTCTCTTATCACCTTTGAAAAAAAAGGCAAATAAAGATGTTTGGCAAAAATTTGGTGCGAGCAAACTTCTATCTACATTTCCCAACATTTATTAAGCGGGGCTATCGAGGCAAAAGGTTTCGTTAGGTTTCAGACAGCCGGGTTAAATTTCAAACTCGAAACTCTTCATGAGAAACTTTGTGAGATGGCCTCATTGCAGACAACACACATTTTGTCTGAGCCCCTGTGCGTAGTCTGGATATTGATTTACCCACTTGGAAAAAAGTGGCCAAAATGAGAGCTCCATTTTCGAGTCCTGTCGGCTTCGAATTATTATCCAATTTGCAGTGTCAACGAGGGTCTTCATAACGAAGATATGTCTGAACAGTAGCAGACAACTGGCTTTGACTTGTGTTGAAGTCATGAGAGTGTAGCTTATGTTTAGACAAGGCTAGTGTCTGTGTGAAGAGGGTCAGTCTCAAGGTCAGCAAGCCACATTGTCTGAGCGTCCGATGAGGTAAACACTCGGCAACACTATTATATTAACCAAGCGAGCGTGCACGCGCTTGTGTGTGTGTGTGTGTGGGAGCGTGTGTGTGTGTGCGTGGGAGCGTGTGTGTGTGTGTGTGGGAGCGTGTGTGTGGGTAATTGTGTCAGAGAGCGGGATGGAGACAGATGGAGGGAGACAGTTTGACAGAGAAGTGGAAAATTCTAATACTGTATTAATAAACTTTCAAGAGGGAGTCACACAGAGACCTCCAGGTGATAAAACAACTCTAAATAAAAAAATATAAAAAACAGTTCAGATAAATAGCAGACGTTCATTAAATCAGGGTCACCAAAGAGGGTCATGAATAAAACACACACTGACTCCAGCAGAATAAACTACACTAAGTAGAGATAAATCAGGTGAATTTAGTCAGTTAACATGTTTCTTTGCTAGATTTATTCAATTTATTCTCTCCAGACGGTAAAAGAAATGTTTATTTGATGGTAAATGCAGGGGGGCATTGTTTTCCTTTAGACTGGGTCTGTCACCATACAGTTTTTTTTTCTTTTCCTTATTGAGAAGGCAGTTGTGATAGCTAATATTCACTGAATATTTCAGTTATTCAAATTCAATAAAACTCAATAACGGCATATGCTGTAGTCCAGTTCGCCGACTATCTGTTTCCGCAGGCCCAAAGTAATGGTATTATTTTTTTCCTTTTAGAGGTATTAAAAAAGTCTTCAAAGCTATTCATCTGTGCTCGTATTTGTACCCTGGTGTTGTCAGAGCAATGTGGCCTTTCGGAGCAATGGGCATTTGTTTTTCCGGGTAACGGGCTTTCGAAAAAATGGGCTCGCAGTCCAATGTGACATTTTTCCAGCAATTGGGGTTTCGGAATAATGGGCCTTCAGAACAATGGCATGGGCACCCTCTCATAAACCTTTTTTTTTTTTTTTTTTCAGCTGCAGCAGCCCAAAAAAAAAAGCTGCTGTCCACTACTCGCTCAGCACCAAACAGCAGACGGACACTAACTAGCTGGTGAACGTATTGGAGCGTTTAGCTGCTAAAAAGCCCCATGTTTTCCTCAGGAGTTAGTGGAGATGAAAAGAAGCGACATGGACAGAGAATATGTATAAAAACGCACATTTGCCAGCTGAAACACGTCTGATTAGGAACGTTAACGTCGCCATCTGTCTGCTGAACATGTCAACAGGCAACTGTTTGCTCACATATTCTCCATCAACTTTACATGGTGTTCTGTCAATATTGTGCTCAAAGCTTGTTACACTGGTTCCAAGTTTAATACTGCTTTAGGATAAATAATGTGTGTGTGTGTGTTTATACAGCATATCTGACAGACACGTGCGAAAGGAGACAAGGTAGTAAAACCTTGTAATGAGACAACTGTTATTACTGCCTCCCTCTTCCCTCTGACCTGGTTACACAACTAGACAACTTATTATGTGTCAAGTTGAGAGGAGGAAGGAAGGAAGGAAGGAAGGGAGGAAGGAAGAAGAAGAGAGAAGCCTGTAAAAGGTATATGAGACACATGAAGACAGAAGGTGCAAAAAGAAGGAGAGCGGTCAAGGAAGTCGAGGAAGTAATGAGGAAACATACTGGAGGGAAGGACATACAAAGGGTGAGGAGAGGGCTATAAGGAGGAAAAGAGATATGAAGGTAGCAAACATAGGGAGGAGGAGGAGGAGGAGAAGGGAAGGGAGAATGAAAAGCAAGGGAAGGGATATAGAAAACGCATGAGGTAAAAAGGGAAAAAAAAAAAAAAGGAGAAGAAGAAGAAAAGGAATGACGCAAACAGGAAAAAACGAAAAAAAGAGGCTTGGAAAGAAAAGAAGGGAATGAAAAGAGAGAGAGAGAGAGGTATCAGTATGACTCTATCCATGTGTAACTGCCCTGTGCTGTTGGGCAGTGAAGCTGCAGAGAAATGATTACATTTAGAGCACACACACACACACACGCACACGCACACACCACTATTTAATCAGGTTGCCTCAATACAAGCATCAGAATTATTGTCCAATAGTAAATACACCCAAACACACACACACACACACACACACACACACACAGAAGCTGGCTTAACCTTCACCCAAAAAAAGGGCACACACACATTGACACACACATGATAAACAGGGGAAGGGAAGATTGGATTGGTTGGTAGCGACCACAGAGACACGGTCAAAGTGACAGCAGGTTACAGCCAAGCCGTTAAAAACATGGATGAGACAACACTGCAAACCGGCCTGGTGCTCTGCCCACATATATTTTGTAAATCCTACATGTCCGTTAAAGTCCTTTCTCCTGTAAATAAGTATATACTTTCAGGCTAATAGTCCAATTGATGTCATGCCCTCCAAAAAACTACAAAACTGTGTGTATACTGGGCCGTTTATATTCGTTGGAATATACTGGTTTGCTTATTCAGAGCAGAGAGTGTACTCTGGGCGCATCTGAGGATACGGAGTAGCAGAGTGCCAAACGCAGTGAATGTAAACTGCTGCAATCACACAGACAGTAGATTCATCATTTTGATTTTTACACTATATTTCTACTATAAGCACTTGAATCAGCATGTCGAGTAGGACCGAGCTGCACCCGAAACCAGCCTGACCCGCAAGACAACTACTGTGTAACAGAAAAGCATAAAGACAGGTACAGATTAAATGTGCTGTATTAAAAATCAAGTCATGAAGGGCCCTTCAGGCCAATACTGAAGGACTCTTCTGACTGATTTCTAGTCTGGATTGGTAGACGTACTATTTCCATGTTAAAATCTTCCACCTGTGATTTAGGGATCGCCTCTGCACAGTGCTACAGTGAAATCTTGCGCAGGTCTGTCTTTTCTGTTTTGTTGTGTTTTCCAGTTATTCCTTTGTAAAGAAACCTGTCTCACATTGGTATGTATTGCCAAAACAAATCAGAAAATCAACTGCTTGTCCAGCCATGTGTAACATCCCTTCATATTTGTTCATTTATTTATGTCATGTTAAGTTATTTATCAGGTTTTTGTTATATGTTTCATGTTTAGGTTATAATACGTTTTACCTCTTAGAGTGATTTTTTGTTCTACTTTGTTTGTTCTTCAGTAAAGACCCATTTGATTTTGAAACCTTGTCCTGAGTCGTGCATTTGAGTTCCAGCATTTGTGTCACGGAGCTAACACCATGATGTGTGAACTATTCCTACTACATAAAGGACAACCTCAGAATTGTCTGAATGTGCTTTAATCCTCCGTATGTAATGGACGGAGTGGAGGCTACAGGTTGAAATGATACCTCATCCAACAGTGTTGCCTACTGCACCGCCTACAGTGGTGGAAGAAGAACTGAGATATTATACTAGAAATACTCTGTTACAAGTAAAAGTCCTGCATTCAAAATATACGTAAAGATATCAAATGTAACATTTTCCGCATTGAAATGTCTAAAACGACGAAACCTATGTTTTATATATATATATATATATATATATATATATAGTGTTGAGTTGTGTACTCACATTACCCCAATTTCAAACCAAGACAAATCCATAAACTTAATCAAGGTCAGTTTTATTTTGACGCCCGTATGGGGCAAAGTATCCCCTTTGTGCACGTGTTGTGGTTGTCTACCATGAATTCACTTTCTATCGAGTTTTAAGCAAAATTTTTACATTCACTTTTAAGATCTTTGGTTGATTTTAACAATATATTTCTAATGGATGAAAGGTTTCTGGATCGGAAGTGTGGATTTTAAGTTATCAGAGAAACAAGCTGAGAAAACGTTAGCGGTTAGCTCCCAGCCCTTCCTTCCTGTGTCCGTAACACATATTTTTAACGTGAAATTGCTTTATTCAGTGTTTTTACAGGTTTTAATCACCAGGTCCGTTAGTTTTGGAGATGAGGAGACCTCTGCGGATAATTCGGCTTCTGGTTAAAAACCCCCGTCAAAGATGAGCACAGAAGGAATTCTAACCATGACGACCATGGTGGTGAAGACAAAAAACACCATTATCCTACACCACTTCAATACACCACCATACTCTGTCTTGTGTTATTGTTTTGATTAGGACACCCTTATTGGCAACAAATTGCATCCTGTGCATTTCAAGTATGGAGAAAAGTATTTATTTACACCAAAAAAAAAGCACCTTTTTGTTTGTCTCAGTACATTTTCAGCATGTCAGGGATAATGGCTGTCTAAAAATGAGTAGGCCCACTCATTATACACACTGACCTATTTCAGAATAATATATATTATATCATTGGAATATGATTAGCGATGCATGTGCACATCACTTTGATGTTGGAGCAGGTGAAAGCGGGGCTAATTTTAACATATTAATATACTGCTGGGCAAAAGTGCCTCGGAAATGTAGTAGAAGTATAAAGTAGCATATAATAGAAGGTACACATACCTCAAAAAGTACAGTGCTTGATTACATGTACTTCATAAAAAGGACTTTATGTGACTGTTGAATAAACAAGAGCTTCTGAACCGACAGACACACACACCGTCGAGTTACTTCGCTCCACTTCCGCTGTCGGAGACGCCGATGAAGGGAGGAGGAGGCATCTATGGTGTGTGTGTCAGTGAGAGGGAGGAGAGCGTGTTTGTCTCAAGACATTTCTCACAATTATAATCTATATTGAATTACCCATGGGACCCGTGTAGTTGCTGGTTTTATGCTTGCCTCTCTTCAACTTATTTCTCTCTCTCACACACACACACGCACACACACACACACACACTTTTTACGCAGTACAAAAACATACCTCCAAATCCCTTTCTGTTAAGATCAAAGTCAGTACTTAAAAACATAGCGTGACTTCCTGTGAACTCACTTCCCTTCTTTGTTCCTTCTCTGCCAGCTCTCTCCAACGTCTGCTCTCTGCTATTTCAACTATATTTCGTTAGTTGGAAATCAATAGTAAAGTACACTAAAGAAAGAATGTGATCGCCTTTATTTCACGTGATACAGATCCATTCAAATACCAACGGTCTAAGAAGGGGACGTAGACACCACGACGTAACCTTTTGGTCTGTGGACTACTGTTTTGAAGCCTGGAGTTTGTTGTTTTGCCGGTCGCCATCTTGGTTTTTTTGGAACCAAAAGTGACACGAGAGTGTGGAGCGAAGTACAACCGAACGCTGAAGAAGATATCAACCAAAATATTACGATTAACTTTCATGAAGTGAAAACACAGTGTGAAAGGGTTAAAGTTGTTAGACGAAAAACTCCGACAACACCGAAACGCCATAGTAGCGACTTGATAATCACAAGGTAGCCATGCCCTCAAACATACCCTGCTTACTGAGGTAATAAATCAAGTGAGAAGTAGGTTCATTTTCGTATAGACTTCTATACAATTGGACTTCTTTTTGCAACCAGCAGAGTCGCCCCCAGCAGGCCATTAGACATAATGTAGATTTAAGGCGCTTCTGCATTGGCTTCACTTTTCAGACCCCAAGGTTGCCGTTTGGCGTGTTAGGATACTAACATTTGCTAATTAGCCCTAGTAAGTACATGTAAGGCTGATGGAAATGACATTAGTTTTGCATAAACCAAGTATTCCACAAATTAAAATGTTTACCCGATGATTGCACCAAATGAAAAGTCAACGGATCAAAGTTATTATAACTCATCCTCTCGGGACCATAAATGTGTGTTCCAAATTTCACAGCAATAAACCCAAAAGTTGCCAAGATATTTTTTATAAAACGCAAACATTTCCATCTCATGGTGGCACTAGAAGAGACACATTGTCTGGACACCATGGATATCTGTACCAATGTTTGCGCCAATCCATCCAGTAGCTTTTTCACAGGATAAATAGAAATTTTGACCTGATTGGAAGGAAAGCCACAGGGTTACCAAGTAATTAGATGTTATCCTCAAGGGAACTTTAATACATGTAACATATTTCACGGCAATCCATAAATTACTTGTCAAAATATTTCACTCTGAACCACAAATGTCAGACTCACGGTGGTTCTAGAGAAAAAGGTTAGAGGTTCTCCAAAGTCAGGAAAATTCAGGCTCATGAACGTCTGTACAAAATACAAACCGCATTCTTTGTTTTCTTTTCACGTAACTTTTTTCATCTCCCAACTACAAGACACTCACTTCATTACGATGAATTATTAAGTACAGGAATAAATAAATAAATACAAACAAGGCATGGTGATACAACTGGAGGGTGAAGGATCTTACAACGAAAGAAGGGCTGTCATCCAATCACATTGCATTGTCAGAAATAAAGTCGTTAATAATTGTGTATTAATTAGGAAGTGTGCTACTTTTCTCTGATCTTGCGTAACTATAGAGTACAGCATGACATGTGTACAGTATGCTGCTACTGTGAGATTTTCTGGATAGTAGATACAGATTGCATGTTCAGGAAAAACCTCAAATAAAATAATTGAGAGTGATTAATGTGTTTCCCTTTTGTTATTCTACCAGAATTGATAAAAGAACAGTTTTCACTTGACAGACTGACTGAGAAGTATGACCGCTTACTTTCTGCCTTGCCCCCCTTCCTTCATTTTTCATCTTCCTTCTGCACTCCCTTGCTCCCTCTCCCTTCGCACTTTCTCATTTAACATTGCTCACACACTTTTAAATAATTAAGATGCAATAAATCCCACTGTCACATCAGTTTTTCAGACTCCATCCTCTGCCCGCATATGTGTGTTTGGATTTAATACCGTCATTGTGGTTGTGAGACTGCAGCCGAGAGAGCCGAGCGAGATCTTATGTGCACGCGAGAGAGAAAGAGATGTACCAAAGAAGAATTTTGGCATTGAAAGAAGCCTACTTTATTGATTGTCACCCTTTTCAGATATGCCATGCTCTTATGCCAAACAGAAATCCATGACCGGCACGTAATTCGCTGTTGATGGAAATGTTACCAGAATCCTTCCGGAGGCACGGAAAGAACAGCGGCTGGATGAAAGAAGACGAAATCCGCTCAAAAAAACACTTCAGTCCATCTTTTCTTTGGCTGTCTCGGGTGATTTTGTTTGGCCTTTGCATTCTTTACACTTGAACACGTTCCCAGGGCACACCTGAGCATTCGCAGCTCATGCACTCGTACATAAATGCCCGGGCTTTTGGGGAAGAAAGAAAAAAGACGGTCAACCCCATAACTGCTAATGCAACTAATCTTCATTTAACCCAAACACACACACACACACACACACACACACACACACTCATGGAGTGTCTGTGCTGGAGAGATAACCCAGAAAGGATTAGCTATAACATGTTGAGCAAGAAGAAAACACACGCCATGGCTATGTGTGTGAGTGGGAAAGCGAGGGAAATAGTTTCACAGGAGAGAAACAAAAGGTGTTTGTAGGCCAACACCACTTTCATACTCCACTGCTACAAGAGTTAATCAAGAACTCTTGTCTCTTTTAGGAAATATGAATAATATGTGCCTCATACATATTATCACCAAGTGCAACTAAATCTAAGTTCTAGTTTTCAAACCTGTCCAGTGTGGTGTGTGTGTGTGTGTGTGTGTGTGTGTCTGTAATGCTGCATTCATATAAGCCCTGAAAACTAGTTAGCTTTGTTGGATGTCAGTCAGCCACAACAGTGAACAATATAAATGAGAATTGTTCAAATTACATTTCAATCATGCACCACATTTCAAAAATGTTAAATGGTTTGTTTGGCTGTCAGGACTCATAAAAAGTGTTTACTAGTGTGAATGAATAGCAGACAAAGCCAAGAAAAGAATGGGAAGAGTTCAGCCAAAACACAATCTGAGAATTTAGATTTTTTTCTGCCTGAAAAGTTTCGAGTGTAGATCGGGCAGTCGGATGAAAGCTGGTCATTATTCAATATTTGTCTGTTCGAGTGGCTGCATATAATTTGATTGATATTTAAGAATCTAATTTGTTGAAGTTTATCATTATCCTACTCAATACAATGAACATCAAGTTCCCTAAAGATCTACAACGGAGTCTGTCAACCTTAAGGGGGTCAACTTCTGAGATGGAAATAGTAGTAGACATCTGTTATTACAGTTTTTTACAATCATTATAATCACTAACATCCTTTTGTCCACTCTGTAGTCACATTTTCAAAACTCTAAACACAATTAGCAGAACATCCATGGGTTGTGGACCGTACCATTAACACAACTCATGTTGTTTCCAATTCCATATTGCCATTAAAGCTTTTACTGCAGAAATTCTGTCCCTTATATATTTTTCTTCTCCAGTCTACATTCTATAAAAGGTACAGATGACTCTTTCACTTTCAGATAGTATGTTGCTAAATATGCACGCATTCGACCTTCAACCAAAGAATGTGGTTTACGTTAAAAGGAAGGTTTAATTATAAAAAACAAGGGATTTCAAATTGTCTACTGCATTAAGGTAGAACTGAAACATGAAAAGTGATGGAATATTTGAAACGCCATCAACTGTTAGTATTTTGAAAGTCATTGGGCTATGATTGACTCTATGTTCCTCTTGAATAGAAAGCATCTGCCAGTGTATTGAAATAATGATTTGTTGAGTTGAGCAAAAAAACAACTATTTGGCTAATTGCATGTTGTAGATGTGTTGCTGTGTTAAGACTTTATAAAAGGTATCTTGAAGCTGAGGTAGGCAACATATTGTTGGCATCATTGGGCAAGAATTCCACAGTAACCTCTCAGCATATTGTCATTCAAGTGGTCTGAGAAAAAGAAAATCTGAATTCTGCACCTCCTCTCTGCTCTGTTTCCAAGCTTTAGAAAAATCTAGTCCTAATCACAGGTAATTTCAGAGAGAGTGACAGGAGAGTTACGACAATCACGGGTAATTTCAGAGAGGAAACGTTCCTATTGGCTGTTCTACAAATGCAGATGGGGCATGCACATCCCTTTGGTGAAAGTCTAACACGGTGGAGGAATATCCTGCATGAAAAGTTCCTCTTCCAGCAGTGGCAACAACTGCCTACACTGCAAAGTAACCCAAACAAAGACGAAGAAGGAATGATCAAAAAGAGAGTAGGACAATATCGGCAAAGCATTTCAGAGATTTAGAGAAATTGCTGCAAATAGTCTACCTTCTGCTCAAGACTGTGGCCAGCGTCCTTAGCTAACGTTAGCCTCACAGTTTAGTTATCGTCGCTAAAGCTTAGCGGTTAGCAGCAGGCTAAACTGTTTGTAACATTTTCTCAACATCTCTCTATAGTTCTCTCTTATGATAGTTAAGCCTTCTTTGTGAGCTCATCGCCCCACAACCTTTATGTTGAACCACCCATCCACCCCAACTCACTGCCAACGTAAGACTTCCTCCTTTGCTAAAAAAAGAAAAACACAACATAATTCCTCCAGCCGCTAAAAGGATTTGTCACTTGAAAGTTAACTTTTTTTTTTTTTTTTTTTTTTTATCGTTTTGACTTAAGTTGTGGTTGTAGGGTCGGCGGCTGGCGGGTGGGGAATGATGCAATTTGTAGTCCCTCTATGCTACACAAGGAAACAAAACAAAAGTGTTTTATGGTGAGGTATGGAGGATGAGTTGATAAGTCTCACAGCCGGAGGAAATAAGCTGCTCTGTAGTCTGGTGGTACAGCAGCGGATACTTCTGTATCGCTTGCAAGATAGCAGCAGGGTGAACAGGCTGTTGCTGGGGTCGGTATTGTTCTTTAATATCCTTTGGGCTCTGCGGTGACACCTCACCTTGCCGATATCACTGATGCTTGGTAGATGGGTCGAATCAAGTCAAAGCATTTAAAAAGTGTTAAAAACAGGTTTTCCCTGTTCAAGGAAGTTCTTCCTCTGCCACCCTGAATGCCGTTACAAGAAAATACAAGGTATAAAGTGATGAATTCAATAGAATAACACCATGTTGAATATATAATATACAAGTAATGTAGAAATTATGCTACAATGAAGCTTAAATCACCAGTTGCAGAGCCCTCCTGTCCTGGGCCGTACACAAACCATGCCAATTTTTTATCGAATGTAAAAATTGTAAAAGTGTAAAATGCCATCTTTCTGTAACCATACTGTGTTTGAAATGTATATTTGTTGAAAGAAAAACAAGCCAAAAAATATTTAAGGAATAAATAAATAAAAGAAACCCTTATGTGATGAATTTGATGCATTAGAGAAGATCACTGAGCCGTCTCTATAACATTCCTCTTCTACCTTTCTAATCTTGTTGGGACCAACACAGGCCATTAGGTATGTGGAATGTTGATGAGGAAAAACGCAGAACAAATCTAATGCTTTTCAGAAAATAAAAAGCACTAAAGCAAATTCATACAACTCCGTGACCTCATTATAGAGGGCATAGAGTATGTATAGTTGCAATTATGTAAATGTCGCTTTTCATTAACCTCTAGATGGATGAGAGCGACTAATGCAAGATCATGTGGGAATATGAAAAATGAATAACAGTACATATTGTGAGTTATGTATGGGAAAGGGAAGCAGCGGTGTTGACAGACTTTATCTGGCCTCTTCTGCTTTCCCTGCTGTCTCTGGGTGTCGACACTGTGTGCAAAATACAGACGCGATGAAGATAATTCATCTCTTAAACCGTGAAATATCCTCAAGGCATCTTCACAGACCTGCAGAGGTGCTGTCACACTTAAACTTGCTCTCTCACACTCACAGATTTCAGGCCCTTGAGGTACCAGTGGAACACATTTAAATCCTCCCAAACCCATCAGAAAGGCTCAATGAAAAAAAAAAATAGAGCACTTAAACTATTTTTTTGTGACTCCCAACTGTTTGTAGGTGAGTGTGTCCGCATTATATTTATAAGGGTACCGGTGTTTATGTTTGCTTGCCGTATGTGTGTATAAAATGTTTAATCTCTAAGAGATACAGTACATGAGCTGACCAAAGCAATTTGCTACCTTCACCAAAACTCCTAAAACCCCTGGCTGAATCAGTGCATGTCCATGCATTTGTGTGCATTTTCATGTCAGTTTTGGTGCCTGTGCTAACAGCAAAACAAATTATTCAGCTTCACTAAAGCATAAACCAATACCGTTTTGGGTCACTGCGTCCGCTGGTAGAAATAAATTGGTGCAATATGTCAACAGTGGCTAAAAAAGATGTCTTTTCGTTTTTTTAACAATCTAGCTAATCTACCTAAATTGTGACAAGTTCAGCAGTTTAATGGTTGAGTTGATGTTCCTAATTAGCTAATTTCTCCATAGTGTATGCACTGGAATAACAAATAGACTCACACTTTAAGACAATTTGGTGTTTCATCCAAACCAGAGTGCAAACAGGGGCAGTGAAAAAGAGACAGGACACAATGAGAAGGGGACGGTGAAGTGGAAGAGTCAGTTAAGGCAGTAGTATGCGTCATAGAAAATTCTGCATTCGAGCAGCCTTTGGTTGACTCCGTGCAAACAGTCCGTGTGGAGAGCAAAAGAGGCCAAACGCATTGGTCGAAATGCAATCTCGGAACCCATCTGCTATCGTCTGACGATGATTTAGCTTAAAATTAGCTTGGAAACTGGCTCATTGTGATATCAATCCTATTGTGGACAACGTCTCTCAAGTCCAACTCCAGTCCTGCATCTCAAGTTGCTTATCTGACTGTTAACAAACCAGTACATGAAAAAATAAGTCTTGGCCTGGATATCTGCTGGCTACACCAGAGCCCTAGAAATATTGGTCCTTGCCCCAAGAGGCTCATCGTCGTCTGACGGATAGCTGATGGGTTCTGAAATCGCATGGAAAATGCTTGTCAGATTGCCAAACAGTGTCTGACTGGAGACATGTACGATAATAAAGAAGCCACAGCTGAAAGCCATTGTAGTAAAAATAATTAAAGATGTCCTTTTCAACAATCAATTCCGACTGAAGTGTATCCCTTGCAACATTTCTTTAAATAAAATAATATAAACAATGTCATCTAACCCACATATAGTGGTTAGCCGGCAGTAAATTTGATACAGACTAGCTTTCTAATACTAGTAAAGCTCGGCTACGCCCGTTGGTTACGTGACCCTTTGTTTTGTGGCTTTGTTTGGTCTCGCATTGAAACATTGAAATGTCCTGAATGGAGGGCAGAGATCCCTGATGGATATTTCTTTCTTTCCTCATTATAAGGTGATCCAATAAATCAGTACATTTTGACTGTGGCTCTGAAGCTCTGAAGACCGGATGGCAGATGGGAGTCTAATGGTCCATCCATTTCAGTAAGGCACTTTGCCACGCCCACCTCAATATAGAGGAACTGTATCATCCTTAATAGGGAGAGGGAACAAGCAGGTCAAGTGCAAGGTAAATGAAGATGGATCTCAATGCCAGTGTCAACCGTAGATGAGGTTGAAAACATTTGACGGATCATGGCCTTATAATTAGCAGTCTGCGAGTTGTCCAAGGGAACTGATAACTTGAGCCGGTGGGACTGGACTGGCAGCAGGACTAAGCCACTGTGCTCAGAAAATCCAAAAACCCTGTGAATATGTTGTAGCGCTTCCTCCATCACACACACAACTGTAGCTGTTATTCACGTAGCTTTCGCTGGGTTTTCGTTTGTTTTGCTACAGTGAGCCCACTTTACAGAGAAATTCAAACCTGTCTTCTGTTACTACAATCCACAGGATGTAAGCAAAAACAAACGATGACGTAGGGTCAGCAAATTCCACTCAACTGGCTGTCAGTGGGGTGTCAACATGCCTACTTTCCTTCAGTAGTTATCTCTTTTTGGTCTATAAAACACATTTTGTTAATGTGAAGGAAAGTCTTAATGAGCAGAGTTCTAGAAACCAAAGGAGCTGATGGAGAGCGAAGTGATGTCTTTTACGCTGAAGGTTCATTAGATGTTGATCAAGGAGAATACAAAATGAACAGCACAAGCGAATACAGAGATGCGGTCACAGTGTGCCACCATCCATTCTGGCAGAACAGCCACTTTCTCTCCACATTTGTCCAAAAACAAGGCACTCCATAAATTGTTTAACTAAAGATGGATCCCCAAGATGGCTCCTTAAATCCTAGTCAACACATTCTAAGTAAGACAGTCATAGCCTCTCCCTGACCTTGCCAGTCTGAATACACTGGGCCCATCGTAACTCTTAACTTGAAGCTGTGGTTTGTTGGGAACAGCCTGACCTGAGAAGGTACATTCTGTAGGCTGACCTTTGACCTAAGAAAGATTTGTATGTGCTCTGCCATAAGAACCACAGTCGCATCTCCAAATATGTACACGTATGAGAAGTTTGAACATATCAACATGTGGATACTAAGAATAGTTATGTAAACTGGACCAGTAATATGACTTGTTCCAAGATTCCTTAACAGTTCCTACATGCATGTTATTTCTCTGTTGTCTTTTCTAAGAACACAGAAATGGGAATTCAAGACATTTTCAGATTTCCTTCACTAGTTTGAAAAAGTAAGAATGACTCTTACTTTAGATTGAATGACTCACTGGGATATTACTACAGTCTATCTCAGTGAATCCTACGACTTTAGCTCCCCGGGCTTCCAATCAGTCCCATACTCTCATACTTTATAAGCTACCTGATTAACTCAAAGCTTTCACGTCCCACTGCGATTCCTATTCATGTATCCCACTGGCATTAAAAAAAATTTTCAGAGACACTATTAGTTTAATGGCATAATCTGTCTTTGCAAAAAGATGTTGAATGTATTAGGTGTTGGCGTGTATTGATCATTTTCACAGGGTTAGGGTAGGGTTGTTGGATAATAGTTAGGTTATTTTTAAAGTCTGTCTTAAAACAATAACCACACGCCCTTAAACAGATGTTGTTTCTCACCTCGGCTTTATGGAACTTTAGAATGAGTTTCAGCTCATTGTTTAGCTGTCCAGACTGCAGCTTTACCATTTTGGTTCACTCCCACCGCTCTCACGGCGTCATTCTCGGCTGCAGCAGGCAGATGTTTCGAGCAAAAGAAACTCTAAAAACTCGCTGTTTACTACCTGCTCATCACTAAAGGGACTAGTTTGATAACATATTGGAGCATGTACAAACTAAAGAGCCAAATAGTTTTGCCTTCATGAGTCGGTGAAGACCAAAAACAGTTGATATTGGACTTGTGCTCATCAGGTGGTCACAAACACAGCTCCAAATGAACGGTAATGTTGCTCTATAATTGCCGGATGTGTTAATAAGCAACTGTTAGCCAACAAGTTCAACATATCAACATAAAAGGGGATGTTTTGTCAATGTTGGGCTTGCAGTTTTAATTATGTATGTAATCTTAATTCATTTAATTTCAGTGGATATCATTTAATTTTCAAAACTGCACATGGTTTGGTCTCCCAACACAATTTTTATAGAGAGAAAAACTGCAAATGTGAAAAGAAAATGACCGCTATTCTACTGTGGTTCAAAAAAGTGCTTTCAGTGAACGCCCGCTACCTACTGAAGCCATTCGAGAATGAACTCATACTGGTAGTTACCAGAAAACTCAATAGTGTTACATTAGTGCAACGAGAGGTACGGGACTGCATATGTCGGGTGAATATATAGTCACATGTTCTTGTCGGTGTACATGTGTACGCACTCAAACCAGACCTCTGTTTGAACTAGACTCATTCCAAGCTAACGATAGTACTAGCACAGGCACAGCTTGAGTGAGGCAGCTAATAACATTGGGGCTGATGCAGCCTGCATAATTGCCTGTCGGTAACATCAGGATTATCTCAATTCTCTCGGGACCACTTAACTCAACACAGCAGCAGACTGTCCTTCCAGCTTTCACATGGTCCAGTCTCAGTAGGTTTGTTTTATTACGCTGTCTCTCTGCTGCTGTCAATGCCGTTTCTGCTCCTGGTGTGGTTTGGTAGTCGCCAGCATCAGTGTAGGCTGATGGTCGAAGTTGTTCGGAGACTAAGATGACTCGTATGTCTTCCCCTTCCTGCTCCCAAAGGAACCCCCCGGGGTGAACTTGTTTTTTCCGCTGAGTTGGCTTCTTTGGTGCTTTTGAATGATCTTGTCTCACTAGGAGCCGGCAGCCATACCTTGGATATGGAACATTTCTGCTGTTTGTCACGGCCGATGTAATGGTCCGACCAAAAAACAAAACAAAATATGAGCTTTGCTTTGTTGCTTAATGCCCATGTCACTGCAGCTACAGCTCTTAACTGGTGCCGTATTTAATGAAAATATGCCTTATACTCTTGTTGGTGGATAAGATATTAACAACCTAATGATGGTGTTGAGTCTGGTTTTCCTGTCCTTCTCCTACAGTCTCGTACTTGTAGTAGACTCTCTCTCTCTGTCTCTCTCTCTTTCTGTCTCTCTCACTCTGTCTCTCTCTCTGTCTCTGTCTCTCTCTCTCTCTCTCTCTTTTTGTCTCGGTCTCTCTCTGTCTCTCTTTCTGTCTCTCTCTCTGTCTCTCTCTCTCTCTCTCTTTTTGTCTCTCTGTCTCTCTTTCTGTCTCTCTCTCTGTCTCTCTGTCTCTCTCTCTGTCTCTCTATCTCTCTGTCTCTCTGTCTCTCTCTGTCTCTCTTTTTGTCTCGGTCTCTCTCTGTTTCTCTCTCTGTCTCTAACCTCTGTCTCTCTCTCTCTCTGTCATCCGTCCCATCTCCCTGTGGGCACAGAAGGAAGCTTGATGGGACTTCACCAGCCAATGAGACCAGTAATTGTTTATCGATCTATATCAATAAGCGCAATGCTCATCTGTGAACAACAACTTATTCCAATGAAGCCAAACAAAGAGAGCAGCAATCGGTGTGTTGATGAATCCATTAGTAATGCTGTGTGTAATACACGCATACACACACTGGCACAGATCTTATTGGCAATGTATATGCAGCCTTCACTCATTCTTTGTGCAAATTAAAGGATTAATGACAAACAAAAAACTGATAAATATAGGAAAATAAAATAAAATAGTGGGGAAAAAAACGATGAAGCCTAAAAAATATATATTTACACTCCCTATCATGGATTTAATTTAAAATTCAAATATGACAAATATGCAATAGCTCTGACGTAGCATTCCAACTGGCAGTCATCCACCCTGCTGCAGAGTTCTTGAATTGGATGCTGAACTCCCACCAGCTTAAGTTCCCCTGCGCTGTAGCTGAGCCTGATCTTTGGCCTTGAGTTGAGGAGCTTTTTCGCTCCCTGACTGATGTAAGGTCTGAGTGTTTACTTCTTCGTATTTTTATTCTATCTGTTTTGTTACTGAACTTGTTGTGAAGGTGTGATGAAATGCCAGTGAAGCAGCCACACACACACACACACACACACACACCAGCAAACATGTAAAGGAAATACAAAATGACTACTGGGATTCCTGTCAGGTTCACACTGGCATTCAATACAGGTAAAAGGAGGAGGCGGTTGCCACGGTAACACTGAGTGACATCATCGGCTGTATGAAAAAAGTAGAAAACGCATTACTGGGCTCTTAGGTGGATGTGTGTCCCTGCGTGTCAGTTGAAGAGCTTTTTATGAGGTCCTGCAGATGAGAGGGAATGTGTGATGTGTATGCAATAGAGATAGTGTGTGTGTGTGTGTGTGTGTGTGGGTGCTGGAATGTCAATGAAACAGAGAGGTACTCTATAATTTACACGGTCCCAACATAGTACAATGTGTTTTGAGGTGCTTGGAGCCAAGTACAAAAACTTTTTTATCTAAGTTCAACATGAAAAGATTGCAGGTCATTTAGGTATTTAGACGTGCTTGAAGTATAGCTTACTTATTGGCTTCATCTGGCTTGATCAATAGATATATAGGTATCATCTGCATAACAATGAAAGTTTATGGAGTATTTCCTAATAGTTTTGCCTAAAGGAAGCATATATAAGGTGAATAGGAATGGGAAATATGTATATCTACAGTATCTATAATAGGAAAAAAAAACAAAGACAATAATAATAATTAAATAATATCCATCCATCTTCATCCGCTTATCCGGGGTCGGGTATATATTAAATAATATATTATATATAAATGAGTATCAGACAAAGAATAATTTAATTTGAGCAAAGCCAAATCTCTGTGCTCAATAAATCTTTTATTTTTACTTTAAACCTTTTTATCAAAACAAAACAAAAAGTCCTGTTATGTTCAACAGCAGGCACCTAAATGAAACCATGGCAGTCCACTTTGATAAACATTACTGTATTCACCTCAAGAGAATACTAGACATTTCTGCACTGATATTTATGTTCTAATTGGTTTTGCAAACTGTATATTTAATCATTTTAATGCAACAACATTTACAAGAAAGAAAATTAGTAGAAACCTAACATACTATAAACCAGTGAGTTTTGAAATGAAACCCAAGACAGTTTAAAAATTATTCAATGTGTTTAGCTGATAGAAACACACGCACACACACACGCACACACACACGCACACACACACAAACTTGATAGTCTAGCAGGTAGCCACTGGGAATAGAGGTAGTGTTGCACATAGACAAAAGTGCTACAGTTTCAAAAGAAAGAAAAAGGTTTGCCTGGCCTGAGAAAACAGAGAGAGCACTGACACACAGACTCGAACATGCCAAAGTGCACACAGACACACACGCACGCACACACACACAAACACAAACACCAGGAGAGATGCTGGCACAAAGTTAAGACTAAACGTCACTGCTGTCATTTTGCCCTGAAGCAAAAACACTGACAAATGCCAAACTCCGAAATGTGTTGTCTGTGACCGACCCTAGAAATACAGAGGGGAGACAGACAGAGAGACAGGCAAAGAGACGGCAAAAAAAAAAAAAAAAAAAAGAAAAGTGTAAGATGTGTGGCATAATTGAGCTCTAGGCGGATTTAACAGTGATAACATTGCTGTGATGATTGTCAAGTCCAGAACGCATTTCCCTAAATCGCATCAGTCAGATGTCAGGAGAACGTGCAGTTATTTCCTGTCATTCATCATAAGAAATGTGCTCATCAGCCTCATCAGTCTCTGTTCATCTTTTGAATCGCTAAGCCTTGTGATTGTCTTTTCTGCCCCTCAGCTTGCGAACCCCTTTTAAGCCTGACAACAATATTACATCTATATTCTCTGAATTTCTCTCACATTGTACTCCTCATTTTTGACTCCTGGTGACGTCAATATAGAATTTTTTTTTGTCCCCCACAAGCCATGAGTAGTGAGTTTCTCCATTCAGTTCAGTCATTTCACCTGCTGCAGTCTGTAAATGGCCAAACCGTGTGAAAGGCCATACTCTTGACTTAATCTTGTCTTTTGGCTTACTCCTGTGGAACCTATCTTGACAAATTATACACTATCTGTCTGACTAGTTCGCCATGTTATTTGACATAGCAGAACCCCACTCTGCTCAGAGACCTCAGCTCTTGAAACACCACCCACTCATTTGTGCACAGACGACCTTGTCTAGCTTTACACCAGTAGCTGTCTGGCCACCATGTTCATAGAAACCAAAAAAAAAAAACCTCAGCTTTACTCAGGCTAAAAGAAAAATCACACAGAGAATGTGCAGAAAGAAAAGAAAACAAGACGAGCCTCCAATGAACTTCTAAAAAAAGATTTTTAAATATAAATATCTGGAAGAGGGCAGCTTGTTAAATTGTCATATCATATTTTAGTTATTTTTGATAATATAAATTGATGAAATAACGGATACCAGCAAATATCCTATTGTTGCCCAAAGAATCGATATAATATTGTATAGTGATACAATGATGTCCAATGTATGCCTACAAGCAACCTCTAACCAATGTGAGGAATTTCTAAACTTCTTTAATAAAAGAATAAAAAAATCATAAAAATGTATTTAAGAATATATTACCTGACTACTGCTACCTTCTGCGACTCATTTTATTCACTAACTCGTCCCTGATAAGCTGCTATGTTCTTTTCATCTTTAATGGAATATCCTGACTTTTTGGAAATACACTTTTTTGCAACGAGAAGTTGTGTTTAATGGGAAGGTATGTACAGCAACAATTTCTTGTCTAGTTCCATAGCTAATGTACAAACATGCATTCTCCATCAGTCTACTCATCTAACTCTAAGTACAAGCATATTTTCCATTAAAACGTGCTGTGGTTGAGCCCCCGAAAAACAAAGATCCTAAGCAGCCACACAGCCTGTTCAGCCAACGGACGTTTGCAGGACCACAGCATGATTTTAATGAAGACGGTAGAAAATGGCCTCATACAGCCAACAACCTGCTCACTCATATTTAAAGTCTCTTTTCTTTTTTAATGAAAGCCAGCCATTGATGTTCTGCTCCTCCTCCGGACATGCACGCAAGAAAAAGAGATGTTCGAAAACTTCAAATTGATTTCTTGTTTCTTACACAGGCCACCAGTGCGAGCCATCCTCGATCTCTGCTGACTGTCATATGTAATTATCATTTCTGATGCACGGCGAAATGGAATTTGTCGAATAAATCACTTTGGATAGAGAGTGCAGTCAATGATCCATGTTGTGAGCGTTTTTTTTTTTTTCAAGATAGCAGCGTTTCTCCGAGGCAGTACAGAGCGATGTGTCAGGGAGCTGGTTGATCAACGGTGATCAGTTTCCTAAGAAAATGAATATCGAACTAACGTGGATGGAGTGGCTGTATGCATGGCTGCTGTCGTGTTTTTTTAATTTGAAATGGAGATCCGTAGAAATCAATTCCGGAAAACTTCTCTTCAAGTAAACGATATTTATTCGATGATGATGATATGATGAACATTACAAAAGTACGCAGCTGCGGTCCGTCCTATTTCACCGTTCCACAGACCACATTAAAGTAGTTACTCTGTCTCACGGATTCACAGGACAAGCCCCGATCTATTGTTTTACAAGATCTTTTATACCCGCCGCCTTTCAGGTATAGTCTTCTCCCATTGGTTGGCTGGGGCCAGGTCCTATAGGCCCCTTGTTGGCACTTAAGCGTGTCCACGCTTCTTAGCGCTTCTCTGCTCTGGTCAGATCTTCAGTCACCCTTTTAAGAAGTGGTGTACCCTTGCGTTTTTACAGTTTGCAATATTGTATATCATTTCAGTTTATTGGTTTATTAAGTGACTGTGCATTCTTATGCAGTCACTTAATTTAAACAACATTTAACACTTCTAAATATGAGAAGAATAATAAGGCACATAATGGTTAAACATTCATAATACTTATCAATAAGGATGTAATAAACGTGCATTGTAACATCTAATACATACATTTTTATTACACTGCCCTACGATTTTGTTGGGAAGTTTTAGCTTCATGTCGTTACGTGGAAACAACATGGACGCTCCAAAGATGTGTGGTATGTTATCTCCGTTTTCAAACAACACTTTAAATCGTTGTTTCCGAGTCGTTGCTCCGACTTGAGTTCAACTTTACGATCCGGAACACATTTCTCACCACACCACTTGAATGCAGCGCAAACGCCCTATCTCGCAACGTTGACGAAAGCGAAAGATAATTTGTCGAAAAATCGAACGGCTTCTTTCTTGGCCCACGGACGAACAGACTAACAAAAACCTCCCCTTCGGCGTAGGTGATCATATTACCACACTATGTTACAGTGATTTGTCAGGCTGATGCATCAAGTGAGGAAAAAAACACAAACGATATTGTTTACGAGAGTAATATCTCTCCATATGTCATGTAATGGATGGATTACCAAACAGGCCTACCGGGCAAAGTCCCAGGAGCCCAAGACATGGTGCCACTGAGCCAGAATGTGTCCTCCCCCGTGTTGTGTACTGACATTATGCAATAACAATGGGGAATGGGGCTATTAAGTAGGAGGCTTTCAGACATCATCTTATTAGCTCTCAATGTGTCTGGTTTATTACTATACCAAATATCTTCGGGGTAAGCACACATATTTGCTCACTCCCTCACTCTTTCCCTGTCTCTATATTTGTCTTCCTCTCCAAATTGGAAAACGATGCCCTACTTCAACAACAACAGTACACTTTGCAACCTTTCACCTTTGTAAAATGACCTTGGCCCATAGGTCAGCATCTGAAGCTGACTTGACCCTCACGAGTGAACTCCTATTTTTAGTCAGACCTCCTTTCGGACCACCAGACCTGACATGCGCCACACTGACGGCTGTTGAACGTTTTGTCTAGCCCCGTACTGTAGGTGGATATGTTGTGGAGCTAAAAGCATTTCTTACTTTTCATACCTACATTTAATTTAAAAAAATGTGTTCCAAACATGCCAGTGTGTAACTGATCTGCTACTCATGGTCAGTAATGCGCTTCAAGTTGACAAGTTGTACAAATGCACACAGAACAAAAAAATTATAATTCAGCTGATTTGAAAAAACAAAACAAAAAACGTATCAACTCTGGAAAAAAAAAAAAAAAAGAGAGACAGATAAGCCTCATACTGAGATAATGGACAATAAGAAATAAAAATAATGTAGAAGAACGCTTGAAACAGTTTCATCTCAGTTGCAATTTTTCGAAACATGTTTTTTTTCTACATAAAGTGGCACACACACGCGAACCACAAGCTGATGACAGTTAACCATCAGTCCAGTCACTAATTTCCTTTACTACAGGCCACCTCTGAAGTAATAAGGTGTATCTGTGTGAGAAAGAAAGACATAGATGTGAAACTAGAGCGGTTAGAGCTACCACCAACCAGTCACGTTGCAGTTTATGTCCAAGTCGGTCCAAAATGTCATCAATTCATAATTTTTTCCTATTAGACTTTTGTGTAAAATTGTCGTAATTAGTTAAGTTATGTTAAGTTATGGCCAAAACGTGTGTTTTGAGCCCACAGTTACCTTGACCTGCCGCACATCATTGAATCCCAGTGGACGTTTTTTGCCAAATTTCAAGAAATTCCCCGAAATGCGTGCCTGCGATATCGCGTTTACGAGAATGGGAAGGACGTGAGGTCACAGTGAACTCGACCTTATGACCACCGAGATCTAATCAGTTCATCCCTGAGTCTAAGTGGATGTTTGTGTCAAATTCGAAGAAATTCCCTCCAGGTGTTCCTGAGATATCGCGCTATACGAGAATGGGACGGACGGACAACCCAAAAAACAATAATGCCTCCGGCCTCGACTTTTTGCCGGCGGGGAGGCAAAAAGACAGAAAGAGAAAACATTACTTGGTTGCCTGCAACACTGACACAAACGTATTGCCAAAGGCTGCAATTAAACCTTGTCACCCTTTTCATTGCAATAAAGTCAATTCTGAGTGCAATCACATTGCATTTCTGTTTCCCTAGTGCGTATAATCACTCTGTTAAATTCCACAGAACTCTTGCTATGCTCTCAATAGTGACTCATTATCGTACAATAATGACATAAATCTGTGTGTGTGTGTGTGTGTGTGTGTGTGTCTGAGTTTCGATTATCTCGCCAACCCTCGGACCGATCTACTTTGTTGCTGAGGACCCGAAGGAGTGCAGTGCCACGCGTGAAGTTATTTGGATATTTGGATTATGTAGAAAACTGGGACGACCCGGTCCGCCTGTCACGACTTTGGTTAGCGCTATAGACACTTAGGACTTCTTCTTTCTGAATCTGTCCAAGCATCTCCTGTAAATTGTCATTTTAATTTGAAAGGCTCTCGCCGTCTCCCGTGATGCAGTACCGCTCCCTGCCTGAGCGGTTGCTGGTGTTGTTTTACCGAAACACAAATATCCCTATGTGATACCGACAGAATTGTTATTAACAGAATGCGGCTGTTTCTTGACTCAATCCAAGAGGTTAGTTGGTGTAGAAATGCAGGAAATTTGTTTTAAATTACAATTTCTTTTTTCTGAGGGACGACCCCCAGACACCCTCGCCATTATGTATCTTTCCAAGTTTGATCCCCCATTTAAAAACATAACCAGGCGCCCCATGGTGTGGAGCGTAGATTTTTGTTATCATCATCATCAAAAATACTATCCAAGAAACAGAAACTAGCAAAAGAAGAGGTCGAGGGGGTCAAACCCAAACCTGGTTTTCATTAACATTCACTTTGTACATCATCATATTTTTGGCACGAAATAAGCAACTCAAGGCTAGAGGCAAAAACATCGATTTTTTTTCTTGCACTGGTCAATTTTGAGATTTTTGGCTATTTTGTTTCTATAACATGTTTTCTCAACATCCAAACCCACATTTAGGTGATTATTTTACTTCACTTTGTCTAGTGTATACTGTAGAGGCAAACAAGTGTGGATGAAATGATTTTCTTACACTATTGAACAGTTTTGATTGTAACTTAAATTTCACTATGGACTACAGTAAAGAAAAGGTGCACTTTTTTAGACATGAGGCTTATGAGAGGTGCTGGTGGGTTATCCTTCTAATGGGAGGAGACAGATAAAAACATACTTCTATTTGCCTCCCTTTTGTCTGTAAAATTTCTCTACTGAAGGATTTATATAAAAATCTAGGGAAATGAAATCAAGGTTTATTCAACAAGGAAATCCTCTATCTTAGGTGGACAAAGCGTATAACACAGCACCCCAAAAAAACCTTGTGCTAAACTGTTTAATCACCAGCAGTAACAAATAAAATGAAGTTCACATGCCATGACTACCTATTCTCCCAACTCACACATATTAAGTCAATGTAATAATACCTTTGCTACTAAGTTGCTACTTACTATAATGCGGAGTGTTTTGAATGGCACGATTTATTACCCAGCTATTGGGTAAATAAATTACCCTTGCTGACTTCATCCATGTGTCTATTTATTTTTATCATGAGGTATGTATTTTTTAAAACTTTCTTTCTCCATATTTTTTTCCCTATTTTCTATTTCTAACTATATATGATTGAAGTTTAACCTATTGCTTTAGTGGTATGTGTGCAGAGTAGCCTTAGCAGTGTTCTTAGTAGGATTTTACCCTGAAATTTACCATTAGCACATATTATAATCATTTTCATTACGGAACAGATGATATGATCTTGACTTTTATTGTATGACTCAATGTGTTGTTGGCCTAAATAAAATTGATATTGTTGCAGTTCATCACATTTGGTGGAATGTTGATTTTGGATTGTGGGCGGTTCCTCCTCATTGGCTAAATGCACACAGACTGTGGGACTGATTGGCCTCACCTGTGGAACTTTTGACTTTATCTGTCTGTACTGGTCTGTGTTCTTGTGCTTCAGCTGATGAAGGTCGAAGGAGCGAAACGCTTTCTTTTGCCTTTGGACTTTTCCTCCTACACGCCTGTCTACAAGAAATGAAGGGTGTGCATCATTGTGATATTTACCCCATTCACCTCGAGTCTCTTGCAAAATGTATGGAATTTTACAATACAAATCTTTCTCAAATTTTTTTTGTCCAACAGAGCCTGGCCCTGCTGCAAGGCGGTGGTGCCCTCCTGCATAGCGGCCAGACGCTGGAGGACCTGTCCCAGCGGGCTCGATGAAGTGCCCTCTTCCGTCATGGGTCCTTATTGAGGTGCCACTTGTGGAAGTCTGCTGTCCACACCCAGGTAAAATGACAGCAGAGAGAGAATCTTCAATTAACAAATGTTTTATTTTTCAGTTCACAAACCAAGGAGACACATGCAATATATGGCCATTGGAGCCAGGTTTTGGAGACTTCCGAGTTGAATAGATTATCGACAATTGTCAATAATTCTTTGCCCTTGATTATGAGACTAAATCTACGGTTTACATCCTCACTGGAAATATTAAAAAGCCATGAATTTGAGTATATATGGCAAGGTTGCCAGGAAGACACTCACACATACATTTTAATACAAATCAATAGAATGACAGCTCCTTACCATATTACCATAATACAAATCATTACAATGAAATTACGTGATGATATCCCCATCATTAAAATATAACCAGCTTTCATCTTTATATCAGTAGAGGCAGGTGATGACAGCCCCTGCTGTGCTACATAATGAGATTGTGTCCTTTTTAAAGCGTATAAAGCATGTTTCACAGGGCCCAGTGTGTTGTAGGATGAAAGTTTGACGCCCACGTAGAAAAGAGGAAACTTTATATTTAAAATTTTTAAATGTTTTTTTACATTTTATTTTATTTTAATTGCTGCTTGCCTGACTGCGCCGGCACCGGGAAGTTGAGACGAATATGGGGGCGTTTTCTAGTTTCTGCCACTTTACATTTAGTCCAATAAACAAATCAACATAACGTACATGGACTACAGCCCCGGTCAACATTCGTGCCCAGTGGATCAGCCCCAAATGAAGATTATAAAACATTTGTGTTTTTTGCGTTTCAGCATTTTTGTTGAATTTTGCGTATTCTTGTCCACTAACTGACTGACAGGAGCAAATGCAATACCCAATTGACTTCCTTTATATTGCTCTTTTCCAATCTTTGCAATCACTCAAAGCACTTTACGACACATCAGCATTCACACACTCACACACCGTTGGCCATCGGGAGCAATTTAGGGTTCAGTATCTTGCCCAAGGACACTTGAAGGATTGAACCACTGACCGTCTG
>CALSCE010010956.1:1476685-1487064 GCA_943593645.1 Bovichtus variegatus
ACTGCCCTCTATTTCTTTGGAGTAGGTGGCTCGGAATTACACATTGAACCTTTTTAAGGTTAACAAAAAATGATACCTTTTTAAATACTGATTTGGCAGTATTTTATTGTGTACAGGTGTAGGAACATATATGTGTTGCATCAGCTGCTCTCCTCTCAAGCCAACATCTGCTGCACGGTAATTGCTGTCTGGAAGTGTATAATATATGTGTGTGAGTGTGAGAGAGTGAGAGAGATAGAGAGAGCTAGCTCAGTTTGGAGAACACATTGTGGATAAAATTGGATTTCTTTCATTTTGTGCAAACAGAGGACACTTTAAGCATCTGTGTAAAGTATTGTGGTGTATGTAAAGCAATATCAAATGTCCACGCACCCTTTGAAATGTTCTTCCTTTATTGCCTCTAGGTCTGAAATGAAAACCAAGTAAATCACACTCATTTTCACTTTCATTTGGTGTCGTAACAAACAAAAGCAAGAGGGAAACAAAAAGCTATTCATTTCTGGTTTTGAATTAAAAACTGGAAAACGCCTTTTTTTGGGTCATAGTTGCGCTTAGAACATCCAATACCGTAGAACCTGGAACACTTGAAAGGACGCTTGAAGGATTCCAGGCATCATTTTGTCTCCTTACAATAGCAGTAAGGCCATGAGGAGACAAACATGTGTCAATCAAGGTGAACTGCTTACAGTTTCTTTACCTTGATGCTGTCAGTCTTAATCTCAGGATGGTACTATCCATGCACTGTGTATACTGTATATAAATGGACGACGCGTCTCTACTCCCTCCCATTGTACACAAGGGAAGCCAAGAGTCAACGTTAGTGATCAGGGGGTGGAGTCCGTGGCCGAGGTCCTGCCCATACACCCTACCCAGCCAATCACAAGCACCTTGTTAGCGCGAGCCACCTAACTGCTACATTAGCTAAAAATGCACAACAGCTAAACATAATATCTCTACAAATACATTTATGATCTGTCTGACTGACACATGTTTTATTACACAGACTGGAGGCGGTTATGGAAAGTTCAAGTGACATCTCTTGTACAGCTCCAGTACTACTTCATCAACCAGCAACCTCTCGTCCCCTTTTTGATAGTATCGAATAACTAATTAAAACCCAAACTTGTCCGAAAAAATCAACACATGACCATACATCAGCATGAAGCAAACGACCTTAAATGTATTTGATGTGTACTTTGATTTTTTTTTATTTGGTCCATGGCCCATCCGCTAACGTGGAGGGGGTGGAGTTTATGAGCTATCCTGCAGCCAGCCACCAGGGGGCGATAAAGATGTTTCGGCTTCCCTTTTAGGGAGCTGTCATGTCGTCAATCTTTATATACCGTCTATGGCAGTATCCCATGGGAACTTTTGTTTGTTTGTATTGTCATTGTTTGTATTTCTGTTCCGTCACTTCAGCTAGCGTATTTGGGTTACATAACGGGTTATGGGCTTATCATGGGTTTCTATGACAAAATCTTCATGCTGACATAAGATAGCAGCCATTACAAGTTTGTGTTCAGCCTGTTGAAAGATGAAGCACCTTTGCATAACTCTGCCATGCTTGCCATTTCATAAAAAAAAACACTTTCTTTATCTGGCCATATTTTCTTGAATTTGAACCTTGGTTTTGTATGAATAGGGCCTTAGTTGTCAGTTTTTTTTTTATATTATATCGTGAAGGAGCTATAAAGCGGCAACACTTACTCGACTCTTTTCCATTTAGGCTATTGGTGACTGTAGCCTTCGGAGAAAGTGGTTCAAATGTACCAAAAAAATCCATCTCCGAGCAACCGCTACCATCGGGGATCCATGCAGATTCATTATATTTTATAGAATCTTCTGTCACCAGAAAAGTGCCTTTTAAATATTCCTCAAGCAAATCTCAAATCTGAAGGCGACTGAGCTTTTAAATGAATGAATCCAAAAAATTTAGGACAGCTTATCATAGAACAGTTGTCTTTTTGTTGTAAGCTGTATTTATTACCTACTCCAATTCATCTTATATATTTGTAGTTTATTGCTGTTTTAATGTTTTATCCTAACTATGTGTCAGTCAGTATTAATTTTACTTTGTTTGTTAAGCCCTTTTGTAAATGTCTATTTTTAAAAGAAAGTGCTATGATAAGATTTGTTATTTATTATCCCAGTTTGTAGACGTGCAAAATGGCTGCACGAATATGCAAAAACAATAACTGTCTGACCTTTTTATTAACTGCAAAATAAGAATATTAGTTGGATTTTGTTTGAATGTTAACCTAGTGGTTTTATCTCAATAAAAAATGTTCGTCAAATGAATGCTGACGTGAAATGCCACACGCAATTAATATGACATGATAGGTAATATATATACAGTACAACAAAGTGACTGTGAACTCTTTCACTTGGTGTTCCCTCTGTCAGGGTCCGTGTCCATTGATGTTTCTATCTTTGTCACTCAGTGTGTTTGTATCTCTTTATGTCTCTTTTTCCGTGTGGTCTCTCTCTCTCTCTCTCTCTCTCTCTCTTTCTGTCTCTCTCTCTCTCTGCGTGTTTCCACACCGACACACCTGCATTCACCTTTCACGGGGAATTTCTTACCTGGTGCGTTTGTTTTCCAGCTGCCACGGGGGATTGCTGTCACCGTTTGATCATAACACAACATGAAAGAGGCAGAAAACACGGGAGCTGGAAAGCTAGTGGCGAAGGTGAGCCCACCCTGTCGGGGGCGTCTCAGCTGGGCGGCAGGTTCGCTGAGTGACAGACTGACAGAAGGTCCCTGCATCATCGTTTAACATCCCACTAAACTAGTCAACCTATGTATGTTATTAGCTGTCAAAGGTTGTTTTATTCATACATTTCAGAAATCCATTAGTCAGATGCTGTGTTGAAGCCCATTATTTTTTCTTCAAAGTTAAAGTTATCGTAAACAACATTTCATACAATATTTCTTTTTCTTTTTTTTCTTTTTTACACAGCCTCCCAGGTATATTGGTATATTCAGTTTACATTGACTGTAATAACCTTGACACACTTGCACACAACAACAGCAGTGCAGGCCATCTGCAGACAGTAAATTATCTGGTTAGCAGATAATGTAGTCGGGGGACAGAGAGTGCTCAGGGGCGGCAGGGACGGAGGTAGAAAGGTTTGTATAGAGACACACGCGGCGACAAACACACGCAGGAATGTTTCCGCTTATCTCTGTTCCGAGTGTTTTGTCGGACACAGCATAACCATTCTAACTGTAACACTCTGCTGGAGGTTGCATATCCGCCCTGCAGAGTTCTTCACTTGCAGTGCGTACAGCTGGATGTGCGTGGAAGACAATAAAGTGCAACAGCAATACAATTGCAGTCATTGAGGGTGTTTTCACATATAGTTTGTTTCAGACTTTTTTTTGGAGTGTTCACCTATGCGCAAAGAAAATGCTGACTAATGGCTCTGAGTTAGCTTGGAGGGCTGAAAGGGGCCGAGTGTGAATACATTTGTGCTATTATTAAACCAAAAACTATTTTTAGGGACAAGCAACGTTGGCCGATTTTCATCATTTTCACTTTATGCAGCATACCTAAGTTGAAAAAAAAATGGCGGCGAAGGTTCAAAGAGGGTCCTGCTGTCACGGGTTATTCCAGTCAACCGATCGATCGTTTTGCTTGTATATGTTTAAGGTCGCATACAGTGTGACTGTGTACTATGGTGAATGGAATTTGTTCATCCTTTTAACATCACTAAACCAATTGCAATTATGCTTAATAATTCTAAAAGTGTGTGTCCCCAAGTGGGCAACCGCCACAGATCCTCTTCACGGTGTAGCAATTAGTTTGTGGTAATTTAGTTAAATGCATTTTAGTTTTTGTAAATGTATTAATAGATCACAACATGGACTGACATGCTAAGAGCTTTAAGGTCCTGTATAAGGGCCCTGATTCAAATCAACTCTTAGTACCTTAAGTATAGATCTTGATATTATGCTTACATGGTGTGCATACTAAAGAAATGTGTAACTAAGTATCACTCTACAGAATGTGATACCAATGCAAAATGCCTTAAGTATGTAACTCAAAAGCCTATTATTCAGGTTAATACTCACCTGCCTTTACGCCTTTAATCAATGGGGTTTCCAATCTGGCATCCATTTTCACACTGCAGTTGAGTAGTGATTGTCAAGGCGCCTGTAAAGAATGATCACGCTGGTTGTATTATCAAGGTACAACACATTTTCAAACCTTTTTCCTCTCACCTCACTCATTCCTTTGTCTGTGCAATCACTGCTTGCCCTGCGCCGTACTATATTAGTTCTATAATTATCTTTATCGAAATTAAATAAAGCAATCTGAAATGATATTCTTCCGTTGTGCATTTTGTTCAGCCTACTTTGGCAATACTCTTACTTAATTACGGTCATGCCAATGCAACCGTTAAATTTTTTTTGACTTGTCACAGCAGTGACAGCACAGGTGTTATTAAGAACCATAACAACGGCTTCATTAGTTGCCACTAAGCCATGACGGTGAGCCAGCATGCACAATAACAGGGCCCTGGAGCTAACCTTGCAGCCATAGATAAGGTTATGAATTACACCTGTGCTTTTGCTGCTTTGCCATATTTTCTGAATAGCAAAAAAGGGTCTTTAAAAGGGACAGTTCACTCAAAAATTTTAAATACATACAACACCACAAGCCGAGTGCCATCTACAGTAGTTCCATTATACTGGAGTGAAGGAAGACATCTGTACGGCTCATAACTTCAACACTGGGCAACTCGCATCCAAACAAGGTAGATTGATAAATAGCACCACAGGTAAGAGGAAAAGTAGGTATTTGGGATTTTGGGGTTGACTGTCCCTTTAAAGCACATTTGCATCAGCTTTAATATCTAATAAAATAAATGGGTTGAATAGTTTGTTGTATTTCTCTGTAAATAGGAACTTTACAAAATACAAAATAATACAAAAATAGAAGTAGCCTTATGAAATCTAGAGAATCTCACAAAGCATATACACACACTGACAAAAAAAACCCAACATTAATTTGTTAGATAACACACATACACCCCCCCCATCCCCGCACGCAGTGAGTGTTTCATAATGATAGGGGTGATGGATGAACACATCACTGTTTCTATTATAAGTGGCATATTAAAGCATGCGTACAGTAAGCATAAACAAACACGGAGAGAGAGAGCGCACACTTTGATGTGTCATTCATCAGCCACCTAATTATCTAACACATTAATCGTGTGTACGTGTATTTAAAAAAAAAAAAAAAAAAAAAAAAAAACCTTGTTTGTTAGAGCAGCAGCCAGTAGGCTTGCCTTGATGACAGCTGGGAATGATGGAGAGGAGGCGAGCAGAGGCGAGGCTGGCGACACGCTCATGAATCAGTTTCACATCCAGTTCAGACCGGTGCTTTTCAACACGCATGTCCATTCTCAGGCCTGAGTGCAGCATGTCCTCCCATCAATTGATTTTGGTTACATATACTTACACTACACACTTTTTTATGTTTTTTTTTTTTTTTTTTTTACTGGAGTAAGGGATTAAACTGTACCCATGGCAAGAAGAGCTGCCATAAAGTATTTTCTTTCTCTGGGCAACATTTGGAGTACTGAAACATTAACATGGTGAAGGTCGGAAATCAAACCAAATATTCAATATTTATTTTCACGAGCAAGGGGGTTCAGTCTGTGGCCATCACTTTTGTATTAGTCTAATCAATAGTGTGCAAATACAGTGATATGTAATCAGGTACATGTAGGCCTTTTGGCAAAAGCAACAATGAGGTGAAATGAAGGGAATAAACACTCGTAATGTCCTCGGGCTTTAAAAGAATAGATTGACATTTTAGGAAGCATGCTTATTCACTTTCATCACAGGGTGTGATGAAGAGATGGATTCTATTCGGATGTGCCTGTGAACCTCGGCGATTGGCCTAGCTGGGTAGCCTGGCTCTACTCGAAGTTATAAATATCTGCCTTCCAGCTCCTCCAAAGCTGCTCAGCACGTATCTTGGTGGTTTAGCGGTTCTCAACCTTTTTCGTGTCAAGGACCCGTCAATTGATACACTTTAGGTCCCGGATCCCCATTTGATAAGGTTCCGCTGCAGTGACCTCCAGCTGAAAAGATTTTGTTTGTCAGACATGAGTCAGACCAGAATGATATAGTTCTCAACTACAGTGGAGGAGTTGTGGAGGAAGTGAAACCTATGATCAGAATAGTCACTCTTGTGCCTTTTATTCACATTGGACTCACTTGTATAGTGAAATAAATAGTGAAAATATTCACCATTTTTCTGGGGATCCTCTGGAACTCCCTCAAGGCACCATGGGCGTCTGCAAACCCCTGGTTGAGAACCACTTTAATCCATAAAAAAACGGAAAAGTCAAATTGCAATGTGTGGTTACGTGTTATAACGATTTTTTGGCAACCAACAGCTGGACGTAGTGACTTCCTGACGTCCTGTTATCATAATGACGTTGAGGCCAACAGCAGAGAAGCTATACAGAAGTTTGAATTGGTCCTGAAGCAATTAGCATATTTAAAAAAAATGATTGGCAATTCCTGGAAAATGTATCTTTGTTTCTGATGTGTTTATGCCAAATTAGGATGACATTAGTGTTAATTGAGCAGCTAAAATGTCATCGATCCGAAGTCCATTCAGAAAACAAGCATTCCATAAGTTGTTTGCTTGTCATCTTGCGACAGCCCTGGCATGTCGACTTTTTGAAAATTGCTGTCGAGATGTCGTTATTTTGGCTTTTTCTTTTGATCCGTTTGTTGCAATGGAATGATGGCAAAATACAAACGATCCCGGTGAAAAGACCCTTCACGTCTGTTGTGAACACAGCATTATAGCTCCACATCACCTGCATACAGCTAATTCTCCCATGGACCGCCAAACTAACTATGGTTCCTAAGAGGTATGTGGTGTAACTGCAAAGCCTCTGTTGTCCCCTACCTCTCTCACTGTTCATCCACCTTTCATGATCATCTCCATCTCTCTCACTTAATTGCCCTCCTCATTCATTCCTGCCCTCCCTCTCTTTTTCCCGCAGGCATCGGTGTTGTTACGGCGGGCGTAGGTGTCGCGACTTTTACCTCTGATAGCCGAGACGGCGAGAAGAGAGGGGGATGAAAGGAAAAAGAAAGATGGAAGCAATGGAGAGGAAAGAGGTGGGGTGGGCACCAAAACAAGGGGGAAGAATGGGGTAACCTTACCTTTTAACTCGCTGATAAACAAACTGAGCCTTTCTTATATTTTTCTGTCTCAGACACTTCCTGTCGACCCGTTTCTCAATCTCTGCTGTCTCTCCATCTCTTTCTCGCCGCTGGCAATGACTAGACACGTCTTAATACCACCTGTCCCCTGTGTGTGTGTGTGCGTGTGTGTGTGGTTATATAAGGTACGCCTTAAGGCAGAGGCCATAAATAAAGTTATTAACAATCATTTGGTAGAGAGAGAGCAGTCGCCATGACTGATGCAATATATTGTCACATGTGGGTAAAGTAGAGAACAGCTCTGGTGTTGATTGTCCTCAATGTCATCATCATCCTCATCATCATCATCCTCACAGTTAACATGGTTCTCAAGAGTATCGGGGGTTGTACTTACCTGAGGGCGTGCAGAAATCATGAGGCCACCACGAGTCAAAGGCAGTTGAAAGAATGTGTTTCATGGTCGCTGAGAATTCAGTAAAGTAATGTGCCGGCATTAAACTGTAGCTAAAAGGTGACGGATGGATGAATAGATGTGCACTGAGCAAGTTTAATTAACAACGTGTTTGACGTGTGCATGAATGTGGATGTCCAAATCAAGTGAAGGCAGGAGGAGGAACGCGATGGCTTTGTGTGTAACGTTAGCTACAGTAAGCTAATAGTCGGCTGCAGGGGAGGAGAGACGCGTAGAAAATAGTACGTTTGAGATGTCCGAGCAATAAGTGGAATTCATTTTGCCCTCAAAAATTCTCAGAATTCAAAAACTCCGAAGCCCGACCTTGTGAAATGTACTCCTTTGTGTTTTGCTAAACACGAAATAAGCCACCTTTTGGCTGGAGGTGATTTTTAAAACAGAAGAGTGATATTTTAGAAACGATTTGTTTAAGCATATAACCAAGTGACCAATTACATGTGGGAATTTGTAGGCAAGTGCCCGTGATGTAAGCGAAATCACACCCTCCAAGTTGTGCGTTCTGTGATTGTGCTGGATGAGGAAATACAAGAACCTTTATGTCATTAATGTGGTACCATAGGTTTTTTTTTTTTTTTTTACTGCATTTATGTCCCCTGGCATTTGTTTTTACATAGGCCTCCCTGCAGAACTATGGGATATAATGTATATCATTGGATTGGACGCATCTCAGCTCATCTTATTTTAAAATTGTTCCACACACATATATATATATATATATATATATATATATTTATATAAAACATTTTGCACTATTTGTACATTTTTGTAAATGTTTGCATCTTATACTGCCTCCTACTGTGTATTGCAACTGTTGCACAACAATTTCCCTCGGGATAAATAAACTTCTATCTTATCTTATCGTATTAGTGATAGTTGAATATTACACTTTTTTTCATTATCTTCCCCAAACTCTACAGGACAAGAATACATTGCTCCCACAGCAATTGAGTTCTGACAGCTATTATTACATATTCCAAGACCTACAAAGACATATCCACAGACACCTTTGCACACTAAAAGTAATTTCTCTGTTATATGGACACACGTTTCACTAAAATCCTTAATAGATCACTAAACTCTGACAGTTGTGCTCTGGAAATGCAGTATTGTGAAAAAAAAAAAAAAAAAAAGTTTTAACAAAGATCTGTTCTCAGTGACGCAGCGCGGGTGTCGACGAAAGGCCAAAACGCTACCTTTAAATAACAATAAATAAAAGACATGTACCTGTGAACAAGGTCTTGGATAGAACAGAGCCATTGTTAGTATTATAAGTAATTGTCTGTGCGTGTCTTATCAGGGCAAGTCATTTACATAACGATCCTACAAACTGCAAACCATTTCTATCGGCTAATTCACCACGTCATAAAAGGATACATAAAACATGTCACGTGGAGGAGAGAAGGGTGTGATTTGAATATCATAACACAAGCACAATATGAAGAGATGAGTGACATATCAAGCAGAGAAAAGAGAGAGGGATAAAGACGGAGATGGAGAAATGCCAGAAGGTGCAGAGAGAATGAGTAATTCACAGCTGAATAATTCATCAGGTATACTGACAGTCTGCTAAAGGAGCCATAGTGGAATAATGAGAGGATGTAACACCTGGCTGATGCAGTGTCAAAGTGGATGTTGAGATAAAATGGCTACACCATCACCAAGATCACTGTTAAGGTCGTATAAATGTACTACTGTACTCAACTGGTTTAAAGATTGGGGTGGCCCATTGTTCCAACTGCCCAATACTCCAATCGGAGGCACATTATTGTGCAGAATGATGTCTCGCTTTTTTAGGACGAATACTTTGATTCCCCAGTCTGTTGGTTTTGCCTTCATGCACTGGGTCAACCTATTCACCGACCAACCTGTCGCCCACAGACAGGTCTCTGTAGGGATGATGAAATGACTAACAGGCAGTGTTTATGGTGTCCATCAGGGGTGAAAGACACTTGGGATTTGAGCGGCTGGAGCATCCGGTCCGCGATGCATCTGTAGAAATCCGATCGGAATCGAATTTCAAACTGCCTTCAAATGTGGTTTGGAGGCGATTTTGGGGAAATCACATTTTACCTCTTCGTTTGCTGTCCAGAGTTTCTAAAATCAATCTGGATATACCAAAAAATGGATTGGGGGCTTGCAGTCTGAATCACGGACTAATTGGCTTTGTGTATCGTTTCAAAAGCCCTCTGCATTGTTCTAAAGTTGTCATCTAAAACCAAAGATGTTCTCTGAATGACTAAGCGATTAAGAGTGACCCATATTGAGGCTTTTCAAGAAGACGGGAGCAATTTTTTCACAGTTGGTAGCCAGCAGCTCGCCTCACAATCTCCTCTCGCCTCGAAGCCCACCGAACACACAGTTCATACATGCAATTTTCACCACTGGCAAGTCAATCACTCAGCAGGAGAGCACTCTTAGCCGGAGGAAAGAAAAAGAGAATAAACCGGAATTAATAATGTGAGATTCAACGGAACCAAATAAAAAAAAAAAAAAACTAAAAAACAGTCACTGCTGTTTATATGCTGAAAACAAAACAGTGGAAGACATTAACGTCAAACCATAAATCACTCCGTGTAGCTCCTCGAGTGTGCGTGCTCATGCATACTATACTATACCGCTGAGCGTGTGTTTGTTCATAGACAAAGTTATGTTGTAGTCTTCTTCTGTGTGTGTGTGTGTGTGTGTGTGTGTGTGTGTGTGTGTGTGTGT